>NQVE01000153.1:0-600000 GCA_003260385.1 Cuscuta australis
TGTCTATAAAGCAAGGATAGTTGAACTAAGTACATTGCAAAAATAAATACACCAAGTCATTACAATTCAGAAGCAAGAAAGGTCGTCTGTGGAACGTCGTCAGTGTCTCGGGCCCTAGCCAAGTCCACCCTTGTGCTTTCCTTTAATTTCTTCCTCAGCATCGGACAATCCCTCCGCATCCTTGTAAAGCACGAGATCAAAGTCTCAAAGCTTGTTTCAAGGAGGGGGGAGGTCTATATTCAGTATTGAGACCCCCTCGGGGAGTGAAGAGAGCTTGCGATAGAAAACTTGGTGAGCTTGGAAAATCCCCAATTCGAAGGAAAGCGTGCTTTATTGAACCAACTAGTTAGCCCCAGCATTTGTCTTCAGCCACAAGGAGACAAACTTGTCCATCCGACCAAGGGTGGTCGTCTGGAAATCATCAGGGGAAGCCTTTAAGGCCTCAACCCCCCCTGAAGGCAACGGCCTAGCTCATCCTTCTTCGCCTCCAAGGTCCTTACACGAGACGACAAGGATGCAGTCTCAACAGCCAGCGAACCCTTCTCTCTCCAGCTGAGCGATGCGGTTATGGAGGACGATGTTCAGCTGGCTCTCCTCAAGAAGCTTCTCAATGTAGCAGGTGGCCTCCCCAGCATAGTGGTTGGCTTTGTCCTTCAGCTCCTGTCTCTTTGCTACAAACAGCTCCCTCTCATTTTCTAGGGCCAGTTGGAGGTTGGTCATTAGGGGGATGAGTTCCATCAACTAAAGGAAACCGCGGGAAGAAAAGAGGGTGTTAGTGCCATTAGTCGTGACGTCAAATACGGAAAAGGGATTTCAAGCACCAACCTTGCCAATATTTAGGAACGCCGAATTGCCCAGGTCGAAGTCGCTACGAGCGACTAGAGTAGTCTGCTCGGTAGAAGTCAAACCTAGTGAGTTACATTGTACTCTCAAGCTCTAATATCTAATAATAATCCAACCCAACTCCCGATTCAGGTTATCTGGTGGAATTGTGTGGCGGGGAAGGGACGTTGTGATGAGTGATGACAACAGGGGGAGGCAGTGCGACGGTAAGCGAAGGCAATGTGGTAACCCAAATTAATATAATCTTAAGAATTAAGAAAAAATGAAGATAATGTCGTGCTGGATACTCTTATTGATATCAAAAATGTCATAATAGTGTTAGATAGGTAATTTTAGCTACTCTATAGTGCTACATAAGAAAACCTTCTTGTTATTTCCTTTGATAGGTAATGAAAATAAGCCAATAAAATAAATAAAGCTTAATTTTATGAATATTGAAGAGAAAGATAATTTTAATTTTTGGAGGGAGAAAGTAAAGTACTTAAAATCACGTCAAATTATAATCCAAAAAGGAAAGGGGACGTTCTTTGAATGGGGCGATAGACATGAGTTAAATCAAATGGCCCGACCAGGCTATTATTAATGTCTAATTAGATAGCTAAGCAATGTTTTGATTTCCCATTCCAGCCCTCGTATGGTCCCCAACACAAAGTATCCAGCGAGGGCAGTTTAGGAATTTAGAACCCAAACCGCGCGCCTACCCATAACTCATTCTCAATTAAGTCCCCAAACCCAACTATAAATTCTATATATATTTCCTCCCCCCACCCCCAAAAGCAACTCGATCATCACTTTAAATTTTAAAAATTTTATTTAATTTATCATCATCGTCATCATTATTGTAATTAATCATTATATATACTCCAGCTACACCCACACGCACGCACATTGCATATATATACAAGTGGGATGCCGGAGTATATATATAATAATACGAAGAAGGGCGGCGGCGAGAGGGGCGGCGGTGCGGAGGAGATGAGGTACGAGAGCTGCGGGTGCGGCGGCGGAAACTTGTTCCAGAGAATAGGGAGTGTGGTGAGGGAGCAACGGGCGAGATTCTATATTGCGCGCCGGTGCGTTTTGATGCTCGTTTGCTGGAAAGACTGCACTGATTCTTGATTCACTACTCGTTCTCAGCTAGCTAATTGTAATTAATTAAGCTAGTTTATTAATTTCTGTGATTCTTATTCTTCATTGTATACTAAACCCAGTCATCATCACTTTTTAAAGGAATTAATTTTGGATTGTTTTCCCATTAATTAACTGCCGTTGTATGTGTCTAATTCGTTTGTGTTTAATTTCTTAATTATGTTTGGATAAATAGGGGAGAAAATAGAAGTAATTTAAATTAAATTTCAATCATAGAGTATAGTTTAATTTTTTCTTAAAGTTAATAGACTCTTTTTCAAGTGAGTTTGGATATAATTCCCACACATTGCCTCAGCTAGATTCTATTGTGGGGAAACCGAACTTGAAGGATGCAATGGTAACTCATTTCTGATGGAACATATTCGACAAAAAAAATTCAAATACATTCATGTTTTTATTTTTAAAATAAGAGTTAAAATGCATATTGCATATACAATGTCAATCATTACCATACATATTACCAAAAAGCATTATAAAATGTTCATATACAATGCTACATTACTACAATGCAAACATGGGCGGATCCACACTACATCTAATGGGGCACTTGCCCCCAATGAAATTTTGTTTTTATTTAATTAATACATTAATATATTTTCCTAAAAATTAATATTGCCCCCAATGAAAAAAATAATTTGCCCCCAATGAAAAAAAATGTTCAAATATAAAAATGAATTTTTTCAACTTTTTTGAAATGAACAAATTATTTAAACTAAAAATAAAAGAATTACAAAATGAAAATTAAACTATAATATTAACTAGAAGATAATTCGAAAATAAAAATTACAAGAGAAAGTAAAATTATAGAGAGTACTTTTGAGATTTTTCATTAATCATTTGAATGTTTTATTAAAAAAATATTTTTTTAAAAAAATTACTTTGATTTTAAAAAATGAGGGCGCTACCCTCGAACTTTTGTACTACTCTTGCCCCAGTCGCTCCGAATCCTGGATCCGCCACTGAATTACAAATTTAAGAAAAAATTAAAAAGTGATTATAGTTAAGTAAAAAGTCAATACTCCTTTCATTTTAGAGAAATTATCCATTTTTTTGCAGTCAAAATTAATAAAATTTAACTATTAATTAAATAAAACTTATACTCCGTATTAAATATTGATACAAGAATAATTTTATTAGATTTATCTTGTAAAAATATTTTAAAATTTTTTTACCTAAGTGGTTTAGCATGTAATTTGTATTTATTTATATGTCAATGATTAATTTGGATTGATTGCAAAGAGTTAAAAATGAACAAATACTTTAGAACGAAGGAAGTAATTTGTAATTGAAATTGATTTGGAAGAGAGAATTAAACATGTCCGTATATTTTTTTAGAAGAAAATAAAAAAGTGTAAAGTTAATCTACTCTCTAGACATTCAAAAAAGAAAAGCATTCTTCAAAAATATTTTTGAAGTTCTTTCAAATTAAAGACAAATGGAGTATACTTCTGAACTCTTCAAAAATCAGTGCAAAAATTTTTTATTGAAAGGAGGTAACCATGTGAGCTAGTGGCATACTCTTTAGTTTGTGCCTATGTATGATTTGTATGATTTTTTAAAATCATGCATGATTTAATTTGTATGGTTATGATACAATTTTGTAATATAATTAGTCTTATTAAATCATAAAAGTTTCACTCTAATATATAGAAAATATAAGTGAGAATCTTAATCATAATATAATAATAACAACAATACAAGTAATATACTAAGAAGAGTATAAATAAACTGAGTAATAGTAATAATTGTTTCCTATTTTCTTTATTATTCCTAATATCCGATCCCTCCGCAAGTTTTGATCATCGGTAACGAGGAGCAGTTTCAGCACATGTATTTGAATGGAGTCAACGGAAGAGATTTTGCGAGGATAGATGCTAGAAGTAGAGAGGAAGATATTCGTTGAATGAAGAACGAGCTTGAGAGTACATTAATTGGTTGAGTTCTTTTGCAGAGAGAGTATTGGCGATTGGAGTAAAGGCGAGAAGCTTCTTTTTCTCTCATTGCGGGTCATTTTCTGCTTCTCTATTGCTTTCCATGCTTATGATAGATTGCCAGAAGAAACACAGACAACAGCTTTCTAGTTTTTGATCATGCACATGATTTTTTTGGACATAGAGATAGAGGGATAAAGTGTTAAAATTCCAGCGGGCCAAGAACAACGGATTGAGTGTCGGGTAAAATTAACCAGTTGCACATAAAGTTGGGATACTCAAGTTAGCACTTGGACAAACGGGTCTAGTTAGCACTTAGACAAACGGGTCTAGCATCTCAATCTCTTATAGCTAGCCCACACTACGTGCGGTGGCATCTCAATCTCTTTTTAGCCAACTCAGCCCAAACCACAGACGGATAGCTCATTTTTGCTAAACCCACATCCAAACAACCAGGAACAATCAAACCCGGACCGGACCTGCTCTGATACCATGCATGTTAAAATTCCGACGGGCCAAGAATAACGGATAGAGTGTTGGGTAAAATTAACCACTTGCACATAAATTCGGGATCCACAATTCTAACCCAAAAACTTAAGCTGATTGGTAGAGCTTCACCGTTCAATATATGCTAGTGATACTCATCGTTATTTTCCGATGTGGGAACTCCAACATAAAGGACGACAATTGTCAAGCACGCTCATAATTGTTTGTTGAGAAAGAGAAAGATAAGGGACAGTACCTGTTAGGCATGCACGTCGCAATTGTTTGTGGTTGTTAAGCACGCACACTATTTTTTTGGAGAGTGAGAAACTCATTCTCCGATATCATGATACAATTTGATACTCCCTCCGTCCAAAAATTTCTTTCCGTTTTGGCTGGGCACGAAGAGTTAGAAAAGATAAAAAGTGTTCACATGTTTTGCCTTTGATGTGATGCGATAAAGTGAATAATGTAAAGAAAAAGTAGTAGTATTATGGCATATTCATTTAAAACTTTTTACCAAAATAAGAAACGAAAAAGAAATTTTTGGATAACCCAAAAAGGAGAGTGGGAAAGAAATTAATGGACGGAAGGAGTAATAATTAGTCTTATTGAGTAATGAATGTTTCATTCTTATACATAAACAATAGGAAAAATTGATATAAATACTCCCAGAAATTCGAAATTTTACAATAATACTCCCAAATTTAATAAAAGACCCTGGTGCTCCCAATTAAACTATAAGTTTACATCACTACTCCCATTATGCCTAATTAGCTTTTCTTACACACTTACATGTAAGTAATTATGCTTAGTTGACATCTTAGTTGTTTTTTTTGTTTTAATAAGAGGAAAATATTTTCCTTTTACGTGTTATGATGTTTCATAAAAGTGGTGTGAAACCAAAAAATAAAATTATATATCTAAAAACTACATCATAAGATTTATAAAACTAGTAATGATATAATTACTTAATTTTATCAAGTATATAATTAAAATAGGTAAGCAAAGTAAATAAAATTTGATCTTGTTAATACTCTTAACAGTGAATGAGAAGATAATTTTTGGACGGAGGGGATATTTTGTATTAAAATATAAAAAAACAACTACGATGCCAATTAAGCTCAATTAATTAATCTGTAATATTACTAAAAAAATTATTTTTACATATTACTATATTAGTCTTTTAATATGTAATTTTTATTTTTTAATTTCACACCTTTTTTCATATAAAATACTTTAAAAGTAATTTCAGTCAAATATCGTAACGTGCAACGAGAATATACTTTTGGGAGAAATGGAGTCTTTATTTAATTTTGGGAGTATTATTGTAAAATTTTGAATTTCTATGAGTATCTATATAAATTTTTCCACTTATGAAAACAAAAAAACAACTAAAATGCCAACTTAGCTTAATTAATTATATGTAAGCGTAGGAAAAGCTTAATGGGAGTAGTGACGTAAACCTATAATTTAATTAGGAGCACCAGAGTCTTTAATTAGTTTTGGGAGTATTATTGTAAAATTTCAAATTTCTGGGAGTATTTATATCAATTTTTCCTAAAAAATATAAGAGATAATGTTAACCATAGTAGAATATACAATTGTGGAAGTAATATACTACCTTGTAATAGAGTCAATAACATTCAAAAAAAAACTAAAGAAAAAATAATGATAATATTTGTTTCATATTATCTCTATTATATTCTAAATAGGTTATTACAAAAATGTTATTATTACCCCATTCTAGCAAACAATTTTATTCACTCCATCACATCAAATTTTTTATTCCCTACACTACTAATTTATTCACTACAGTACTAATAAATTCTCAATTTAATGATGTGTGTTCCAATTAATTATTTTGTGTAAAACATGGTACAACCAAGTGATCGAACATGTTGGTTCTTATTAATTAAACTAATAAGTAATACTCCGTAACTAATAGCTAGTTGATTTAGAAAAACTGTAAAGTGAATAAGTCTTGACCTGATTATAATTTTTTTTAAACATTTAATCACAAGTATTTTAATTTATTGGCACTATTAGCTTTATAAAAGTATAATATTTGTTTGTCAGTATTTTCTCAACCTACTAAAGAACAAAAAATATCTCTTCTCACCCGAGTATGAACTTGAATTGTAATCTATAAAATTTAAGAGAGACACAATTATACTACTCGACCATAAAGTTTTTTTTACTAATCATATATAGAGTATTAGATACGAAATAGTTCTTAATAAATCACCCTAAATATGACTAAAACATAGAACTCCTATCTTAGTATATTTTCAATGTTTACTCATACTTTACTATTTTTCCAATTAACAATTAACGATGTTTATAGTATAAACTTTAGTCTTTATATTTTATTTCAAGGTTTTACTCATACTTTCTTCATTAATGATTTTACTATAAACGATTTCCTAATTACTCCCTCCGTTCCACAAAACCCATCCTCTTTAATTTTTTTTGCTTTCCACAAAATACTTCCACTTTCTATTAAAAAACCACTTTTACTCTTACTTTTCATACCCTACCTATCACATCATACTTTTTCACTAATAACCAAACTATCACATCTTACTTTTTCCCATCACATCAGGGCAAAATTGGAAAGTCAACTAAAATTACACTTTCCTTATTTTTTCCCAAAGTCAAAACCGGAAGGGTTTGTGGAACGGAGGGAGTAGCATTTTAGTTAAGTAAAATTTACATTAAAGAGTACTCAAACATTTGTTTTTTCTGAATGTAGTACCTAAAACTTTTTATTTCTTTAATAGTACTTAAATAATGTCCAGTGGCAAGAATAATGTCCAGTGGCAGTGGACATTTACATTAAACAATGTTCAATGACGGTGAACATTTACTTGAACAATGTCCAATAGACATTGAACACTGGTACTTCATTGAAAAATTAAAATATATGGTACTACATTGGAACACTCACTAGTAATATATATATATATATATATATATATATATATATATATATAGGTAAATTTCCCTTCAGTTAATGATATTTAACATTTTTAGGCCGACTCTGTTCATTTGGGTTATATAAACAGAGCTGGATATTGGAAGAAACTGGAAGAAGTTTAAATAGACTAGAAGAAACTGTAAGAAACTGGAAAGAGTTGGAAAAATATGAAAGGAGCTAGAAATCTTAGGAAAAAAATTAAAGAAAATCACTCAGTTAAATAGTCAACCAAAAAAATATGTAAGAAATTAATTTTGAATAAAAAATTTATCTTTGTCCGCATTTGATGTAGTATGTTATAAATTTGGATATATGACGTTATTGTACATTAATCATATGTACATATATACACTTTTTAGTCATTGCCGGAAAAAACAAGAATGAGTTCGAAGAAACTGGATGACCATAGAAAAAACTAGAAAAAGTTAGAAAAAGTAGGAAGTTAACTTTTTTAAGGCCAAATGAACAGACACTTAATTGTACATTATTTTAAAATCCATTTAAACACAAAAATATTAAGGGCTTCTTTTGGATTGGAAAAGTTAACTTTTAACTTTTTCTAACTCTTTCTAATTTCTTCCAACTACAACGACTTAGAGAATATTTATATAATATGATAAATATATAATAATATTGTATATCCAAAATGGTAAAAGACTAAAATATGAGTAAAACATTGAAAATATTCCAAAAATAAGAGTTTCATATTTTTATTTCTGAAATAGGAGTTAAAATGTATTTACATTACCAATCATGACCATGTAGATTTCTAAAAGGTATAGTAAAATGCACATGTACAATGCCACATTATCATAGTGCAAAATCCTATTTAGGAAATAAAAACATGGAACTCCTGTTTTGGTACTTTATTTATATTTTACTCCTATTTAGGGTGATTTCCTTATATCCAAATTTATAAATACCACCTCAAACACGGACAACGATAAATTTTTTTAAATCCAAAATTAGATTTTCTTTTATATTTATATCAGTGATCATTTAATTGAGTGATTTTCTAACACTTCAATTTTTCTTACATCTTCTACCTGCTTCCAGTATCTTCCAACATCTAACTTTAGAATCCCAACTAAAAAAAACCCTGAGTGGAGAGTTTGACTTATGGGAATTGATTAGGGGTGAGCAAGTACCGAACCGATCCCAAAATCTCCTAAAAAAATCGAGATTACTGAATCGATAAAATACTCCTCCGTCCACCAAAGATCTTTCTATTGCGCGTTACGAAGTTTGACCAACTTTATTTTCAATTCAATTTATTTGATTGTAATTAAGGATAAAATTTAAAAATAAAATTTATATAGTAAAAAGTACATGAAAAATTTTATAAAACTAGATGTGACAAGATTATACTCCCTCCGTTCCACAAAACCTTTCCCCTTTCGTTTTTTTTGCTTTCCACAAAACACTTCCACTTTCTATTAAAAAACCACTTTTACCTCTACTTTTTCATACCCTACCTCACATCATACTTTTTCACTAATAACCAAAGTATCATATCTTACTTTTTTTCATCACATCAGGGACAAATTTGGAAAGTCAACCAAAATTACACTTTCCTTATTTTTGCCCAAAGTCAAAATGGGAGGGAGTATTATTTTATGAAATGAGTAATAAAAATAAGCAAATAAAGTGAGTTAAGTTTAACCTTGTGAATAGTGTCTGAGAGGATTTATGGTGGACAGAGGGAGTCCCAAAATTATCCATAACCTCATTTCAGTTCGGCAATTTACCAGTGATAACAAATACACTGTCGAATTTGACTCAAATACTTTTTCTGTGAAGGATCCTCGGGCGGAAACCATGATTCATCGGTCCAATAATGAAGGACAACTCTATCCTCTGTGCCCACCCAATCTAGCCGCCCTAGTCAATGTTGCCTTAGTTGCCATTCAAACGTGGCATCGTCGCCTTGGACATCCCAGCTTTGAAAATCTTCATGGAGTCCCTAGTCTTTCCCCTTTATTTAATAAACATTTAAAACATTCAATTTGTCATGCTAGTCTATTAGGAAAACATGTTCGTCTTCTTTTTACTCCGTTTGTTCGTGTTTTTATTTTTCCCTTTCAATTAATATAATGCACACTGATTTATGACAATCTCCTCATGCTTGTAAAATAGGAAAACATGTTCGTCTCCCTTTTACACCGTTTGTTCGTGTTTCTAGCTTTCCCTTTCAATTAATATAATGCACACTAATTTATGGCAATCTTCTGTTCCCAACATTACTAAATTTAAATTTTATATGCTTCGCTCATCAGATGATTTTTCTCATTACTTATGGTATATATTTCCTCTACGATACAAATCTGATGCCTTCTCTCATATCACTAATTTATCGCATATGTAAAAATTAAATTTAATTTTACTATTAGTGTTGTTCGATGAGATAACAGAACTGAGTACCGCAACACCCCCTCCAAAACATCTTTTACTAGGGGTGAGCATGGTAGATATGGTACAGTATTTATCCTAACTCCCTGCATGCATTATTTTTCTAAATATCAATTAACTCTAGTGTTTTTAACCAAAAATTAAAACCAGACGACCCTAACATTTTTTATGCATGGAGAAACAAATAAGGTGGCGAGCCTCACCCACCCCACCCGTGCATGATCATGGGCCCCGTTCTCATCATCAATCATCATGCATCATATCCATCTTTGTCGTCCACACACAAAAAATATCTCCCTTACCTTTCTGCTGCTGCCTGATGAATGAATGATGATATCGTTAGCATGCATGCATTTAGTCTCGCTTTCTTCCTTCATCATTATAATTAATGCGGCTAATTCAGGTTTGGTTCATTAAATTAATAATAATAATATTTTTTTTTGGAAGGGAATTGAATGACTTGATTGCAAATTAATAAATTAATAAAATAGAAGTCCTTCCATGTCAAGTGATCTGACAAATGCAAGCCATGCTCGGTTAACCAACATGGCTTTGACTTGAATGATGTTCTTCTTTTCAATTCACTACTTATCTTATCATTGCATTTTTTTTCTTATTATAATTATTCTAAATGAGACAATTCCCTTTTTTCCCCTCAAAATATTCCCCCTTTCATACTCAAATAAATTTTTGACTTTTCTTTTTTATTAGTCAATGATTAAATTTCATATTTCTTTTCAGAAACACGTACAAATATATCTAAACCGCTTGCATTTAATTTAGGTACAGATTCATTCATACTTGTTTTATTTCTGTGTTTCTCTTCTTGACGGCACCTAATAATAAATGATGGAATATATACACTCGTAATCTATTATATTCATTTAATCCGTGTTTATTTAACTTTTGAAAATGAGCTGACTATTGTGGGGTTTGAGGAACGAGGAAGATATAAACCCTTTTGCAATCATTGCAAGTATGCTCACCTGCAAATAGATCTACATGTATACTCTCTCCGTCCCTAAATATTTGCCACACTTGTATTTTCGAGGAAAAATATTAAGTTTTTTAAATTTATTTTATTTACATATTGGTATAGAAATAAAAAAAATTACATATCAAAAAACTACATGAAAAGTTCTTCGAAATAAGAGGTGTCAAGAATATTTTATTTTATCAAATAACCAATGAAAACGTAGAAATAAACAAAAGTTTCCGCGACTGCTGAAAAAGCAAACGTTGCAAATAATTTGGGACGGAGGGAGTAGAAAACTGCTACTCCCTCCGTTCTCAAAAACTCTTCCTCTTTCATTTTTTTTTGCTTCCAACAAAACACTTTCATTTTCTATTAAAAAAACCACTTTTACCCTTACTTTTTCATACCCTATCTATCACATTATAATTTTTCTCTAATACTTAATCCATCACATCTTACTTTTACCCATCACATCAAGGGAAAAATTGGAAGTCAACTACTACCTCCGTCCCAAAAAGATTTACACATTTTGACTAAAGTTGAAATTAAGGGAGGGATAATTTTGTGTTGACTTTCCAAAAATACCCTTGATGTGATGGGTAAAAGTAGGATGTTATGTATAGATTATTAGAAAAAAGGTATGATGCGATAGGTAGTGTTTGAAAAAGTAAGGGGTAAAGTGGTTTTTTAATAGAAATGAGTAGGAGATTGTGGGACGCAATTTTTTTGAAAGGTGTAAATCTTTTTGGGATGGAGGGAGTACAATTTAACATTTCTTTATTTTTACACAAAGTCAAAATAGGAGCACTTTTATAGAACGGAGGGAGTAATACAGATCTACATGTATACAAAAAATGCTAATACAGATCTACATATATACAAAAATGCTAGGAGTACATTGTTTTTATTACTTACTCCCTCCCTTCTTGGAAACACTTCCACCCTTATTTTCGTGCATCCTATAAAATGTTTTTACTCTACCTAAAATATCTAAAATACCTCCAAAACAACTTCTACACGCAATAAATTATATAATGTGATGTATTTTAGACATTTTAGATGAAAGTAAAAGTATTTTATGGGGTGCGCAAAAATTAGGACTGAAGTGTTTTCAAGAACAGAGGAGGTAGTATATATATTCTGTACGTAATAAGCTAATGACAAAAAACATGATATATACATTGTTCTTATTACTTATTCTTTATTCTTATAGTATTCAGATTAGATTAAATTTGACTATATTATATCAGATCAGACCAGATTAAAATTTATTCAAATCAAATCAGAACAATCTTATCAGTTGAAAATTACAAGCTCATAGACTAACGAACGTGAACAATATTCACATAGGAATAGAATATACTTCGTAGCTATATATTTTCTTGAGACCATAAAGTTTTCTTGCACATCCCATAAAACACTTCTACCTTAACTCAAATGCATGTCTAAAAAAACTTTCAAAACAAGTTCTACCCCCAACAAAGTACAAGTGTAGTGAATTTTAAACATTATAGATATGCTTAGAAGTGTTTTATGACATGAACAAAACCCCTAGCTAATTCATTGCTCTATCTATTTCACGGTCGCCTATCTATCCCTCGCCACCCACCATCACAATAACCTACAACCACTACCAACAAAGCATCATATCGCCATAACTGTCTGTTGAGTGTTACTTCAAAGTCCCACATCGGTGGGATAGGAAAATTGAGGAGGGATTGGAGCCTATAAATAAAGAGGGGATATAGGCTTCCATCACACAACACAATCCTTCAATCTATATAATTGTGTGTTAGATTTTAGGTTGTGAGTGTCAAATATTGGAGAGGGTTTGTAATTTTTCCGTGCAAAAATTACTAGTGAGATTTATCCCAGAGGGGGTCGTGCCACGTTAAAAATTTGTGTGCTCTCTTTTCTTTTCTTTCCATTTGTTTGCAGTGGGGGCCTAACAAGTGGTATCGGAGCCAAGGTGCAGAGCTCGGGTGATCTGGTAATTATAATTCTCAGTATGCTCTGTGGTTGTAGCTTTGACTGATCTTCCACATCAGAAAAGAATTATTAATTACAGAGTTGCAGTCTAAGGAGGAAGGAGATAGAGCAAGGAGCAAGAGGAGGGCGTGCCACTTCAGTGGAGGAGGTGGTGGTCCAGTCAGCAGAGGTGGGTCCGTGAGTGCTACGTCAGCAGTCTGTGGGTCCGAGTGCCAGGTCATCATCCAGTCAGCGCCACATCAGTAGGTCCAGTCATCGTGTGGGTCCCGCTGGTGACTTTCGGAGAGAAGTTGGTTCTGACTAATTTTGACGTCCTGATTCCATTTTTGAGGCCAGTTTTCTCAAATTTGGATTGTTTGGTATTGGTTGATTGCTGCTTGAGTGGAACTATGACTACCTTGAAGTTTGAAGTTCCGTTATTTGATGGAAGAGCGGACTTCATGTTGTGGCAATGCACGATTCAAGACTATTTGGTCCAGCAAGGTCTTGATTTAGCATTGCAAGATGAGAAGCCAAGTGATACAAAAGAATCAGAGTGGAGTACAATCCAGAAGAAGGCTGTCAGCACAATTCGGTTGCCACTGTCCCCACAGATTAAAGTGACAGTGCTGAAAGAGACATCACCAAAGAAGCTGTGGGAAACGTTGGAGAGCAAGTTTGCGTCGAAGACACTTACTAACCGGTTGATGATGAGGATGGACTTGTACTCACTGAAGATGGAAGAGGGAGGTAGCGTAATTGATCACATCAACAAGTTTAATGAGCAAGTATCAAGGCTGTTAAATGCAGGGGAGACTATCAAGGATGAAGAGCAAGAGCTGCTTCTACTGGCTTCACTACCAAAATCCTTTAAGCCGTTTGTGCAGTCAATGATAGCAGGAAGGACTACACTGCGACTAGATGAGGTGACGACTGCCTTGAAAGAGAGTCAAAGGATGATGGGAGGTGAAGAGTCTTCCGGGGACATTCATTTACTAGCTGCTGTGAGTGTTGAGAAAGAGAGGAAGAAGAAGAGTGACCAACTTTGGAGAAGATCTCAGCTAAGAGACATGAGCACTGTTAGGTGCTATTACTGTGAAAAGTTGGGTCACACGAAGAACGGTTGTCCAGAACTCAAGGAGGACTTGCAGATCCTAAAGGAGAAGAAGGGAAAATCGAAGGAAGCTTCTTCCGCAAATGTGATCACTTATGAAGATGATCTCTTCTGAAGATAAGAGTACTGCTGGACAGAAGATTCTGCAGGATGGGAGTATCGCTGCAGAAATCGCAAATGATGTAGGACTTTGAATTAAGGGGAGATTTGTTGAGTGTTACTTCAAAGTCCCACATCGGTGGGATAGGAAAATTGAGGAGGGATTGGAGCCTATAAATAAAGAGGGGATATAGGCTTCCATCACACAACACAATCCTTCAATCTATATAATTGTGTATTAGATTTTAGGTTGTGAGTGTCAAATATTGGAGAGGGTTTGTAATTTTTCCGTGCAAAAATTACTAGTGAGATTTATCCCAGAGGGGGTCGTGGAGTAGGTCTTGAGGTGCCGAACCACGTTAAAAATTTGTGTGCTCTATTTTCTTTTCTTTCCATTTGTTTGCAGTGGGGGCCTAACACTATCCCTCGCCACTGCTACCCAGCATCTCTGATAATGTCCTTCTTCAGATGAACGCATACACACATGGACACACACATACAAAAGGTGTGTGTAATATAAATCAGCAGAAGAAACTGATACAGAAAAGGTATCCACTACCATATACTTCCTCCGTCCCTGAAAACCTTTCTCCTTTCTTTTTTTATCCGTTCCAAAAAACACTTCTCATTTCTATTAAAAAGTCACTTTTACCCCTTACTTTTTCGTACCCTACATATCACAGCACACCTTTTTACTAACAATCTATCCATCAAATCATACTTTTACCCATCACATCAAAGGACATTTTTGAAAATTCAATACTAAAATACACTCCCCTTAAATTCCTCTTCAAAATCAAAACTCCCATGTTTTCCAGGATGGAGGGAGTATATAATATTTCATATATTAAATATACTTATTATGCTTCCAACGTCCTAAGCGACACCAAATGAATACCTAATTAGCTAAGGGCGTCCAGGAGTGTTGAGATTCTCTCATACTCTACTATATCAGCACTTTATTATTTCACATTCTTTTCTAGACTTCCAAAAAAATTATTGTAACATTCAGACTCACTCAGACTTTGTCAAATATCATTAAATAATATAGTTCTGACAAAGTCTGAGTGAGTCTGAATGTTACAATAAGTTCTGGGCAATAACATTCAGACTCACTCAGACTTTGTCCATATAAAACATCTATTGCCCAAAACTATTTTAGTATCAATATCTAATATCAATTTTATTAAATTTGAGTTCAAAGTTTACCCATTTTGACAAAAAAAGTCAAAAGTGATGATCTCATTAAATAATTTTCCCATAAGTTCTGGGCAATAGATGTTTCATATGGACAAACCTTTGTAGACATTGTGGTTTCTTTAATTTCGGTACCTTGGGAATTGTATTTTGGTTATTTAAAAAAAGAAATCATTATGTTTTTCTTTTATTCCAAATTCCTAAACTAAACCAAACATAGTGTGATAATCCTCCCATTGTACTTTAATTTTTGTTCTTCTCTTTAATAAAATGCTGTTCTTAAACGAAAAAGAAAACTTAAAAATAACACCATATTATATGCATGGCTCGCTCGGGGTATGAATTGAGTAGAGGGTCGTCGATCGTCTGATAGGGCCGGGCCATAGGGGTCCTACTGCAGGTATATTAATAATTAATGACCCAATGATTATTGAATGGAACAATAATACTGAGGGGGGGGGGGGGGGGGGTGATGATTGATGATTAGGACAAAGCAACGGCCCTGAAACGGCAAGGGGGACAATCCACATGCATTAGGGTCGAAATCTGTCCCTAAAAAACGTGATTGATTATACAAATAATGAAAACCGGCCACATTTCTAGGAAATTAATTAAACCCCCTCTCCTTCCTGATTTCTCCATCTATTTGATTTGTTTGTAAAATGTATGCATGCATGCATGCCGTGTTTTTAATATAAATTTAATTAATTATGATCACCATTTATTAGTCTTATTAATTAATTGGAGTAGTTTCCCAATTCCATTATTAATATAATACTAGTACTATTATTATTATTATTATATATTATAATGTCATCAAGAATTAAGATTGATTAAACGTGTCTTTGAATAGAGGCCTCTAATTAAGATTTATAATGGATGCCTCTTGAGGAAAATATCGATGGGTAGACTGATAGAGGCTTTCCACGTACACGTACGCTCTGATTTGCTATTTTCATGCTCCATTCAGAGCTTTATTAGTATTACATAATTATTAAGTCCTTATATAATAACAAAACCAATATTATTGGTCAGATATGTTCCTTTTGTACTCTTCCAAAATCATAAAGTCAAAACTGCATGTGCTCCCGTCTATGTGTATGTATGTTTATATGTCTATACAAATACTACGGAGTATATACTAGTGAATCGTGATCTAACGTCCCAATTTCAGGCCTCTTTTTTTCGATCCGGTATTAGAAAAAGTGGAAGGAACTCCAAAATCATTCAAATAAATGATAACCCATATACACATGTAAGAAAACAAATTTTGGATTAAAAAATGATGATATTGTATATTCATCATACGTAAATATATTTATTAAGTCGTTGGAAAAACTTTGAAGGAATTGAAAGAAACTTGAAGGTGTTTCAAAAACTGAAAGGAGTTTAAAAAGTTTAAAATTATCTTTTCTAACACAAAAGAATTGACCCTTAATAGTCTATTTTCCCATTTTATGTTCTCTCAATACCAAAAAATACTACTTTGGTTTACGGCATTTAACTAAAATTGTTTTCATTTGAATTTAGTTGAGTATATGACTAAAATAAAAAACATTCATTTACTCCATTTGTACTATTTTCATTTGACCTTTCTTGGTTAATTAGTAGAATTTTTTGCTCCATATAGCACTAAAACATAGGAAACTTCCGTGTATAGCACCACTAACTTTTTCTTCCCTAAATGGCACTTTTTATGATGTAAGTGGACCTATTTGTCCTCCTCGCCACTCCCAACCTTTTTTTAGTGTTTCTTTCCAAGTAAATAACCTAATTACTCATAATTATCTCCAAAAATTTAGGAACTAAAACCCCGCAGCCATTAATCGCACGTTTGTCATCATCTCTGCCCTAGTGTTTCTGTTCTTTTCCATTTTTTCGTACCCTGTCTCCCACCGTGCTCATCTCCAGAAGCAAGAACATGTTCTCTTCTTTATTGCAAGCGGTCTCCCAGCCGTTGATCCCCCAGAGAAGGGATGTCATGTTCGCGTTCTCCTGAAATTTGATGGTGTATGGTCTAATAATTCAGAATTCAACTGCGAGGGTTTTTATGAGATTGATTTCTGTTGTGGGTCTACGTATGAGGATCTTATACACTTAATCCGATTGACAGTACCTTCGTATGCTGAAAATTCAGATTTTATATTGTCATACACGTCCAGTTCCACACAATAGCGTACCTTTGTTCATGATGACCCTACCCTTGAGTCCTACATACGTTTGATACTGAACCATATCAATGTTCGTGATTTGCCCTTATGTGTTGAGTTATGGTCTAGTATTGATTCCCCGTGTGATTCCGATTCCGACTTCGACGATGTCTCTGAGGGGGACACATCTCCCCCCGGCCATGCAAACGCACATGGTGGTGATGTCCCAGAGATGCCCCAAAGCAGCCCAATTAGTAATCACCATGATCACCGTCTCGTGCTTTCTAGTGAATCTCCTTTGTTTCAGACCGCCAGTGAGGATACGCAGGCGGAGAACAATTTGTTGCTGTCCAACGAAAGTTCAATTTCACATAGTACCCGCATGTCTACCGAGGAAATTTCTATGTTAAGGGATTTGAAGGTTATATCCCGGTTTGATCCAACGACGATTGCGGTGAGAGCAATTTATGAAAGTAAGAAGGATCTTCTTTTCCATCTTAAGAGATTGGCAATAGCCAACTACTTTCAGTTCCGGACAAAAAGATCGAACAGAAGTTTCCTCCATGTTGTATACGTGGATTACAAAAGATGCAGCTGGGCGGTGCGGGCTGTGCGTTTGGATAAAAAAGTGGACATTTCTCAAGTTCGCAGGTTCGTCCTTTAAACGTATATTCGTTTCTGTTGCTCACATGTTTCTTTTAATGACTAATAATCAGGCATATAATGTCAACATATTTTCACCCAGTGGTCATTTCATTACCAAGTTAATATCCATGTAATACATATTGTTCTCTATTGTTTCTGCCATAACCGTATCATATATTTCTGTCCTCGTATAGCGTATTAACATTTGTGCATATTCTCTTCATTCTCACTAAACACTCATAATGTCCATCCATTTTTTACGTAATGACTAGCTAGTTTAACATACTGTCCTAATGCTTAATTATTGCGTGCTTTAATTTGTTCCATACTGACCTAATTCTTAATTAACTCTACTGACTTGGATTTGATTAGATGTTGTGCATAATGTCCTTAAAAATGCTCTCATTGTGAACAAACTCATTCTTTGATCATATTTGCTCATTTTGCACACTGATGTAAAGGTCATTTTATTCACACACGTACTGTGTTACCCAGATAATGAGTATTTACGTAATGACTATCAATTTTAAACATTCTATCCTAATTCTTAATCAATGTGTGTCTTTATTTTCTGCCGTACTGACCTAATGTTTAACTAACTCTAGTGACTTTGGATTTGGATAGAAGTCTCGCATAATGTCCTTACAAATGATCTCACTGTGAACAAACTTATTGTATGATCAATTTAATCTTTTTGCATACCCAATGGAAAGTTCTTTGTATTCACACACCCATTGTGTTACCCAGGTAATGACTTGCTCCGTAATGACCAATTATTTTAACATACTGTCCTAATGCCGAAATGATGTGCTTCCTTATTCTATCCCATACTGACCTAATGCTTAATTAACCTTTCCTGCCTTGGTTTTGAATAGATGTCGTGCATAATGTCCTTATTAATCCTCTCAATTTGAACAAACTCATTGCTTGATCAAATTTAATCTTCTTGGATACTGATGTAAACTTCATTCTATTCACCCACGCACTGTGTTGCCCAGGTATGACCACGAGCATCAATGCCCTATTGATGCTCGTCAAGGGAAAACAAGACAAGCTACTTATGACGTTGCAAATTTTGTGAAACATCAATTTCATGATGCAACAAAGAAGCCTTACCCGTCCAAATCAATTATGGCAGACATGCAAAGGGAGCATGGTATTTATATGACATATAAAAAGGCGTGGATTGCAAAAGAAAAGGCCCTTCAACTCTGTTTTGGTACTACGGAGGAATCTTATGCATCGTTGTCATACGTCTTTGTCATTTATGTTGAGTGAGGCTAATCCGGGGTCCTTTATACAGCTCTCAATGACCCCAAGAAGTATTTTCAAACACTTTTTATTTCGCTTTCAACATGGAGGGACGGGTGGCAACATTGTATCCCGGTGTTGATTATTGATGGTTCATTTATGAAATCATACTACAAGGGAACTCTATTAAGTGCAGTCACACGGGACGGTAATAACTAGATTCTCCCTTTAGCTTTTGGATTCTGTGATAAAGAAAATACGGTGAATTGGTGTTGGTTTCTAATGAAGGTCAAGGAAGCCTTGGATTATCGTCCTGTTCAGTATGTTATATCCGATCAGCATGAAGGTATATTAAGCGCGGTGAATACCGTATTTCCTGGTGTAAATCATGGACATTGCATTGATCATATTTTTGGGAACATAAAACACAATTTTCGTGGCTCACAAAAATTGTTGTCTTGGAAGTTTTATGGTGTTTCACGTGCTACATCCAAAGCGGAATGCTACCAGTATCTGCAATACTTAGAGCAAGATGATCCGTGGATTATACCATACTTGGATGAGATTGGCTTTTCCAAATGGGCTAGGTCATTTTCCATTAATCGGTACTCTATAATGACCTCTAATCTTGCGGAGTCGATGAACAGTGTTGACGCTATTCCACGGGAATATCCTATCGCCAGGGTAGTAGATTTTTTGTTAGGAAGGATGCAAAGGTGGTTCCATGAATGCCATGAGTTGGTGAATTCCACACCATCCACTTTATCAAAACACTACGAGACCAAGCTCAATACCCTTCACGTTTCATCGGTCGTTATGGACGTTAGTCCTCTTTAAACTCTGTCTTTTTTCAATTTTTTTATTATTTTAAGTATTAATTACTTAAAACATATTGAAACATTAATGCAGGTCTGGCCAGCGTCCAACTTTGAGTTCCTTGTTATTGAAATTGACGGGAGATATTTTGTCGTCAACTTCCAAGATAGGACATGCACCTGTGCTGAGTTCCAGCTAGGCAACTTTGTTTGTGTTCATGCGGTTGCTGCGACACGTCAAAGACCGGGGTTGTCATGATATGACTATGTTTCCCCCTATTATGCGGCCAATGCATGGAGAGGTGCATACAATGGTGTTGTTCGCCCAATCCCGTCAAAAAATTCGTGGGTTTTGCCTGACCATGTCCATGCGGTTATTTGCAAACCCCCCGCATGCTCTAAACGTCCTCCCGGAAGGCCTAAGAAATGTCGCATCCCATCGAAGGGAGAACCTCGGAATAACCAGTCATGTTCACGATGTAAATCGTCTGGGCATAATAGGAAGACATGCACGAAGCCATTGCTTTTGAATTATCATTGAGTTTTGCATTACTAGTACTCTTCGTATTTATGTTTTCCAAACGCTGATGTTCTTACTTACGTATGTTCCAAGACCTAAAGTTATGTTCTTTTTTTTAAACTTTGTTCCTCAAAGCAGACTTACATGGTCATTAAGATCAGTAAACAAAGCAGACTTACATGGTCATTAAGGTCATTATACCACCCACTTTTGATCTTTTATGCCCACAAAGCAGACGAGAATGATTCGGAGAGGGGAACCATGCAATACAACACACGAGCCAAGGAATTCATTTGGGATCCTACAGATCCACTCTTTTCAGTAAGGTCAGTAAACAAAAGTTATTACTCATGTAAACTGACGCTTACCACGAAGTGATTATCAAAGCTTAAAGACTTAGTCATTATTCCATTCTGTTAGCCTATTAGCCATTACACGCCATTTCATATTTAAGTATTTAGTCATTATGCCTACAGTATACTCATAATGACTACAGTATACACATTATGCCCTTATAAGATACTGCCTTCCAATGACTTACCCCACCATGCCTATGCACATTACTCTTATCGCCAAAAAACAAGGACATTAACCTCTGAGCATTAAGTCAGTATATGAATACATTACAGTACTTTTTGCTTAGTTCATTGCGCTCAAAGTATTTTGACACATCTCCTTCATCCTCAACACCAAACTTCAGCCCAGTTATTAGCCCAAAATCTTGCTTATACATTTTTAAGACTCTATCACCAATGTGGAATGCAATACTGCTGCCAACATTTTCTTTATTTTCTGGTTCTATAGAATTTAGAACTAAAAGGGTCAATAACTGTCCACTCACCCACTTAACCTCACCCATCTCAAGAAAATGATCAAAAGCTGTCTGCCTAAACCTTTCCAATTCAGTTTTATTTAAGATTTCTTTAAGAGAATTCATTCTAGCAGCTAAGTTACAATACAAATTAACCTTCACACCAGTGTCCCTACCAATAGTTCCTCAGGTCAACTCCTAACATACACCTGCCACAAACACAATACGAAACAACAAATATATTTTTTCCACAAAAAGTTTTGGTCATTTGGTATGTTTAGTCATTGACTGGGAGGTGGTCATTATGATATTGTTGCTTATGTACTAAGAGGGGAAATGTTTTTAGGTGAACATAAAAACCTTTCCCCTCTTAGTACATAAGCAACAATATCATAATGACCACCTCTCAGTCAATGACTAATCATACCAAATGACCAAAACATAGAGTGGAAATTTAAAAAAATGTTGTCATTCTATGAGTATAAACCCCCCATATGTTAGGGTGCCACAACCATGACACTGAAAATGACTACCAGGTCATAATCAAATTTTTCACAAAACAAATCATAATAACCCTGGTCATTAACTAATGAACAAACAAAATGACAACCAGTGTTACCAAAAAACTCCTTACAGAATGACTTCAGACACTAATGCACACATTGCTTAAAGACATTATCATAACACACATATTACAGAAGATGACAATGTGTTTTTCATCATTGTAATTCATTCTGGGGACTGACCTCACACAAATCCATATGTCTACCATTACAAACAAAAAAATAGTCACTCCCCCTATTCTCAATACATGGTCATTATGAAATGCACAACTGAATGGACTGGGGGTTTAACAACACACAGACACACATACATTTCCAAAGGTTTATGTATGCATTCATCAACAACAAAAAATAACCTTTCAATAATACTAAACATGAATGGTTGTTTTATCACTATAAAACATTCAGTAACTGACCTCACTCTATTTCTACATGCCTAACATTAGAAAACACCTTCCATGACTTACAAAAAAACACAGGGAACATTAATCAAACACATTACCTACAATCACTTTTCAATACTTCCAATTAACCCAACCAAGAATCTTTACACAAAATGATTTGGGAATAAACCAAAAAAATAACCCCACGTTATTGAGCAAAATCTGAATACCAATCACACTAATGACTAATCAATTACAGACACTTAACTCCTAGCATACACTTTTTTCACGGGAAAAAAAGCAAAATCCATCCCCAGAAAGGACACTTGAACCAAAACCGCAACACCACGAATAAGAAATGTTGGGTTCTACGCTTGGATAGGGCAGCGGAAATATAAAAATTTTGACGTCCAAATGTAGATCCACCCAGGACCTCTTATGATTATTATAAGTTATTGTTTAGAAATATACCTTTCTTGACGAACAAGCAACAATATGTGTTGGTTGATGGATTGATCCAAGAGCTAGCCACAAAAGTATATGACCTCCAGTTGAGACACACGAACAACGCAGAGTGTTCTAGAGAAAGTTATGCTAGTAATTTTTCTCTAGAATATTTCTAAAATATAAAATATTTGGTGTAAAGTATTAAGAGGACAAAACAAAATTTTCTCTCCTAAAACTATGGTAGGGCCGAAAATTCCCTGTCTAAAAAGGGGTGAGATGATCTCCTATTTATAAGGAGCATAATCCCCATTCCTATTCCTAATAGGAATGTACCTTTTAGAGTTTAGGAAGGAAATCAAATTTCATTCCTATTCTACTTAGGAAATTTCTAATGGCACTTTAAGGAAGTTTCCAATTTATTTTGTCAACTTTAATTATCATATAATTAACATAAAATAAATAATATAACATTTATTTTATGTATATCCGAAATATTCATAACCGTATATATACATATATATACGGCGATAGATATACATATTATATATACACGAATATATACATATATAAATATAATTATGTTATATTTTGTTCCTTAAATAATATTTGACAAACTTAATTATCAAATAATTAAAATGTCCAAATATTAAATATATATATAAATATATATTTCGTGCCTTAATAATAATACTAAAATAATAAAAAATTTATTATTCATATATATATATATATATATATATATATATATATATATATATATATATATATATATATCCGAATATATATATACTTTATTATTATTACATTTATTTGACAAACTTAATTATCACATAATTAAAATGTCCAAATATAAATATAAATATTTATTTATATATGTGTTTGTGTATCTAATCATATTGTCACACAATATAATATACACAACATATAAATAAAGTACAACTTTACTCCACTTAAATATTCTACACCTTTATATGTTCTATATGTGTGACCCTATTCTAGGCATCTATAAAATTGGCCATAGTATCGATTAAATACTACAAGTGATAAGCAGTATCTAGCAACACATTATCACCCCCAAATTTATAGATTAAAGCTCTTGGAACAATTCCTTCAACGACACATCCTATTTGTATAACCCTTATCCCTTTATCACTAATATCTTGATTTAACACAAGGTATGGGTGTGTCACCTTGTTAAAGTTAAATCGATGGTTTACTGATTCTTCGATTGACTTGTGGGATTCAAATAACATGTTTATTTGCGCATGGCCATGCACTTTCCAAGTCACATCAATCAGTGGGCCTTAAGATATTTTGGAACTTTCTTGAATTTTGGATAATTTTCGAAATATATACACATATATTTTATTTTATCAATAATAAAAAACCCTAAGGCAATTAGATCTACAAAACTTATAATTCTCATAAGTCGGCTCCGATACCACTGTTGGATTCTACGCTTGGATAGGGCAGCGTAAATATAAAAATTTTGACGTCCAAATGTAGATCCACCCAGGACCTCTTATGATTATTATAAGTTATTGTTTAGAAATATACCTTTCTTGACGAACAAGCAACGATATGTGTTGGTTGATGGATTGATCCAAGAGCTAGCCACAAAAGTATATGACCTCCAGTTGAGACACACGAACAACGAAGAGTGTTCTAGAGAAAATTATGCTAGTAATTTTTCTCTAGAATATTTCTAAAATATAAAATATTTGGTGTAAAGAATTAAGAGAACAAAACAAATTTTTCTCTCCTAAAACTATAGTAGGGCCGAAAATTCCTTTTCTAAAAAGGGGTGAGATGATCTCCTATTTATAAGGAGCATAATCCCCATTCCTATTCCTAATAGGAATGTACCTTTTAGAGTTTAGGAAGGAAATCAAATGTCATTCCTATTCTACTTAGGAAATTTCTAAAATAATAAACAATTTATTATTCATATATATATATATATATATATATATATATATATATATATCCGAATATATATATACTTTATTATTATTACATATATTTGACAAACTTAATTATCATATAATTAAAATGTCCATATATAAATATTTATTTATATATGTGTTTGTGTATCTAATCATATTGTCACACAATATAATATACACAACATATAAATAAAGTACAACTTTACTCCACTTAAATATTCTACACTTTCATATGTTCTATATGTGTGACCCTATTCTAGGCATCTATAAAATTGACCATAGTATCGATTAAATACTACAAGTGATAAGCGGTATCTAGCAACACATTATCACCCCCAAATTATAGATTAAAGCTCTTGGAACAATTCCTTCAACGACACATCCTATTTGTATAACCCTTATCCCTTTATCACTAATATCTTGATTTAACACAAGGTATGGGTGTGTCACCTTGTTAAAGTTAAATCGATGGTTTACTGATTCTTCGATTGACTTGTGGGATTCAAATAACATGTTTATTTGCGCATGGCCATGCACTTTCCAAGTCACATCAATCAGTGGGCCTTAAGATATTTTGGAACTTTCTTGAATTTTGGATAATTTTCGAAATATATACACATATATTTTATTTTATCAATAATAAAAAACCCTAAGGCAATTAGATCTACAAAACTTATAATTCTCATAAGTCGGCTCCGATACCACTGTTGGATTCTACGCTTGGATAGGGCAGCGTAAATATAAAAATTTTGACGTCCAAATGTAGATCCACCCAGGACCTCTTATGATTATTATAAGTTATTGTTTAGAAATATACCTTTTTTGACGAACAAGCAACGATATGTGTTGGTTGATGGATTGATCCAAGAGCTAGCCACAAAAGTATATGACCTCCAGTTGAGACACACGAAAAACGAAGAGTGTTCTAGAGAAAATTATGCTAGTAATTTTTCTCTAGAATATTTCTAAAATATAAAATATTTGGTGTAAAGAATTAAGAGAACAAAACAAATTTTTCTCTCCTAAAACTATGGTAGGGCCGAAAATTCCTTTTCTAAAAAGGGGTGAGATGATCTCCTATTTATAAGGAGCATAATCCCCATTCCTATTCCTAATAGGAATGTACCTTTTAGAGTTTAGGAAGGAAATCAAATGTCATTCCTATTCTACTTAGGAAATTTCTAAAATAATAAACAATTTATTATTCATATATATATATATATATATATATATATATATATATATATATATATATATATATATATATATATATATATATATATATATATATCCGAATATATATATACTTTATTATTATTACATATATTTGACAAACTTAATTATCATATAATTAAAATGTCCATATATAAATATTTATTTATATATGTGTTTGTGTATCTAATCATATTGTCACACAATATAATATACACAACATATAAATAAAGTACAACTTTACTCCACTTAAATATTCTACACTTTCATATGTTCTATATGTGTGACCCTATTCTAGGCATCTATAAAATTGACCATAGTATCGATTAAATACTACAAGTGATAAGCGGTATCTAGCAACACATTATCACCCCCAAATTATAGATTAAAGCTCTTGGAACAATTCCTTCAACGACACATCCTATTTGTATAACCCTTATCCCTTTATCACTAATATCTTGATTTAACACAAGGTATGGGTGTGTCACCTTGTTAAAGTTAAATAGATGGTTTACTGATTCTTCAATTGACTTGTGGAATTCAAATAACTTTTTATTTGCGCATGGCCATGCACTTTCCAAGTCACATCAATCAGTGGACCCTAAGATATTATACTTCATCAAAGAAGGGATAAATTCTATCTACGTCATTCACATCTTCTCTTAAGTTTCATTGCATACCCAAAACATAACTGTACATCCACTAATATTTCAGATGGCATAAATCATGCCTCAAAGTATACAACTCAACTTACCAAAGAATGTAATGACTTCAAGTCAAAGGATAGTTATACTAATGGTCGCATGAGATTAATATTAACACTTTAACTCAAACCCATATATTATTCTCATAGCGGGTCAATCCAGCAACATATCCAATATGGTTGCCTACGTATAGATTCAGATAACACTTTATCTATAGCCTATGAGACGCAACTATCTCATCTCATACGTATTAGTCTTGATATATTATGATGTCCGTATTGTCATAATATTCGACTAAGGATATTTTAAACGTAGCCTCTATCTTTGTAACAGCCTCATAATTAGAACGTCGTAGTTCTCATCTGTGTTACTAGAGCGCCTACTCTATGGACTAAAGCTATGTTTAAATCACACGAGACTACTTAAACAATCTTTAGGGCCTATTGTTCTTGATATAATATAGATATGGAATCATAAGTTGGCCTCTAGGGCTCACTTATATTCAACAATCTCCCACTAGCACTAAGGGAAATTATGGTTTCCATGTATGCCTCATGCACGAAGTGTGACCCTCGTGTATAGGTTTTCCCAAAGCCTAGGTCAATAGGTTAAGAGATTGTTATCCTTTTCTATCTTGCAAATTTTGATACTTTCATTTTACGACTGTTCGTATAATGTGGTGAGATCTAATGACGTCCTGGTTTCTAGGTGTAGCTTCTTTAGCTCCTGTAGTAACCCTATCGTTGTCAGTACAACGACATATTGGTTTCTTATGCTGGGAGCAACGCTATCCTTTTGAGGAGCTATCAAAACCAAAAAATCTTCCTCTTTGCTACTTCCAAAGTTGCAAATTTATCTTATTTATATGCGTATGACACCATGTCAGTACTTGTCAATATATGTTTTGTTAATTTCAACCTATCTTATGGTTGTTCTAAACGAGCTATTTTGTGTGTAACATTCACACTTAAGCCATTTTAGAAAAACATACTCTTTTGTCTCTTCTTAAGAATCAAAAGTTAACTTTTACAAAGTTGACTATTACTCTTAGCTCAGCTTGAACATATTTAAAATATATTCCTTTAGAATAAATCAAGTCCATATCTCATGGTACTCTATGGAACGATTTCCATGCGGTCCTTTTAGAGAGTGAGTCTCCAAAAAGGCTTTACCCTGAGATTTATGCAAGTTTCAAAAACTTCCATATATGTACTGGTCTTAGATTATTCCTACTTCTTTGATCCATCTATATGGATTCTTTAGACTTGAGCACATAACTACTATTTGCATTCATGACTGATAAGTTTTTAATTTATTTTGTCAATGATATGCAACATACTTATTGTGCTCCCACTAGTCTTTAATAAGACTTTTATCCTAAACATATAAGTGCTATAACTGGTTATAGATAATTTGAAACCCTCCTTTTATCCTTGATAGACTCGTCCATAATAAGTGTTTAAAGTGTCTTCATTCATATGAGACTTACTTTCATTACTTGTTATTTAACGAAGGAATCGTTTTGGAACAGTTTCCAAGTGCTCTTTCCTTTCAGAGTCTACAATGATTATTTTAGTGCTTAAGGTTCAGTAGTATTTGGCAAGGTTACTTAATCCTCTTTATTAGACTAACTATTTTAGTCACGTTATCTAGATAACGTTTGAGGGAACGTCAATTTCATGATCGTATCACTTTTGCGTTTCCTATTATGTAACTTTGGCATTAATATCACTTGATCTTTATTAAGTGTGCTTTATTAATGCTAATGGCAAGTTTAAATTTCGAAAATTTAAATAGAAAGGGTACTTGGCTATAACCTTTATAAAGATATCCTTATATCTCTAAGTGGTTATCACTTCATTCATAATTTTGTGACAAACTTATTAACTGATTAATATTTGTACTTTGTAGCCTTGGTATAGTTGTTGTATTGCGATATGCTTGTGAGGCAAAATATTTGATCATATGAAATACTTCTATAAATGGAGCAACAATTTGTCCTTTATTGAAATAACCAATAATACTTAAAACAATAAGTAAACATCAATTCGAAATTGAAAACTGATCAAATACTAAAACTTAAACTAGTGCGCCACAAAGCTGCAACCCTTGCATCTTCAAGATCAACACTCCTACTTCTCTTCAGTTTCTGCAACGGTTTGCAATACTATAAGTATCGAATACTTTTGAAGAGATTGTAGATTAGTTTAAGTCATTACAAAAATTGTACCTGAAGCAGAAGCTTCACCCTTTTTCTTGGTTGCCAAATACTGCTTGCAATTCCTCTTCCAGTGGCCAACTTCACCACAGTGATGACAAATGGAATCTTTGGCCACTCCACCTTTAGGCTCGAGCTTAGAAGAATTTGACTTTGGTTCGGTGTTACCCTTGCCTTTAGGTCCATTCTTCTTTGCTTTCTTGAACTTCTTCTTGCCTTTTCCTCCTTGAACTAGAAGGACAGAATTCCCCTTTCCTTTCATCAAGCTCTCTTCAGCAGTTTGCAGCATCTTCAAAAGTTCTGGCAGCGGTTTATCGAGTTCATGCATCTCGTAATTAACCACAAACTGCTTGTACAACTCTGGCAACGATTGCAGAATCAGATCAGTTGCAAGTTCAGTCCTTAGTTCGAAACCCAATTTCTCAAGAGTTTGGACATAGCCAATCATCTTGAGAACATGCGGACCAACGGGGTTTCCAACTGACAACTTGCAACTAAAGAGAGCTTTGGAGATTTGGAATCTCTCATGCCTAGCTTGTCCTTGGTAGAGCTGTCTTAGGTGTATGATCATATCGTACGCCTTCATACTCTCGTGATGTTTCTGAAGGTCAGAAGTCATCGTAGCCAACATGAGACATGCCACTTGATTGTCATCATCAACATGCTTCTCATAAGTATCCTTGATTGCTCTAGAAGCATTGGCGGCTGGGACAGGTGGGATGGCTTGTTCAAGCACATATTCTTTCTTCTCGAGTCGAAGAACGATAACGAGGTTTCTTTGCCAGTCTAAGAAGTTAGAGCCGGTTAACTTATCTTTGTCGAGGATTGAGCGAAGAGTGAGGTTATGGTTGTTATTAGACATCTACATATAATTTGCAAGATAGTTAATATCAAGAATCTAAGTAATTAGCTATGTCTTTAACTAATAACTCTCCCACTATTTTAACAAATCAACTACCCTCAAGTACGTAACCTGTTGATTCGAGACTTCTCCTAAAGAGAAATTTTAGTGGGCCAAGGTCCATTTTACATTTAACTATAGTTGTGCTTTGCATCTTGCCCTATAGTTAAACTAATTAGGTAGGAACTTATTTCCAATTGTAATCCAATTACAATCCTTGGTTTGTTAGGTTGTTCTAAACAAAATCCTATATTGGGCCTAGATCCTTATTTCATCTAACTATAGTTGTTCTTTGCATCTTGCCCTATAGTTAAACTATTTCAGGTAGGAACTATTTCCAATTGTAACATTTTACAACTCTAGGTTAGATGAATTTGATTTTATTTATTAACCTAACCATGTGCCTCTAAGTTATTCATCTTTTTACCTTAACTTAGTTAAGTTCAACCCGGGGCGTACTCAGTATCCATTGTTACGGATTTCGCGTCATACCAATGTAAACCAGGCGTCCCGCTTTGGCGTGTCCGTTGACTGGTCGAAACTGGTATCGACGAGTGAGTCGGCGTCGGAAGGCACAAACTTAATATTACGAGGGATTTTAAACGTGATTTCACCTATGGCATGTGCCGCGCACATACACTAGCAAATATCATACAAACATATATACAAACATGTATAATGAATAAAACGTGACATGGTTATGGCCTCCTAAAGAACTAACGATAAAGCCTTCACTTGAGATCTCCATCTCCAGCTTCACCTTCTTTCTTTAACAATGCTTTATTCTTCAAGTTCAGCCCTTCTTGCTAAGGTCCTCTTCTTCTTGGCTTCTACATCTTCCTTGCTTCTTCATGGTCTTCTTTGTTTAATCGAGAGAAAAGAATCCTTGCCTTTTAAGCAAGGGGTGAGGTTTAAGAAGAGATTTACGACCAGAATTTAGAGATGAGGCACGACACGCAGGCCGTATTTAAAAACCAAACATTCTAAGCCACAACCATGCACCATGCACCATGCATACATTCATACATCACATGCATAAAAACCATACACCGGGCAAGCCGCGCTTGCCCTAGACCAAGTTTATTCTAAGAAAAATAAACTACAAGCCTAAGAATTATCAAATAATTTTATTTTAACTTTATTTTAAAATTCCAAAATACTGGAAAAATCAATATTTTTGGAATATTTTCGAAATTTTAACTTTATTTTAAAATTCCAAATCTTCCAAAAATAAATATTTTCCAAAAAAAAAGTTTTTGACTCATGTAAAATCTGAAAACAAACTTTTCCAGATTTTACTTAAATTGATTTCCGGTACTTTCTATTTATTATTTGGCAATCCATAAAACAATTTCCAAAATTATTTTTCGTGTACCATAATTGTTCCAAAAATCATTATTCTCAGAATATTATGCTATTATTACCAAATATTAAATTTCCATAATTTAAAATTAATTATTTAATTTTAGGGAATTAAATACCGAATTACCAAAACTGTTTTTCCCAAAAATTAATAATTAAATACTTAAATTACGAATTCTAAAAATAGTATTCTCAAGTTCATAAAATTATAATCCCGAATTTTAATTGTCCTTTTCGGTTTAATCTATATTATTACCGAATAAGATTATTTAAATTCGGGAAAAATAGAAACTCAAAACCGAAAATTTATTTTAATTTTCCAGAGTACTTAAAATCATATTTTAACATTCCATAAGTATTAAAATTATTTTTCATAATTTATTTTGTATTTATCTTGTATTTAATCAAATTAACTACAAATCAACTAATACCTTACATATTAGAAACTAAATTCCGAAAATTAATTTTAAATTTCCAGAGCTCTTAAAATCATATTTGAAAGTCTCAGAATGATTAAAATTAGTTTTCCATAATTTATTTTGTATTTATCTTGTAATTAATCAAATTAACTACAAATCAAACAATACTTTATAAATTAGGAAATCAATTCCGAAAATTAATTTTAAAAATCCAGAGGTCTTTAAATCATATTTTAAAGTCTTAGATTTAATAAAATTTAATTTTCGAATTTTCGAAATATTTTAATTGGTTAAAACAGTTTTTAACCGATTAACCCGAAAAATGAAATAAATCCAAAATTTAATTCAAAAATCTTATTTTCGAATTTTATAAAGTCCAGAATCATATTTTGGAACTTTCTTGAATTTTGGATAATTTTCGAAAATATATACACATATATTTTATTTTATCAATGATAAAAAACCCTAACGGAAATTAGATCTACAAAACTTATAATTCTCATAAGTCGGCTCCGATACCACTGTTGGATTCTACGCTTGGATAGGGCAGCGGAAATATAAAAATTTTGACGTCCAAATGTAGATCCACCCAGGACCTCTTATGATTATTATAAGTTATTGTTTAGAAATATACCTTTCTTGACGAACAAGCAACGATATGTGTTGGTTGATGGATTGATCCAAGAGCTAGCCACAAAAGTATATGACCTCCAGTTGAGACACACGAACAACGAAGAGTGTTCTAGAGAAAATTATGCTAGTAATTTTTCTCTAGAATATTTCTAAAATATAAAATATTTGGTGTAAAGTATTAAGAGAACAAAACAAATTTTTCTCTCCTAAAACTATGGTAGGGCCGAAAATTCCTTGTCTAAAAAGGGGTGAGATGATCTCCTATTTATAAGGAGCATAATCCCCATTCCTATTCCTAATAGAAATGTACCTTTTAGAGTTTAGGAAATCAAATGTCATTCCTATTCTACTTAGGAAATTTCTAAAATAATAAACAATTTATTATTCATATATATATATATCCGAATATATATATACTTTATTATTATTACATATATTTGACAAACTTAATTATCATATAATTAAAATGTCCATATATAAATATTTATTTATATATGTGTTTGTGTATCTAATCATATTGTCACACAATATAATATACACAACATATAAATAAAGTACAACTTTACTCCACTTAAATATTCTACACTTTCATATGTTCTATATGTGTGACCCTATTCTAGGCATCTATAAAATTGACCATAGTATCGATTAAATACTACAAGTGATAAGCGGTATCTAGCAACACATTATCACCCCCAAATTATAGATTAAAGCTCTTGGAACAATTCTTTCAACGACACATCCTATTTGTATAACCCTTATCCCTTTATCACTAATATCTTGATTTAACACAAGGTATGGGTGTGTCACCTTGTTAAAGTTAAATAGATGGTTTACTGATTCTTCAATTGACTTGTGGAATTCAAATAACATGTTTATTTGCGCATGGCCATGCACTTTCCAAGTCACATCAATCAGTGGACCCTAAGATATTATACTTCATCAAAGAAGGGATAAATTCTATCTACGTCATTCACATCTTCTCTTAAGTTTCATTGCATACCCAAAACATAACTGTACATCCACTAATATTTCAGATGGCATAAATCATGCCTCAAAGTATACAACTCAACTTACCAAAGAATGTAATGACTTCAAGTCAAAGGATAGTTATACTAATGGTCGCATGAGATTAATATTAACACTTTAACTCAAACCCATATATTATTCTCATAGCGGGTCAATCCAGCAACATATCCAATATGGTTGCCTACGTATAGATTCAGATAACACTTTATCTATAGCCTATGAGACGCAACTATCTCATCTCATACGTATTAGTCTTGATATATTATGATGTCCGTATTGTCATAATATTCGACTAAGGATATTTTAAACGTAGCCTCTATCTTTGTAACAGCCTCATAATTAGAACGTCGTAGTTCTCATCTGTGTTACTAGAGCGCCTACTCTATGGACTAAAGCTATGTTTAAATCACACGAGACTACTTAAACAATCTTTAGGACCTATTGTTCTTGATATAATATAGATATGGAATCATAAGTTGGCCTCTAGGCCTATCTTTAAAATCACACGAGACTACTTAAACAATCTCTACAATCACTTTTCAATACTTTCAATTAACCCAACCGAGAATCTTTACACAAAATGACTTGGGAATAAACCAAAAAAATAACCCCCCGTTATTGAGCAAAATCTGAATACCAATCACAGTAATGACTAACCAATTACAGACACTTAACTCCCAGCAAACACTTTTACCACGGAAAAAAGCAAAATCCATCCCCAGAAAGGGCACTTGAACCAAAACTGCAACACCACGAATAAGAAATGAGTAACACAAATTGCATGCATCACCATCAATCTACCACCCAAACCCAATTTCAGTTATAAACAGCAACCAAAAGAACTTAGAATTCGAAACACTTACAGTTCCATCCCTCAACTTCACCAACATCCTTTTGTTAAAATCCTGAGGCGGCTCACTCACAAAGTCATTTTGCTCCTCCTCGACTATTCTCCTGGACACTAAACTCCCTGCCATGGCTGCCAAACTCTTCTCGACTCAACGCGTCTGTTTTGCGGAAAGGAATTTCCCCAAGCCTAAATACCTTCGTACCACTGTAAATCTCTAATTACCCAAGGAAAGGAAATCTCTATGCAAATCGGGATTGGTTTGTTTCCTTCGCCGTTTGGAGTCTCCATAAACCTAGCACCGTAATAGCTGTCCCTCCCTTTTTTGTTTTTTTATGTTTTTTAATTAATAGCAGGGCATTATGGTCTATTCCCATCCCAAACGTAATGGGGAATAGCACCGGTGCTATTTGGGGAATCAAAACTTGAGAAGGTGCCATTTGGGTATTTTTCTCTAATAAGTATTTTAAAATTTTGACCTTAAATTATGAAAAAAATACAAGAATTGTGATCTAAATTTAAAACCAATAAGTTTATTTTGAAACATAAGTTTTGAAATATCATATTTCTATAAGACGATCAAGGCTACTAGAGAGGCAGTGAAAAGTATGCAGATTGTGGACCTGGTACACCTAGAAGGAACTAGACTCCCAATTTTTTTGGCGTACTCTAATTTTGATGAAAAGGTTGTTGCAGCTTACCAAGCGGAGGAAAACATCCGCGAATAAAAATTTTAGTTCACTTTGGGGAGCCATTTTGGAATTAGAGAAATTAAGGGAGTTCAAAGGTTTGTTCTTTGTTCTTCTTGGGTCTATTGAACTTGGGTTAACTAGGGACACGCTTTGTTCTGCTTTGCTATTCTGGTTTTAGGGTCAAACTAGGGCTTGTTTGGGTACTTTTGGGATTTCTTGGTATTTGATGTTGTTGTGTGAGTTGTGGTAGACTCCCTGGAAACCAAGAAAACAGTAACAAAGAGCTAGGCCCTAAATCCTGGCCGAGTTTATACGGGGAGGAGCTAGATGTGAAGTAAACTTAAAGAGGAAGAGATAATTTTTGGGTTGTATTAGTAGCCAGCTCCTAAGCTTTTGATATATTTAATACTTATTTAGTTTCTTTTGTTCTACTCTTCTGTCTTTTGCTTTGGCCAAAGAAACACATATATAGGACAGCATAGACCCAGGGTCAATCAATGCTAACATATCAGAACCAAAGAGAGTGAAAACATACCAAGTATGACGTCGGGATTAGAATCATCACGCCCTTGCATAGCATATTGTCCTCGGTGGAGCTCAGCCCTGCTGATGTGGTGCAGCCTGAGGCGGATGCTCCTACTAGGGTCACTGAGGTTGTGATCGGGCCGTTGAGCGCTGACTTTGGGCAGGTCGGGGAGCCGTCGTTTGAGTAGATGTCGCAGCCATAAGAAATTGAGGACCAGGGTTCGCAGGACAATCCCTCCTGAAATGGCCAGAGTGCCCGCATCCCATGCACAACCCCAAGCTCCTCCAGCACTCACCCGGATGGTTTCTTCCACATGTACCACACATCGGATGCTTTGGCGGTCTTGACTTGCTGCCAGACGCCGTAGAGTGAGCAGGCACTGATTTGGGCTTCTTCGATAACTCTATACCAGATCCACTCAAGGGTCTTTTCGTGGAATAGGCTTTACCAGTACTGGTCACCTGCATCGTCAACTTGTTCAGCTTCTTCGCCACTTCTTTCTTTTCTCCCTCTTTAGTTCTAACCACCTCCCTATCCTGCTCGTACATGAGGCCGAAATCTTGCTTTGACGTCGTTGCCATACCTTCCAGGAGGTTCATGTGCATGCTCTTAATAAATTTGTCACAACGTATCTTCATGGTGTTCACTAGATCCTGGGCAAACTCCACTATGTGGTCGAACATCTAACGATATTCTGGCAGGCTCGTGGTCCCCATCTAAAGATGCACAAATTCCTCACGCTTATCCTCCACGAATGACTCTAAGATATATTCCTCCTTGAACACCCGATTGAAGGACCCCGCGTCAGCTGGGGAGGATAGATAGTTTATGTTCCGAGTGGTACGTTTCCACCACTCGTACGCATTGCTATGCAACAACATCACCACAAGGTCTTCCCACTCGCCGAGGGGGCCCCTCAAATTCTCGAACACGTGTCGCACGCGCTCCAGCCATCGGAATGCTACCAATGGTTTAACAATGTTTTCACCGAGAAACTCTTTGGCTCCATTATTTCTCAGCTTCTCTAAAGTGACCCTTGGCTCGGGCTGTCTAGTTAAGGCGTTCTGATTCATAATAAGCATTTGTTGCACGAGCTGCATCATGAGCGCATGATCCACCTGCGGGATCCGAGCTGGTCCACCATTTGGTACTTCTTGATGGGGGGACGTTTTCATTCGCCATTTGATTTTCATTAAGTTGTCAGGGAGACACACTATCTCCCTCGGAGTGATTGTCGTTGATGTTCGTGTTAGGGTCAATTCTACAATTTATAGTTTACTAAGTTAAGCAAAAATTATCACATAACTACATAATAAGAATTTAAAATTACCTCCTAAGAGTAGTGATGTCGTAAAGCTGTGGATGCCCAACGTAGGTATGTATAGTGTAATAGTTTTTTTAAAACATAAAATAGTTTTTTTGAGAGTAGTGTTATATTTATATTTATTTATTTATTTTATTTGTTGATAAATTATTATTACTATTAATACTCAAATTGATTATCTGACCAATAGTGGCCCAAAAATCATTTTTAAAACCACATGCTCCGATACCAATATGTAATACCCAACTCGCGTGACCCGAACCACCATGTTAGCGAACCAGGTTGTTACTAAATTGGTATTCACATGCACAATTTCTTTTAAACATTTAAATAAATTTAACATCCATCCATAATAGTTTAAGCTAAACCAAAAGTTCATCGGAGTAATAATAATATAAGTTCAAACTTCGCGGAAGCTTAAGGAAAACCAAATAATAATGTTCAGACAGTCCATTTAGGGAGACAAATAATAACATAATTTAAATAATAAATAAAAACTTCGGGCCATCCACGCTATCCGCATCACACCCTCTGGGTTGCTCATCCAATCCCGGGTTCCTACCTGCTCAATTTCAACATATTTTAACAAAATTGTATGTAACTTGGTAATTCAATTATATTAATTTTATATGAGAACTAAATATACTTTTCTTTCATAATTTGTAATTCAAATTTATAAAAGATTAATAAAAAATAGAAGATATTTATGAAGAAAAAAGTATAAAATAATATGAGGTAATAAATTGATGATAGATTAATAAATACAATATGACAAAAAATGAATGAATAATTAAATTTTAATTAAAAAATAACATATATGCAAATATGTCTGAAACCAAATGTACCCGAATCGAAATGTATTCGAAACCAAAATCGATTCGAATCAATTGACATCTAAACCAATCCAAAATCGATCCAAAACCAAGAAAATGCATTGAACTCAATTAAATTCGAATCTAAGTTAAACTAAATCGATCCAAACCAGACCAATTATAATATATATCCCAAAATATCTCAACCCAATTATTCCAAAACCTAATGTATCCGAAACCAATAAAATGCATTGGTACCATTGCAAAGTGCAATTTTTTGACTTTTTGATGAAACATGGTGCGTTAAGATGAGGAGAAACTTAGAAATGATTCCAGTGGTGGATCCAAGAATTTGGGTTGATGGGGGCATATTTAGCCAGGGATCTCGCGGCAGCACCCCTGATTTTTTTAATAGACAAAATGGAATAATAAAAAAAAGTCATTCTATTTTAAACAATTATTGAATGTAAAATATTGTTTAGTATGTACTCCGTAATATAAATCTTATTATAGAAAATAAAATATTTTTAATAAAATAAACTTTAATAAAATTAAACAAAAAATTAATAACTAGCTTAATTACATAAGATTCTATTAATTTTTGTAGGGGTACATAATTTTAGATGGGATCAACTCCAATTTAGATGGGGGCATGGAGTTCAAAGTATAGAATCTTACTATATACAATGCTAGGATGCACTTTTGAACAATGTTCCCGCCCATTTCATTGGGCTTAATTGGGCTGCCTCGGGCTGGGTATCGATTGCGCTGTTGGGCCATTTTTTTGAGGCTGTCATTGGGACGTGTTTTCAGAATGCAATTAATGGATTGTCATATCAATGCTTTTGAAATGATTAAAGTGGTGCACTCCTCCATAAAGTAGATTTAGAAAATGCGTGGCTCCGTAAAGTAAATTAAAAGGGTGCATGGCTCCATAAAGCAAATCAATTACAATCCAAGCTATTAATGCACTTATGCCGTTACACTGTGTGCGTATGTATATTTATAGAATGTTGTATTTACTTGGCTAAACACATCTCATTTACCGAAAAAAAGTAGCATTCGAAAATTCACAACAATGGCTCTAGCTCCACAAAACAATTGCCGATCAATGTTTACTCCTATTTCCGACCTAGACAACACTAAAAAATCATGGATTCTCATCTTAAGGGCTATGCGCGTTTACTTTGTTCCGAGGTGGGCAAAAGGCGATGATTCCATGGAGATCATATTTCACGATGAGCATGTATCGTATTCCCCAAGTTTTTGTATTTTCTTTTCGAATTATTAAATCTAAATATCTCACGTACTTTTTTTTGAATAGGGAAATAGGATTCACGCTCATCCCAACTGACCGGAAAAAAGTAAATTTGAAAATCAAATCACCGAGGGTGGTGTTTTTGCCATTCGTAATGTGCTTGTTCATGACAACTACCAGAGTTTGAAAACCACTTCAAATGATAAGCTTTTAGGATTTTTCCAAGACACCGAGGTGAAAACTTTGTTTCGGCTGGATTTCCCAAGCTTCATGTTTGATTTGAAGCCATTTCCAGTTACTCAAAGCCAACCATGTTTGAATGATCTGCTCTTGATTGGTATTATTTTTTAAAAATATTTACGAGTAAAGATTATTTGTCAAAAGTCAAAATTATTCGGAATTCACGTTACCCTCTTTGTAAATCATGAAATATTAATGCAGACGTGATTGGAAAGATAGTTGCTCGAACAAGTGTTCAAACAAACTCAAAGAGAGGCTTGGAGCACAAATTGATGGAAGTTACCCTAGAAGATCATGAGTATGAGTTAATAATTACAGAAATATTTTTAAAATAAGAAATTGCACATTCGGATTTTGTTTATGATACGATATTATAGGGGAAATCGTTTGGGTTGCACACTATGGGGAGAATACCTGGACCGATTCATGGATTGTTTGACCCAAAACAACCAAGAACCGGTTATTATGCTTTTGAGCTTTTGCCGCCCGAGACGCTATATGGGTAAGCAACATATTTTTTTATTTCGTTCTTCGTTATTTGAACATGAACGAAACTTAATTTGTTTGTCCATGTTTTGTAGGGACTGTGACTGTCTCTACTGCATTTCATGTTACCAAAATGATTTTCGATGGTAATTCTCCCGAGGTTGAAACATTTAGAGCAAGGTATATTATTTCTTTCTAAATATCGAATAATTCAAGTGTAAAAGCTAAATCTACTTATCTAACGTGTGGTAACATTTACACAGGTTGCCTCCACAAGTGGATGACGGAATGGGAAGCATCGTTCTGAACGGTGGGGATGCCGGGGACCAAGGTGTCATCAAAACAACCACAATCAAAGCTCTTTTGGACAACATGAAGGTAAATACGGAACTTTTAATATTATAATACCGAATAAATGATATCATGTTTTAATTAAAAGGAAAAATTACCCAAAATAATCCCAACTTTACCCGGTCTTTCAAAAATAATCTCACCTTTCACTGTGATGCATAATAATCCCAACTTTATTGAAATTTGCCAGTTTTGGGTCGCCGTTAAGTTTCTAACGGAGGGTTAACGGAAATGCCCGTTTTAAAAGTTGGGATTATTTTTGATGAATTTTTGTTTTTTATTTTTTTTTTGAAATTTTTGTTTAAATTTTTTGAATTACTTTCAACCTCCATTTCTTTTTGTTTTTTTAAAGATTATTCTTACCTTAGAAAAAAATAGATATAAAAAATAATGAAAATGAAAAAAATAACTAAAACCATATATAATTAATCAAATAAATAATCTAATCAATAGAAATTAAACAGAAACTGGTAAGAAATAAAATAAATATATACGGAGTGGTGGGTTTTAACATTTTACACACTATACGAAGTCTTAATGTACTACTTATTTTTAAAAGAACAAGCCGTCCGGTAAAGTTGGAATTATTGTAGATAATGTTTTCTCAAATATAAGAAGTGATATGTTAATACTTTGTATAATGCGTAAAATATTAAAACCCACCCGTATATTTTTATTTTACTCTTACCAATTTCAAGTTAGTTTCCCCTGATTACCTTATTTATTTTATTATTTTTGTATCATTTTAATTACATTTCTCATTTTTTTCATTTTTTATATCTGTTATTTTTATTTTTTAAACTAAGACTAATCTTTAAAAAAGGAAAAAGAAATGATGATGGAGGTAGAAAGTAATTTAAAAAATTTAAAGAAAAATTTTTAAAAAATAAAAAAATGAAAATTCATCAAAAATAATCCCAACTTTCATTTTGTTGCCTAAAACGGGCATTTCCGTTAACCCTCCGTTAGAAACTTAACGATGACCCAAAACTGGCAAATTTTAGTAAAGTTGGGATTATTATGCATCACAGTGAAAGGTGGGATTATTTTTGAAAGACCGGGTAAAGTTGGGATTATTTTTGGTAATTTTTCCTAATTAAAAAACAAGTAATATAAATTTTTTTTGGACAGCCTGGGCCTTATTAGATTCTCGGGGAGATCGCTTCACTAAATGATTCAAGTTATTGGTGCCACTTGGGTTGGACAGAGTGCAACAAAAAGGTCATTCCGGATGGTGATAAGTTCAAATGTTCAGGTTGTGCAGTTACCATACCGCATGGGGTGTATAGGTAAACAACTAAGCATTCGTACATGTTAAAAATAAACATATCACATATTCGGTAATATCCATGTAATTTGAAAAATAACCATGCTTCAAACTTTATTTAATAGGTACAAGGTCAGTGTTCGAGTCTATGATCACACCGGTCACGCTTCATTCGTACTTTGGGGCCGAGAGTGTAAAGAAGTCTTGGGTGCAAGTGCGTTTGTACTGAGGGAAATTATGCTTGAGGTTTGGAGAAAACTATAATTTTCAGTTTTTTTAGTAATTATGAACTTAGTGTATTTCCCAAAAAACGAATTAAATTGTAATGTTATTCTCTTTTTTTCAGAAAGAGATGGACCCAAACATCCTACCGCTTGAACTAAATCGCTTCCTTGGTCAGAAGGGTTTGTTCCATGTAGTGGTGAAGTCTGAAGTTGGGAGTCCAAGTTGGAATGGACCGAGAGCTTTTGGGGTGAGGTCTTTAGTTACCGACCCTACGATCTTGAGCAAGTATGAACATTTGGTTGTGATTGAAGATGAAGAAGCTGACAGAGAGAGTGAGTGTCTATGGTCATCTCTTGAGGATTTGAGCCAAAAGGTGCATGAAGTGGTAAGCTAAAATTTTAATAAGTATGTCCCCTAATACTATTTATTGTTATTACATTACTAAGATTTTTCATTCTCTTATAGATTGGTTCCAATGATCCAAGTTCTGGCCAGAGTGTCTGTTGGGAAAAATATTATAGATTTTGATGATGATGTATTTAGATTGTAATAAGGACTTTAGGTCTCCCCCAAATATTTAATGTAATTTTTTCTTTTTAGAAATATTGTTAAAACCGAGTTTTTGAGATTTCCAATAAAGATGTGATATTTTACTCTGTGGTTTGATGTCAATGTTTGGAGACTTAATCAAATTCAGTGATATGGAAATTGGATATCTTGATCGGATATGTCAGAGACAAGTAAGGAATTCTCAAAGCAGTTGATTACTTTGAAGATCCTCTATTCCGGAACACTACATGATAACCAGATATATCGCTTCAAACCGATGAAGGCTAAGTCATCCATATCGGAAGACTAGCGCAGATTTCTTTCTCAACCGGAAGTTTGTAAATGACCTTTCCGGATTCGTCAGCAAAGAACAGGATGCCTCAAGAAAGACCGGAATTCTCAGAAGCGGACAAGTGAGATAAGGACTTAGAAAAATTATCTAAGTCTTGAATGAAGAAATTCTACCCGCTGGTAAGGAAAAATCAATCTCTTGATTTTCAATGGCTATATTGAAGAAAATTATGCTGATTCAAGAACAAATGACTTAAAGACAAAGTCTGGACATCTCAAGTTAAAGAGCTCGCCCAGAATTCCTAAACAAGCACTAGAAGACAAATTGAGTACTCCACTCAATAAAGAGTGACAGTCTAGAATTCTTGAACAACAGCTAAAAGACGGATTCTGTGAAAAAGGAATCCCTCCTCAAACAATTGGGCACGTCCAAACACCCATTCCAATGAAGAATCTTCAATCACAATCTTCATTCAAAATTGAAGCCAGCAAATGCAACGGATAGTCTATTTTTGATTCAACAGATAGATTATCCAATCCAGCTATAAATAGCTTCCTTAGAAGACCAGAAAAAAAAAGACATGATTGATCATCAACCTAACATCAATAAGAACAAAAGCTATCTCATTCATAGTTAGCCAAAAAGCTTGATAAAGAGAGAATTCTAAACTCCTTATCCAGAAGCAAACTTTTCCTCCTTCCAAAGAGCTATAGTGTAAACACTTGAAGCTTTCCTTGCCTCAAGTACAACACCACGTTGAAGGATACATCTTTTAATCAAACTTCTTGATTAAAAAGGGGGAACATCAACTTTCCTACAATTTGATCTTGCAAGTCCTATTGTTCGGATCTTGCAGTTGTTGAAGAAGCTTGACCTTCGAAGGAACAACAAAGCCAGCACAAGTGTAGTAGCAACATTGGTCTTGCGAAGATATACCGTGCAGAAATTCACACAAGTGTAACTGTTGGTTCATTATTCAACAACCAATTACATAGTGGATTTTGAGGACGTTGAAGGATTACCCCACCTTCGAACCTCGTTAAAGTTTGCGTGTCTCTCTCTGTTATCTTTACTTATACTTGCAATTATATTAATTGTGAAAACTAAGGTTCACAAGAACTCTAGATTAAACACTCATTTTCACGTTTTCAAAAGAAACGAAAAAGTTTTTAATTTATAACAAAGTCTATTCACCCCCCCCCCCCCTCTAGACTTTGTATCTCACGACTTTGGGACCACCAGTGTCAATACCAAGCCAAGAAGGATGCTCGATTTGGATCAGAGTGAAACTTTGAAGAGGGATCTATTTGATGAAATGTCAACAAGTGCTAGCAAGAAAATGAAGAAGGAAACTCAAAGAGACTGAACATCAAACTCCTTGGGACTGAAAAATCATTGTGATTTTGTATGTTTGAATACCCCACTTGTTTTTGTGATGCGGTTTGTTATGGTGTGGGTCAATTTCGGGTTTATGAACCTTTTTGTTATGGTATTGGATTTAACTTTTGAAACTCATGTTATTTTAAGTTTTTGTGGCATAAAAAATCTTTCACCATGCATTTCTAAATTACATACAATAAATTGGGAGATTTAGATAACGTGAACTAAATAAGCATTCCATAACACTGCTTAAATTAATATACTCACGAAAATATATGAGAATATGCTAACACAATATATAGCATAAAAGCATCAACATTACCACAAATAACCTGAATCACCAAACACAGAATACGAAATTAAAATTCTTTAATTCCTATAACTTTTATTAAAAAAGAATTAGTGATAGACCAAAGGGATACATCAATTGGGATTTTTTGTAGTGTCATTTATTACATTGAAAAGTGGCGTGTGGCTCAAGGTTAGCGGCTCAATTAGCAATAAATGTTTGTTTTTATAAACCAGCATTGAGAATGATTGGACACACTTATTTTTCGCTATTTGAATTTGTTGTACAACTCCATACGCATGGCCCGTGATCTTTTAGTATTTATTCATAATATTCAAAATGAATTTAAAAATAAATTATTTTTAATATTCGTGAAAGTTCAAAAAAATGTGTAAAGAAAATCGAAAACTTTAAAGTTGTTTGGTTATTAAAAACACAATTAATGAATCACTTTGAAATTATTTTAATAAAAGATTAAGAACGTTTAAAATATTCAACTTCTCATGTTGTGAGGTTGCACTTTGTATTGAGTGGGATTTGGTATGAAAGACCTATTATGTTGCCAGAATTTAGAAAAATCGGGAATTGTTTTGGGTATGGGCCTGTAACACCCGCCTTCCGCGGACCCGGTTCACTCGCGACCCAACGGACCGGTAGGGTTACATGGGCGGTCCAAGAACCGTCCGTAGCGAAAAACATTAATGTCCATTTATTATGAAAACGGTTGTGTTTAATTGGTGAAATAAATGCTAGGGAGTTAACCCCAAGACGTGTGTGATTTAAATGCAGAGTAAAAGCGTAAGTAAATAAATAAGTCCAAAATAAGTAAAACAACATATGGTGGGTTCTTGCCCAAATGATTAATTGATTAAATATATTTAAATATTGAACTCGTCCGTGCGCCGCCCATCCTCCCATCATCACTGTCCTCCAGGGTTATCACCTGTACCGTCATGACTACCTGCGTGTAGCAAAAACAACTACACGCTCAGCAAAAGCTGAGGAGTGAATCTAACAAAAGAACATGAAGTGATAACGCATATGATTATACACACATTAATACCTGTACTTAACATACGGAAAACCACACGTTTACTAACCTGTTCAATTTGCACTTGATGGGGTACTATTACACATAACAGAATGATATACCACCACATTGAATGTTGTTGTGACGTGGAACATACATGATGATAATATGACTTTATGCATGACTTAAACTATCAGGGACACCCCTGGCTTAGTCTCACTTGACAGGATCACCCCTGCACTCCGGGTGTCATACCGAAACGGTAATGAGTCGGGAACAAGTGGACTAGCAAAACCGGGTAGTAGCCGTAACCTGACTACTATGTACGTACACAAGGCCTACTTGATGAAAACCTGTTGGATCCCAAAGGTTCCTGGACAGGCCCACTGTAGTAGGCGCACGAAAGCCTGACCTCCCTACAGCGGTATGCACATGATGGAAAAACCTAAGACATGCGTCTAGGATGAACGTGATGAATGCTTGATATATTTACCTTTGATCAACGCCAAAATATATCAATTAAATAACATTTATAATGAAGATTAACATTTCATGCAAGATTACAAACCAATTCTGGGTCAATGTGGTCAACGGGGCTAGTTCCACAACCTGCCTGAAAATCTGCCCGAGGAACGGTCGACCGTACCCTACCGGCGGTCGACCATGGGCTACGGTCTGGGTCTGGTACACAGACGGTCCACCTAGGTCTTCTGTCACGGCTGCCAGTCGACCGTCACGGTGGTGACCGTCGGATTGGCTAAGGGTACGGTCCACTGTCTAAAGCAACGGTCGACCGTCCCGGTGACAGTCTTCTGTCCTTGGCTGCGTTTTGATCCATTTTGAATACTTAACACCTTGATTCTTTTTAGAACAATAATACAAACATTGATGAATATATTCCTAGTAATTTCTAGGCAATTATATATATCAGTTTTACGTCCTGAACGTTTTGATGGCTAACCTACGAACATGCATAGATTCTACGTAAGTTGCGTACGATATACCTATGAATATAACGACATAGATTATAACTAAATGTTCTAGAATTAGAGGGGACAACTACTCACCTCTAATCGTAGGGGTTGAAAATACGAAGATGACGAATGAATCGACGAACGATGACTACGCTTCCCACGAACGACCTAGCTCTTCTTCTCCTTCACCCGTGCACCCACCGGGGCTTCGCCGGAGATTTCCCTTGGCTGCTGGTCTGGCCGAACAAGAGGAAGGAGGAAGATGGATGGTGATGATGGAGACTTGATGATGAATTGGCAATGGGGGTTACAAAAATGGTGATGATGAGAATGGGGAGTATATCTTATAATGATGGTGAGTTAAGAGATTTAATGGGGAATTGAATTTGAGGAATGGAAGAGAATGGGCTGGACGTATGGAGGTTACAAATATTTATTTTACTCCGTTACGTAAAATCTGACCTGAACGGTACGTGCTTTTTCCTCCGAACGGATCCGAATTGAGATCCGTTTGCGTTTTTGGAATCAGACAGTCAAAATGAATTTAATGACATGTTCAAATAATTTTCTAAGAACTTTTATTTTCCCCAATTCCGGTCCGGAACAGTAACTAATTAATCAAATTAATCAATTCTAATAGACCAGGTTGCAGGGCGTTACAGGGCCTGCGTTTGTATGGAGTCGAGATTTGCTATTTGGCCTTTTAATCGGCTATTGACGTGGTTATTTGGCTGTCCATGTATTTGGACAGCCCACACCTACACCGGCACGCCAACAGGGATCTAGCCCATTTAAAATCATTTAACCTTCATATAAATATCAATTAATAAATATAATATGAGATTTATTTCTGCTTTCAAAAATAATAAAAAAAAATATTCCAAAATACATATATAGACATACACACACACACACACATAATTACGTAGTTGGAATGTGTGTGTGTGTGTGTGTGTGTGTGTGTATAGGGGCTGGTTCAAGTGAGAATGCACCTTGGTGAAAGAAATAAAAATAAAATCTAGCCTTTGGATCTGATACATCGTGCGGCTCAGATTGCATTCTGCACTCAAATTTTGGGATAGTGCATTTTCAAAGGATTATGGTGCATTTCGACATGATGCATTTTCAAACCATCTTGGTGCACCTAATTTTGATGCAATCCTAACCCTTAGATCTCCCAATCTAATGCACCAGATTCATTCTTATTTCTTTCATTAGATTGCATTCTCACCTGAACCAAAATCTATATATATATATATATATATATATATATATATATATATATATATATATATATATATATATATATATATATATATATATATACATAAAAAAAATTTATGTTTGAAGAACATATTTACATGTATATTAGTAAAAACATTTTAGTGATATTAAATAGAAAACAATATAGTGAAAGAATAGACCTTAAGTATAAATCCACACGCCTAAGCATAGCATATCATTACGTAGGTACAAAGCATTAAATACAGCCCATGGACACTAACAGCCCACGCCTAGAGCCACACGCCCAGACAGCATATCAGGCCCAATAAATGACACTTACACATCACCTCTGAACTAAAATTAAAAAAAAGATTTCCCTCTTTAATTTTTAAAAAGATTCTACTAAACATAAATTTTATGCTAAAATGTGTCTTTAAAACTAAAAATATGTGAAGTTCAAAAAGATTTTTATGCTTTTTAGTTTCGTTTTTTTAAATATGCTACCTTTTTGAATTCAACTTTTGATTTAAATATATTCACATTAATGTTTTCGAATATATATATATATATATATATATATATATATATATATATATATATATATATATATATATATATATATATATATCTAACATAATATATATTCGTTTTAAATTTTTTTTTAAATATATATTCATATTGAATTTTTTTTTAAATATATATTCATATTGAATTTTTTTAAAGTACTAGAAACATATTTACATAAATATTAATAAAAAAACATTTTAGTGATATTAAATAGAAATCAATATAGGGAAAGAATAGACCTTAAGTATAAATCAACACGCCTAAGCATAGCATATGATTACGTAAGTACAAAGCATTAAATGCAGCCCATGGACACGGACATGGACATCCCACGCCTGGATACACTACCCGACAGCAAATCCAGCCCATTAAATGCCACTTTCCCATCACCCAATAACTAAATTAAAAATTAATATTTGAAATAAAGAATTACCTATTTTTATTTCATAATAAAATAATATTAAACTTAGGTTTAATGCAAAACAAAATTTGCATGTAAAATTAAATTAAGATAAAAAAACTTATTACTAAGAATTTAAAATAAGTTTTTATTTTTAATTCGAAATTTGTTTTATATATATCTACATAGAGGAAGTAATTTTATTTCTTGAAAAACATTAATACATGGATACCTATTTTTATATTTAAAATAAAATTTTGATAGATATATATATATGTGTGTGTGTGTGTGTGTGTGTATGTATGTGTGTGTATATATATATATATATATATATATATATATATATATATATATATATATATATATATATATATATATATATATATATATATATATATATATATATATATATATATATATATGTCTGACAGTGTTATAATAATATTAGAAATTCATATTTAAAAAATAATAATATTTAAGTGTCATTAAAAAAATATAAAATGGTTCAGTGAAAAAATTTAGAGAAATTCACGTTAAAATAATGCAGTGAAAAAATATATTATAGCTGTGTACATCCAAACCCATAGACCTAGCATAGGTCTAATTAGGTTACATGTATTAAATACACTATAAATGACTACAAGTCTTTTACTACTTCCCTCTTCTTGGCTCATTTATTTCTAATCTTCCCAACCAACAACCACATTGAAGTTGAGCTTGAGTAATTCTATCTTCTTTTCATATATCCATTTCTAAGGTTAGTAATTCATTACCCTCTTTTTGTTCCTTATTGAATGTGTCCCAAAAAAAAAATATTTTCCAATTATGATAAAAATTCTTTGGAATCTAAGCCCCCGTGAATGTTTGATTTCTGCCTACCTTCGAATACCGGAATAATACAATTCTCTAAAATTCTACTAATACATGAGATGACTAAGAAAATAGCTCTAATTAAGATTATTATGAAATTTAATGTTTCTAAATTAACCCTAATGATATTGGTATCAGGTTACCTGTGATGGCTAAGTCATTTGGGATGAGAAAGCTTAGCAAAAACCAGAGGATCAATCCATTTCTTCATTTCGAAGATGAACCACACAAAGGTGACTTTAACACCTATGATAATTTGTTGAATCGATTAACATTGATGATCTGAAATCAATAGTGTGTTTGTATGATAGAAAATAGAAAATATAGAGTCAAAATGTCATATTCATTAGCGAGACAATCAGGAATGACCTTTTTAATACTTAGGTAATAATAGTTTGGAATTACCTTTCTTAGTATCAGACCCTCAGGGAATCATGTCTTTAGAACTCATTTCCTGCCATAAGAAACTGGTAATGTGCCATTTAGCCTTTATCATGCTCAAACCGTAATCTGAACATGAATATTGAGGTCTAATGACTATTTAAAACAATGATATCTACTGCCTATAAGAGAATATGAATACTGTTTTTATAAAAAAATTATATCATTACTTTTTATCTCATATTGGATACAGATATATAAACATATATATACGTATATACCATATCCAAAAATGTATATATTCGGGGTTCATATATGAAATATTAATGAGTAATATGTAAAATCTTTCTACGTACTAATAAAATTAATCAAGCGAGATGGTAAATCTAAATTATAATTATTTTTAGCATAAAGGATATGTGTTAAATATATAAAATATATTTAATATTATTAATTATGATTTGTTTCCATAATTATATAGCTTTCCTAGAATACCTCTCCTACCATAACTAGGATTGAGAAGTTGTATATATATACTTGTACTCTTCACATATTTATTCAATGAAAATACAATTCTTCATGGTATCGGAGTCTCACTAAAAACCCTAAAACTTTCTCCCCCAAGTTTCGGCCTCCTCCTCCCTTCGCCGAACAGCAGCGTCGCCGCCCCTCCTCCTTCTCCTTCTCGGCCGGAAGCTCCTCCACTCCTCTACAATGACCGACAGCGAGGTCACGTCTCAATCCTCCACCCAAAAACCTCCACATCTGGATTTCTCCGTCTCCAACGTCAAACTCCATGTTCTAATTCAACTCAGCTTTTCTCAACCAAACTATAAAAATTGGAGTCGCTTGTTCCTTCTCTTCGCACGGCGGTTCAATCTTCAGGGTTATCTCAACGGCTCTATTGCTTCCATCTCCGACGACGACGACGAATGGTTCCAACTTGATGCCATTCTCCAGGGATGGATTCTCTCCACCATCACGCCTGAGGTTTCAGATCACGTTCTCTCCTCTGTCTCTACTGCTTCTACTCTCTCGACGGTGATTCATGATTTGTTTCATGACAATAAACATGCTCGAGCCATGCAACTCGAGCATCAATTTCGCACCACCGTAAAAGGATCTACCCCCATGGCCACATATTGTCAAGAGCTCAGGAACATTGCAGATTGGCTAGATGACGTTGATGCCCCCGTGTCTGAGCACCAACTAATACTCCAGATGTTGCGCGGCCTCCCCGACGATCTACAAGCCCAAACTTCGTTTCTCCAGTTTCAGGATCCCATGCCGAGTTTTCTCCAGGTGCGGTCGGCCCTCCTCCTTCTTGATCGGCAGCGGACTCCTTTGGGCGGAACCAGCAGCACGGCGCTGCTGGCGGGTCGGGACGCTGGCAGCTTCAGCAGCAGCCAGCACGGCGGGGGTGGCAGCCGCGGCCCTCCTCACTGCGGCAGTGGGGATCGTTTCATTAGCAGCAACTTCGAAGATGGCTCCTCCTCCGGACAGCGTGGGAGCTTTGCACGCGGACAAGGGTGGCAACGGCAACTGGGGTCGAGGGCGCTCAAACGGAGGTTCGAGACAACGGCCACCAACGGATGTCCAAAGTTCCTGGAACTCACCCTACCCAAACCCTAGCCCCGGGGTGTTGGGCCCCCGGCCCACACCCGCCCCCTACCCGTCACCCTACCATGTTCATGCCTACTACACACCCGCCCAACCCCTAAACCCGCCCCCCTACCCATCCCCCTCCACCTACCCGTCGCCCAACCCCTCCAGCCTCACGGCAGCCGCCCCCCCAACACCCACCCGCAGCCTACTCACCCCCCTACCCCCCCCACTCCCACATCCCTAGCCCACAGCTTTGACACCATGTCCCTCCGAGAACCCACATGGCTCATGGATACCGGTGCCACACACTATATCGCCTCAAATACAGGTACTCTTTCTCATGTCTCTTCTCAAGCTTTATTTTCACCTCATTATATCACTGTTGGTAATGGATCTAAATTTCGCACTACGGCGGTTGGTACCCACACCCTCCCCACCACCCCTCCCCTTTCCTTACATAATGTCCTCGTCTCCCCCCATATCACACACAATCTTATCTCTGTTAGCAAACTCACTTGTGATAACAACTGCACTGTTGAATTTGATGCTCATGGTTTTTCTATGAAGGATCGTCAGACGGGGACCGTGATGCATCGATCCAATAATGTGGGTCCTCTCTACCCTGTAGGCCGACCAGAACCTGCCCAAGTGCATGTCTCATCCGTAGATCATCAAACCTGGCATCACCGTCTTGGACACCCAAGTCCTGCAGTCCTTCGTGGCGTCTCTCGTAATTTTTCTTTATTTACAAATTATCACCAAACTCTTTGTCATGCATGTCAGTTGGGAAAGCATGTGCGCCTCCCATTTTACTCTTCTAGTCGTGTTTCTTATTTTCCGTTTCAACTTTTGCATACAGACTTTTGGCAATCACCTGTGCCAAGTATTATTGGTTTTAAATTCTACATGTTGCTATTGGATGATTTTTCTCATTATCTGTGGGTGTTTCCTTTAAGACATAAAAGTGATGCTTTTACTCATTTAAATTCTTTTGTGGCATATGTGAAAAATCATTTTAACACAACAATAAAAGCTGTTCAAAGTGACAACAGAACTGAATACAGAAACTCACCCCTTAAAAATATTTTTAACTCTTTAGGTATTCTTTTTCGCTTCTCCTGTCCGCACACTAGTCAACAAAATGGACGTTCCGAACGCACCATTCGCACAATCAATAACACCGTCCGCTCACTCCTTTTCCAAGCCCAACTCCCCCCTGAATTCTGGGTCAAAGCCTTGTACATGGCTGCCCATCTTTTCAACGTCCTCCCCACCACCACTTTAAACAACCGCACTCCTCACTCTGTTCTCTACAACTCACCCGCCCACTACTCCCACCTTCGCGTTTTCGAATGCCTTTGTTACCCCAACATCTCCACTACCGCTCCTCACAAACTTGCACCACGCTCCGCCCGTTGCATCTTCCTCGGCTATCCCTCGAACCAATGTGGTTATAGATGCCTTGACCTTCAAACGAATAAAATCATTGTCTCCCGCCACGTTGTTTTTGACGAACACACATTTCCATACGCTCACCCCCTAACCCCTCCCGATCTTCAATTTTTGGACTCCCTCGATGATGCACCCCACCCCCTAACCCACCCCGTCACCTCCCCCACAGCAGCCCTTCCCACTGCCCCGCTCCCTACCCCCCTCCCCCACTGCCCGCCCCTCTTCCAGGCCCACCTCCCACAGCCCGCCCCTTTCGGCCCATCAAAGCGCCTCGGCTCAATCCCCACCCGTCACGGCCCAATTCCCCCTGACTGCCTCCCCGGCCCCCACACACTGCCCGGCCCAAACACCTCCCAGCCCAACCCCCTCTCCCCCTCCCAACCCCCCCACAACCCACACCCCAACCAGCAGCTATCACGGCCCAACAACCCAACCCGGCCCAAAACAACCAACCCATGCAAACCCGCTCCAAAGCCGGTGTCTTCTGCCCCAAACAAATTCTTAATCTTAACACTTCTGTCCCCATCTCCCCATTACCCCCAACCTACCGTAGTGCACTAAAAGATCCAAACTGGCATGCTGCTATGTGTGATAAATTTAATGCCTTGATAAAGAATGACACATAGGAATTAGTACCCCCCTCCCCCTCCAAAAACCTTATCACCGGTAAATGGCTTTTTAGACACAAATTTGGCCCCTCAGGTGAGTTATCCACGTACAAGGCCCGTTGGGTGGTTCGCGGCTTCAACCAATGTTTTGGCGTTGATTATGACGAGACCTTCAGCCCCGTTCTCAAGCCAGCCACTGTTCGTATCGTCCTCAGCCTTGCTCTGTCTCGTGGATGGCCCATTCACCAACTTGATGTCAAAAATGCGTTCCTCCATGGTCAGCTACAGGAGACCGTTTATGCCAGCCAGCCTTCTGGGTTTCAGAATCCCACTCGCCCCCATTATGTTTGCAAACTCAAGAAGGCTCTTTATGGTCTTAAGCAAGCACCACGCTCTTGGTTTCACAAGTTTGCAGGTTTCATAAAGACTATTGGCTTCCGAGGATGCAAGGCTGACACTTCCCTATTCATCTTCTCCCAGCCTATGGGCACAGCCTACTTGCTTCTATATGTTGATGACATTGTACTCACGGCATCCTCCCCGGCACTGCTTCAAAGTCTCATTCAGCAGCTCAAGGCTGAATTCTCCATGACAGACATGGGCGACCTGCATTTTTTCCTTAGGATCAATGTTCAGCGCATAGCCACCAGACTCTTCCTCCACCAGACTTAGTTTACTCATGATATCCTTGAGCGGGAAGGGATGGCCTCTTGCCGCCCCATCTCAACCCCGGTGGACACGAAGGCAAAACTATCTAGCACAGCTGGTTCGGCACTCTCCGACCTGTCCTTTTACAGGTCCATTGTTGGTGCACTACAGTACCTCACCTTCACTCGTCCCGATATCACATATGCAGTTCAGCAGCTCTGCCTACACCTCCACACTCCACGCGATGCACATCTTACCGCCATGAAGCGTGTCCTTCGCTATCTCAGTGGTACTGCCACCCACGGGATTCATCTGACACGATCCGCCACTGATTTCTTACAGGCTTACTCCGATGCTGACTAGGCTGGCTGTCCTGACACTCGACGCTCCACATCAGGTTACTGCATTTTCTTGGGCGATAATCTCGTTTCCTGGTCCTCCAAACGCCAGGCCACCACCTCTCGCTCTAGCGCCGAGGCAGAATATCGGGTTGTTGCTAACGCCGTTGCAGAGACCTGCTGGATCCGGAATCTTCTTCTTGAGCTGCAACAACCACTCCGTCGCGCCACACTCTTCTTCTGTGACAATGTTAGTGCCGTTTACCTGTCATCAAATCTGGTGCAACATCAGCGCACCAAGCACGTCGAGGTTGATATTCACTTTGTCCGCGACAAAGTGGCGCTTGGCCAGATCAAAGTCCTTCATTTTCCTTCGTCCTCTCAGTTCGCAGATATCTTCACAAAAGGACTGCCCTCTCTCTTATTTCTAGACTTTAGAGAAAGCCTGGGCATCCGACCCCCAGCACATCCGACGTAGCCGGGAGCATGTTAAATATATAAAATATATTTAATATTATTAATTATGATTTGCTTCCATAATTGTATAGCTTTCCTAGAATACCTCTCCTACCATAATTAGGATTGAGAAGTTGTATATATATACTTGTACTCTTCACATATTTATTCAATGAAAATACAATTCTTCAATATGTTAGTGTGCAATTGAACCTTAAACATGCTCATAGATTATTGAACATGATTAATGAGGTACAATAGCTTTAAGAAACAAGAATTAACATTCCAGATTTTAAAAGCACTAAAAAATAAAAATCATCAGAAGAATGTGTAATTCAGTTTAACGGATATGGATTTTTTTCACAGATCGTTGGTTTTCTCAAATACAGATCTGGCACTTTAAAAAAAATTGAAAATTTAGAACGAAACAAAAAAAGTCTAATGTTATAAATCAAAGGCTGTATGTATATATCCCCAATTTCAAGATCTAAAATTATTGGATGTGAAAAGAGGAGAAAAAATCAGATCTGAGATTACATGAAATTGAATAAAATTACCCCTTTCTAAAAATTAAGTGTCGGAGTACTTCCAAAACGCAGCAAGATGCCGGCGTCAAGATCGGTAATAACCAGATAACCATAGTAGACGATTCCAGGAGGCGGTGATTGCTCATCGACTGAGGGACGAAGGTGGAGGTTTCTAGAGAGATGTAGAGAGTCGTAGGCAGCGGCGGATAGGGGTAGGGTGTATGGGAACGAAAGATTAAAAACGGACGGTTCTTGGGCCTCCACTATTTATTTCTTTTTTAACATTACAACTAGGCCGAATTAACACACTAGGCCATGATATGTAAACATAAATAACTATTAAATTATTCTTTTGGTTTCATTTGTTTAAAAAAATCATGATATGCTTTTTTTAAAAAAATTAGGAGGAATTGGAAGTTTAATTGATCCATGTTACAAGTGCAACAGTAATGAAGATTCACTTGATATGGAAATGTGTTGGAAATGCTTTAGTGTCTCTGGTCATATGCGCTGCTTGCAAATTGGCTTTGATGGTTTTGGTCCCTTTTTTATTTGTGATAATTGTGCTATTTTACCACCACCATTTCCGACTCCATTGCCCTACACTCCTCCGCCAATATTACCAACTCCGCCACGTATTTCTCCATCTGAGCAAGGAATGGATTTAACACCTACATTCGCTTCGTTGAGAAGATCCAAAAGGCTTAAAATAGCCAACAGGAAATATTTCAACGATGACTATGTACTTTTTTATTAACCTAAAACATGTATTAGAGTGACGACTATTTATTTCCTTGATGTTTTTTGTTTGAAACTTAGCGTCACTATTAGTTTATTTTGTAACGATAATTATGTAGTGTATAAGGAATGTGTAATGTCCTAAATATTGCAAGATGCTAATCAGTTTGTTATACATCTATGGTTTTTTTATTTGCCAAGATCCACAATTTTGTTTTTTATTACTTATTTATATTTTGTTAGGCATTGGTATTGTTGTATTGAATTATCTCAGCATTGTTTACCGATTATTTAAAATTAATGACATGTTAAGCCTTAATGTTATTTTAGTAAATATAAACTATATTAATTTGTGTGTTATATTTTCAATTTTACAAATTATATAGAAAATGGAAGTTCCAATACCGCTAAAGAGAATGAAAGAAGGTGTCGAAAGGACATGGAAAATTATACTACATTGAGCAACATAACAAATGGTAAAAATTACTTTTAAGGTCTTACATATTTTTAAAAAATTGAGTTTATTTGGAATATAATTTTCCTATTCATTTTATTTTCAGTGATGGTTTGTACACCGTTTGATCGATACTCTTCGTCTTCATCACGATTTGTTGATGCCTCAAATCATTTATATACGCCTAATTACACAACTCAACCTCAGAGTTGTATAACACAAAAAAAAGCAAGTACAGGTAGCAAACGATCATTTGAAGCTGGTATGTTTTGCATTATTTTTTTCATATGTGTAAAATTAATACATTTATTCTTCACATTTCGTATTTTTTTTTTCCATATTTCAAGTTTTATACATAAGTAGTTTTGAACATGGGCAGTGAATGGAGATAGCAGTACACCTCTTATTTCGCCTGTTCTTACGGATGTGTTTATTACACAAACTTGGGGCGTTGATTCAAATTTATGTCATGGACCTTACCATCATGATCAAGACGAGGTTGTTAGGGATTTAGATTTGGAGTTTATGAATGCCATTGAGCCTGACAATTCCCCAGTGATTGAGTCTTCTAGAAAGAAGTTTTCACAAATACTCGAATATTGGGATATTGGTGATTGTATTTACCAATGTAAAAGCTGCAATGCTTATTTTTGGCTAGATGAGCGTTTGGTTAGTCACTCTTCCAAGAAAAATCCAAAGTATTCTTTGTGTTGTAAGCATGGAAAGATTAAATTAGCTCTAGTCAAGGAACCGCCGTCTCCACTCAGAGAATTCATTACTGGAAATAATTCCCAATGTAGGCACTTTCAAACAAATATTAGATCCTATATTTGCATGTTCTCTTTCACGTCGTTGGGTGGGCGGATAATTAGAGATTCAACTCCTGGTAGAGGACCTCCAACGTTTAAACTGGGCGGGCAAAATTACCATCAAATCGGGAGCTTGCTACCATCTAATGGATTACTTCCCAGATTTGCACAATTATACATTTATGACACTCAAAATGAAGATTTCAACAGAATTAAGGCTTTGAGGTACTTATTTCTTACCATATAATTTCTTTAGATTTTCAAATTGTATATAATTCCCATCATATAAATATATTATGTACTTTTAAAGCTTCTTTTCATAACTCCATTCTGAAATTTCCCTTATATAATGTACATGCCTGAAGACGATGTGCAAACGCTTCATGTTGAGATTGTGTCAAAGCTAAGATGCATGTTGGATGCTCACAATGTCTTAGTCCTGTCCTTTCGGATTGTTGGGCAAATGATAGATGAGTCAAGTAGCTTGGAATACAAACTGAGATTAATTGGGAAGAGAACTTCTGATCCGCGAGTTTACAATTTACCATCCGTAGGCGAAGTGGCGGCCTTAATTGTAGGGGACTTGGATCAAGCTTTAGGAGAGCAGGATATTTTAGTCCAAACCCAATCTGGACCTTTGAAACGGATTAGTGAGTTAAATCCAGCTTATCTAAGTCTCCAATATCCATTATTGTTCCCATACGGAGATGATGGTTATCGAGAAGATATACCCTTTGTTGAGAAAACACACCTGAAGGTCGGGGGATGCAGGAGTGTGAGCATTAGAGAATTCCTGTCTTATCGTTTACACGAAAGGAGTAATGAAAGTACATTCATATTGCGAGCACGTCGACTCTTTCAAGAGTTGTGTGTGGATGGTTATACGATGATTGAGTCTTCAAGATTGACGTACATCAGTACCCACCAAAAAAATTACGTTGTGACATGTACAATAGATTCTCGGATTCATTAGTGCAAGGCGATAACGATACGGCGACCAAAGGGAAAAGGATTGTAGTACCCCCTGCGTTTGTGGGGGGTGCCCGATACATGATTCAAAACTATCAAGATGCCATGGAAATTTGTCGTTGGACTGGCTATCCTGATCTGTTTCTTACGTTCACATGTAACCCAAAATGGCCCGAAATTGAGCGTTTCCTGAATAAGAGAGACTTGAAGCCTGAAGATCGTCCAGATGTGATATCTAGAGTCTTCAACATGAAGCTCAATGGACTGATAAAGGATTTGAAGAAGAACTAGATTTTTGGAAGACTAAGAGCTGGTATTTTTAATAATTTATACAATATGTTATTTGTTATGTAAAAATCATCGTCCTTTTCTCATCTCATGTTGCCCCTGCTATATTGTAGTTGTTTACACTGTCGAATTCCAAAAGCGTGGACTACCGCATGCACACATCTTATTGTTCTTAGGTCAAGAGGATAAGTATCCAACGCCTAAGGATATTGATGAAATAATATCTGCTAAGTTGCCTAATGAGTTTAATGATCCATTGTACTTTAATGCAGTTCGAGACTTTATGATTCACGGACCGTGTGGAAGCGATGCACCGAGATCTCCTTGCATGAAGGATGGAAAGTGCTCTAAGTACTTCCCAAAGTTATTCAACGATAACACGATTATTGATGATGATGGTTACCCAAAATATCGGAGAAGGAATGATGGCCGAACAATAATGAAGAACAATGTTCATTTGGATAATAGATTTGTGGTCCCGCATAATAGATATCTCTTGCTCAAGTATGGGGCTCACCTCAATGTGGAATGGTGCAATCAATCGCGTTCTATCAAATATTAGTTCAAGTATATAAACAAAGGCCACGACCGTGTTACAGCTGGCTTTTATGCAAGCACAGAAACGAGGGAGAATCAAACTGCAGAAACTCCTAATGAAATTAAACTCTATTACGATTGCAGGTACATATCCCCTTGCGACGCAACGTGGCGAATATTTGGATTTCCAATTCAATTTAAATGTCCTAATGTTAAACGCTTGAGCTTTCACCTGCCTGGTGAGCAATGGATTTTCTTTGAAGATGATGATGATGCAGGTGAGGTTTATACTCGAGTAAGCATACGTGAAAGTAAATTCCTAGCTTGGATGAAGGCCAATGAAAAATATCACGATGCAAAAACTTTAACATATGCTGAGTTTCCTCAAAAATTCGTTTGGAAACAAGCGAAAAGAGAGTATGAACCTCGACTGAGAGGATTTGCTATCGGTCGTGTCATCTACGTCCCCCCTGGGTCTGGCGAATCTTATTACATGAGGATTCTTCTAAATATAGTTAGAGGTCCAACTTCGTACAAAGATTTGAGAACTGTGAATGGTGTTGTTCATGAGACCTATCGTGACGCACAATATGCCATGGGATTACTAGACGATGATAGGGAGTATATCGATGCTTTCAAGGAAGCAAGTGAATGGTGTTCTGCCAAACAGTTGAGATTCTTATTTGTCACACTGTTGACTAACGAGTCAATGTCCAGGCCTAAGCATGTATGGGAACATTGTTGGAATTACATGGCTGATGACATCATATATCGTCAAAGAACTCTTTTGAATCATCAAGGTAATTATCTACTAATAGTTTTTTTAAAGAATTCTACCAAGTCCAATATATTTACCATTCTCACGCGCAGATTTAATCTTAAGTGAAGATCAAATAAAGAATTACGCCTTAATCGAGATAGAGTGCTTACTGAGGATGCGAGCTAAGAGCCTTCGAGATTTCATTGACATGCCATTCCCAAAGTTAGATGCTGCTTCTACATCTCGGAATAGACTAATTCTTGACGAATTGAATTATGATCATGTTGCCTTAAAAGAAGAACATCAAAGGATGATGGGGGAGTTGAACAACGAACAACGTTCAGCTTATGAAACAATAATGGCATCTGTTGATGGGTGTCAGGGGAAGGTCTTTTTCATTTACGGCTATGGCGGAACTGGAAAGACATTCGTTTGGAAAACTTTTTCTGCCTCCATACGTTCAAGGGGAGATATCGTGTTAAATGTTGCTTCAAGTGGTATTGCATCGCTATTGTTACCAGGAGGAAGAACTGCGCATTCCCGATTCGGAATTCCAATCAATCCTCATGAAAATTCCACATGCAACATTAAACAAAAGACGCCATTGGCGGATTTATTAGTTCAAAGCAAACTTATCATCTGGGATGAAGCTCCAATGACCCATAAATATTGTTTTGAAGCTTTGGATAGAAGTTTACGTGATGTGATGAGTGTCGTCAATCAAGCCAATTCTGAGCTACCATTTGGAGGGAAGACAATTGTTTTTGGAGGAGATTTTAGACAAATACTTCCAGTGATTCCTAAAGGCCGAAGACAAAACATTGTCAATGCTACGATTAATTCATCATATCTGTGGAAATATTGTACAGTACTACGTTTGACGACCAACATGTGTTTGCAACACATGGCCCGAGATGACCATCACTACAAAAAAGAAGGCAATAGCGACAGGGGTCAATATGTCGCTAATGGTTAAATATCTGTCGCTAATTGCTTTTACCGACATATAATTGTCCGTCGCTAAGCTGTTGCTAAAAAGTCCGTCAGTAAAAGTATTACCGACAGATAAAATATATTGTCGCTAAAATAGTGTAATAGCGACAGACAAAAAAAAGTCACTAAAAAAGAGAGAAGTACCGACAAAACATATATGTCGCTAAAAAATGAATTACCGACAAAACATAGTGTTGGTAAATCCTTCTTTTCTGTCGGTAATACCTTGTTTTTACCAACATTAACATTTATTATAACTGTCGCTAAAAGTTAGATTACTGACAGAAAAAGATGTTAGGAAAACATTTTTTTCTGTCGGTAATAGCTTATTTTGACCAACATTTACATTTATTATAACTGTCACTAATATCAACTATTTAAGTGATATTAAATAATTTCATTGACAAAAAAAATAATAGTCATACTTGTATTAACAACAATACATAATACGATAACATTCTAAAGGGTTACAACTAACCCAATTACTAGAAAGTAAACCAACATCACAAAAGTAGTTTATCATTTATGTTAAAGTATAAACAATCAAAGTGAACTAAAATAAATTTACGCATCGATAGTCCAAAGCTTTAATGCTCGTCACGGTATAAATCTTCAAGTTCATCATTCTCAGCTTCATCATCTTTGTTCCATCGATCCTCATCATGAATTTTCTCAGTGGTTGTATTACCATCAGTCGTAAGGTCATTGATTTCAGATTGATTAGCTTTTGAACCCTATGAAAAAAAATAGTTGAGGGATTATAACGTAGTTATATATTTTGCACCAAATTTACCTTTTACTCATACTAGGTGGCATAACTTTAAACTATATAATGAACACAACAAAAATCAAATGAAATATATGGGTAGTTAACAATAATAAATAGAGACTAACCATGGAATTTAAAAGCAATGCCACTACATCTTCTAAATTCTGGAGTCTCTCTTTTGTTGCTTCATGCTCTTGTTCAATTTTCAATCTTTTTGCTTTCTCCTCCTTCAAGGCGCACCGTTTAGTACAAGATCGAGGAACTCTAATTCCCATACCAAAGGTCTTTGCATATCCATTTTTGTCTTCTCCCACTATCTTTTCAAAAACTTCATCACAAGCAGGTGCACCAACTTCTATATCTTTCAAAGTATCCAACTCCTTAAGAATTAACTCCTGTAAAATTATGAATAAATTACCAATGAATAAGAGTATAATTTTCTAAATAACAATGAAAAATAAGGTTTTTTCTACTTTTATTTACCTTTTTCATAGCTGAAATATCATCAAGTTTTGAACCTTTCTTAGGCTCATGTGTCAAGAGCCATGTTCCAAGCTTGTCTATCTTATTTCCTTTTGCCTAAAAAACATGTTGGAGACATAAGTTATTATTGGCATAAGCACATAAGGATTGTATCACATGATAAACGAGAAGATCATATCAACAATGTTGCTCCACAGTTCGCAAAGCGCAAAAAATTGTAAGTTCATATTGTTATTTATTTGTTCCACTCATCCTAAATGAATATGAATAATGTCGAATAATGTATCAGGTACCTCTTCATTAGCTCGAACACGGGCATGACTTCTTGTCCCAGAATAATGTGGAACTCGATTCTTACCACGATTCTTAATCCCTATTTCGCTTCTTTTCTACAAGAAAAAATACTTGATATTCTTAAAGTTATACACATCAAATAAATTAACATATACAATTAATGAAAAAGAGTTTTAAAATAATACCTTGCCTAAATCTGAACTCCAAAACTCCACCAAGTTCGTCCACATATTCGGAGGTATATGCTGGGGCCTGTTCTGTAATGCTATTGCAAGAGTTTTTCCATTAAAATATTTTTCTTTAAGCTCAGATTTGTAATCTTTCCAAGAAGCATGTGCTTTCATTATCACCCATTCACGTGGCTCCTTTCCTTCGAGAAAGTTGTAAGACCTCTAAGACATTTTATGTTTCATGAAGAGGTAAGTTGTCAATAAAATAAAAGAGTCACTTTAATTTTTAAGGTATTGGAAATATACATTTATAAAAATTAAGCATACCTTGACTTCTGTCCATATTAGCTCCTTCTTTGCCTCTTCCATTTTTCTCCAATCAAAGCAATCAAGCGGTAGTTTTTTAGGATCCCGTACAAGGGTACCAATCAAAGAAGACATTTGTCTCTGTGAATCACTTACTGGCACATTATCTTCATTAAGTTCAACAAAGACAGATTTATCCAAGACCTTCCTTTTATTGTTACCACGTCCTTTCACTTTCTTTTGAACATTAGTTTCACGTTCTTGGATATGACATTCTTCATCACCAATTTGAGCTTCAGTGTTAAAGTTTTTGCCATATTTTCCCACGATGGTAGGAGTTTGAAGAGTTACTTCCTCATCACTTTCAACATGTCCTGTGGGATTTAAGATTATCACAAATTATTCTAAAATTATGCATTTAAATTTACATTGTATTTAACATGGTAATAATGTATATATGTGTAGATGACTTACCTATATCAGCTGATACATGTACTTCATTTTGTGATTGAAAACCAGTTTCAGTAAATGAAGTTTTTGCCATTGCTTTACCTGTTCCCTTAAGGTGATCTTTTGCTGATAAAATATAAAAGTGAAAACAAAAAAAAACATACAAGCTGGATGTGGATTGCACTAGGTGTTTATATGGTTTACCTCTTGAGACACAGTGATGTCCTTCATTTTGTTGAGTCAACTCATTTCCACTATTTGGGTTCTTTTTTCCAATGCTTTCACCTCTATAAATATCATTAAGAGTGAAATACGTTGAAAAGTATTTTGTTATTATACATACTTTTTTTAGACCATAAATGAATAAAACGTCTCTGCTCAAGACTCACCCATTTTGCCAAGTAACGACGCCCACCTATTAAGGGCCATTTCTTCATCATTTCGCGTATACTTAGAAAAACCTACATTGACTTCTATAACTTAACAAAAACCTACATAGACTATTAAATTATATGATAAGATCAAATATTTTAACTTAATTTGAATACCTAGGTTTGTAAGATTTGGTGTGGTCTTCTCGGAGAATAAAGAACGACAGAGTGATGTTTGTTGAAGTAGAGAACTACAATCCTTCTTTGAATTGGCAAGACCACTTTTTGCCCTATTTAAATAACCCTGTAATACACACAATTTGTCTTTAAATTCATAATATATGTCATAAATTAATCAAAATGTATAATTGTATCGTACAATTAGCTGACTGCTTGTAAACGCTTGCTTATTTTGGTTCTTCATGCCAGTTTTTCCTGTACCTTTCATAGTCTAATACAATTATAAACATTATTTTTTTAATAGAGACATGAAATGAACAAACAATGAGATTCAAGAATTCAATATATGAAGAAAATTTAAGCACATAAGCATCTGGGAAACACAAAAATCAGCTTGAATATTAAAAAAAAATTGCAGATTTTTTTAAATGACACTTATTAAGATCAGATTTTTCTTAAAATCAGCACTTTAAGCATAAAAAACATCATGATATGCTTATAAATGTTGTCCCTAAGAAAGATATATCAATAATATTTCATACTTCAGGCAACAAAGCACTCTAAAGGACAAAAAATCAGTATGAGTAGTGCAGATTTCAGAAAAATCAGCAAGTACAAATCAGTTTTTTTTGCATATTTAGCTTTTAAATGCTTCAAAATCTGCACAGAATTCATACATAAAAAATTCATGCATGTTGTACTCATAAAAATATGAACAAATCAACCTTTTTGCAACTTATATCACCAATTAGATACTCAAATTAACAAGAAAACATGCAGAAAACAGTGTCAAAATAGAATTTTTTAAATAATATAGGCCTGAAATATGTCAATAATTTAAAAACAAGAACCTAAACATAATATAGACGGCTACTACTACTCATCGTAATCATATAATGTATCATCTTCAGTGTCACTTTCGCTACTATGAATGTTCTCTCTTGAATCATCATTATCCGCTCCAGATGCATCAATTACTGGCATGTCTACTGAAACTCCTATTATGTCATCTCTGACATTAGTAAAATCATCTCCATCTAGCGAATTTGATTGAGTAGATTGCATGAGATCCACTTCGAGTATGTTGTCACCATCAACTTCATATAGATCTCTAGGTTTTGTTGCAATCGCTACATGCCAATTCTTCTCCTTAGACTCTGGGGTATAAAATACTTGTATTGCTTGAGATGCAAGGATAAACGGCTCATTAGTCTTGCAACGAGCTTTAAGATTAACTAGTGTAAGGCCATGCACATCTTTTTTCACGCCTTTTGTCGGATCCATCCAATGACATTCAAACAAAATCACACTTCTCCCCAATGGATATGCTAACTCAAATATTCCAGTAAGAATGCCAAACCACGTAATGTCCCCAGCACTTGTGACAGAATTAACTAAAACGCCTGAGTTTTGTGTCACGCTTCTATTGTCAATAGCTTTAATTCTCCATTTGTACCCATTACATGTAATCTTGGACATTTTTCTAACATTAGCACTTGGAAAAGCACTCAAGCACTTCAAGTCCTCCGATAAGCATGGATCTAAGGGAAGATGCCTAGAAACTTGAACACTAAAATAGTCTAAGAAAATGGGTATAAAGCATATATACAATTGTACTATATGTATTATTACTTACATTACAAGAAAACCAATTTGAAAATCTTTCCCTATGAATGTTATCAACATTATTCTTGACACCTTGATATTCCATAGCAACAATGGAGTAGTGATCCCTAAAGAGCCACACGATGATAATTAAAAGTGTTACTTATCCATTCCACACTTCTTGATAATTAAGATACATCAATTTCTATGGACTATAAAAATAATATAAAGTTATACTTACAGCTCATAAACTTTAACTTCCTCGCAGTTAAATAACACATAATTGTGTGCGTGCTCAATGAATGCATGGTCAGGTCTAATCTCTTCCATTTTGGATAAAGACTTCCATGCTATAGAAAACACAGAGAGACAAAACTTAACTTCACCGCCATCATCATTGTTCCTAGAAGTCCTATTCTCCCTTGTTTCAGTATCATGCAGGTACCTTGCACAAAAAGTCAAACACTCGTTTGCAATATAGCCTTCTGCTATTGACCCCTCAGGACGAGATTTATTGTGAACAAAACATTTATACGTCCTCAAATCTCTGCAATTTAGAACTTGAAATAAAAGTAACATATCGATATAATAACAAAAGTATAGAATAGTTCCATATGGCAAGTACCTAACCTCTCTACTGGATACATCCAGTGATAGATCACTGGACCTGTGATCATGGCTTCATATGCCAGATGGACAACTAAATGCACCATTATGTCGAAGAAAGAAGGCGGGAAAATGAGCTCTAATTTACATAGTGTAACAACAACACGCTCTTGCAAGCTCTTAAATTCAGATGCAGTAGCAACTTTCGAGCACAATTCTTTGAAAAAAGAGCTCAACTCAATCAGAACAGCACCCAATTTCTTATTTTGCATCTTCCTTGCAACCAATGGCAATAGTTGTTGCATTATAACGTGATGGTCATGACTTTTCAAACCATAAATCTTACCATCCACAATTCGTCGTTTGATGTTTGAGGCATACCCATCTGGTACTTTGACAAAGGCTAAAACATTAACAAAATCTTCCTTCTCTTTCTTGCTTAGAGTAAAAGGTGCAGCAGGTAGATATGTCTTGCCATCTTTTTCAATAAGGTGTAAATTATGCCTTATGTTCAAATGCTTTAAGTCCATACATGACTGCAGGGAATCTTTATTCTTTCCTTCAATGCCCAGAAGTGTTCCAAGGATGTTTTCAGAAACATTTTTTTCAACATGCATAACATCCTGATGATGCCTAATCAAGATATGCTTCCAATATGGAAGTCGGAAAAAAATACTTTTCTTCTTCCAAGGTGTATCAGCCCCTTTACGTCTTTTGTTTCTTTTAATTGTTTCTGGATGCTTTCCAAATGTCACATCAACTTCATTCAATTGATCAACCAAGTCGATCCCAGACACTATTGGAGGAGGTGGCCTCATTTCTGTTTTTCCATCAAAAGCTTTCTTCATACGTCGAAATGCATGGTCTCCGGGTAAGAAGCGGCGATGTCCCATATAGCACATTTTTCTGCTACCGTACAGATATAGGGAAGAAGTTTCTACATCACAATGTGGACAAGCATGTTTCCCTTTTGTTTTCCTACCTGACAAAATGCTATATGCTGGAAAGTCATTAATGGTTGTAAGTAAGGCTCCCCGTAACATGAAAGACTCGTCATCAAATGCATCATAAGTTTCCACATTTCTTTCCCACAATTCTTCTAGCTCTTCCACTGAAGGTTCTAAATAGACATCAATATTATTACCCGGTCCTGTTGGACCCGGAATAAGCAATGAAAGAAAGCTATAGGATTGCTTCATGCATAACCATGGTGGCAAATTATACGTCATGAGAACAACTGGCCATATGCTATACTGGTTACTCAAGTTTCCGAAGGGATTAAACCCATCACTGGCCAAGCAAAGCCTCACATTTCGAGGATCTTTGGCAAAGTCAGGGTATCTCGAATCAAAATCTTTCCATGCTTGAGAATCTGCTGGATGCCTTAGTTTTCCATCATCTTTGCGCTTATCTGCATGCCATCTCATTAAGGGAGATGTCTTCGATGACATATACAACCTCTTTAGTCTGGGAATTAACGGAAAATAACGTAAAACCTTAACTGGAACACGCTTCCCTGAGGCTAATTTCATGATCGTTCCATCATCTGCCATCTTATACCTTGATGCATTACACTCAGGGCACTTAGACAATCCAGCCTTATCCTTCCTAAACAAAACACAATCATTAGGACAAGCATCAATCTTTTCATAGCCCAAGCCAAATTGTTTGATGATGTGTTGCATTTTTTTGAAAGAGTTTGGCAGTGATGATTCCTTGGGAAGAGCCCTTTTGAATAGCTTGACAAAAGCATTAAACGCTCTGTCAGTCACACCATACAAGCATTTTAGATTATACATCTCAATAATGAATGACAGTTTGCTAAAATCATCACATCCATGATAAAGAGGTTGGCCTGCATCTTCAAGCAACAAAGGTTTTGGCCTCTTCATTTTGTCCGGATGAAGACGAATTGCCATGACAATTCTCAAATGCTTCGCCTATCATCCCATACATATCATGGCCTAATGGTTCACCATTATCATTGTCATCCTCAAGTTCATCATCCATCATGTCACCATCACTGTCACCCTCATAATCATTATTGAGGGATTCCCCATGAAATACCCAAACATACTTTTGATAGTCCGCATCCATTGCTTTCATAAGTAAGTGGCCTTTTACAGTTTCTCTATCGTAATATTTTCTATTGTCGCAAATTGAACATGGACATGCAATCTTATCATCTACGACAGAAGTTGCATAGGCATAATCAAGGAACACATTTAAAGATTCAACATATTTCTTATCAAGTCTCCTTAACTTCACCCAACTTTTGTCCTTAAACACATTCATACTAAGACAATTTTAAACCTGAAGTCAAAAATAAAAATACGGTGACAAAATAGATATCCACTTTTGAAAAAAAATCCAACAATTATCAATAATTATGAAACGATAGTATGTTAAGAATTATTTATTTAGGACTCCTAGACAAACCAACAATAGACAAGCAAAAATTGCCAACACTAGAATGGTAGATTAATTTATATAAAAAAATTATTTCAAAAAAATCTTCTTCTCTACAGTTTTTAACTGAAAACTACAATTTCTTTCTTACTGTGTCGTGTGTTGAGTTGTGTTTTATGCTTATTTCCATTACATTTGGATGATACAAGCAGAAGAATATGCAGTAAATGTTATTCCAATTCAAGCCACACTTCATCTATACATTGATGTTAGAACAATGTATAGATTTTAAAAACAATTCAAATTATTTAAATATAAATAATCTATGGACTAAAAATAATACGGCAGAATCTTAAAATACTTTAAAATGTAGGGTTCAGGGACAACTGAACAATACTGCGGTCCTGGACATAGAGTTTGAACTCCCTGTTCCAAATTCCAACCTTCAATTTCGAACTCCTTGTTTCGAATTCCCACATTATTAATGGTTCAAATCACAAAATTGGTTGTACATGTAAGAAATTTGTGAAATAGAAGTTAAATAAATTGAGAAAGAAATTGAATGAGAGATTGAGACCACGAAGAAGATGAAGAAGTGTAGCCGACATACCTGATTAGCGTGTGATGAGTGAAGAACACGCTCAGACAAAAGAGACGAAGAAGAGTTCCGAATTTCCGATGGCGATGAGTCTCTGTGGCGATGGCGATGAACTGGTCTATCTCTGACGATGAGGCTCGTGGAGGGGTACTGGTCTCTGGCGGTATTAGGCGATTAAGCTATACTCCCGGGAAAAACTTAGTAACCTCGAGACTAGTGGACTAGGGAGTTTATGCAATTTCGTTTGTTTATTGTTGTTATTGTTGTTGTTGTTGTTGTTATTATTATTATTATTATTATTATTATTAATTATTATTATTATTAAGACCCATCGAGATCAATCTTTGACCCAAAAATCTTATTTTGTAGAGCGTTAATTTTGCAGTTTTGTCTTTTTTGGGGTTTTCCTACTTATTTACATTTTTTAGCTATAAATGATTTGCTTGTGAGCAGTTTTATGCAGACTTGGTATGACAGTTACTTTGATTTTTAGTTTCCAGTTTCACGGTTAATCCCCTAATTTTTAGTTTCTGATTTGTGGTTGACTAACATATCTTTTAATCGTGATGACAATGGTTAAGATTATTATTCTACATCAATATGAATAATTCTACATATCTCTCCACTAGTGTACTTTCATCCCTCAAGTTTTGAATTTGTTAATTTGTTCTTTATCATATATGTCTTGATTCTATTCGGACTATTTAGACCTTTAATTTTAACTTATAACTTAAGAATCTAAAATATTCAATGTAAAAAATTTATTTTTAATCTATAATTTTTAGTTTTTTATCTTTTAAACTTATAATTCATTTTTAAATCATATATTTTATTTTGTGCAACCAAATAACAAAATTCAAATTGAGGTTTTTCATTTCCAATTTCTTGACCTCAACTTTGTGCCTAATTTTATGGTTTTTTATAATTAAAATATTTAAATTAAATGTCAATAAAACGCTGTTTCTAAAACTATAAACAATACCGACAGATAAATTTTTGTTTCTAATAGTATAAACAATACCCACAGATATATTTTTTGTTGCTAATACTATTAACAATACTGACAGATAAAGTTTTGTCGCTAAAACTATAAGCAATACTGACAGATTAAATTTTGTTGCTAAAACTATAAGCTATAGCGACAGATATTACTCTTTCTGTGGGTCAAATAGTTTTTACCTTCAAATAATTTTATCTGTCGGTAATATTCTATTTTTAGCGACAAATAACGTTTCTGTCGCTAAGGATCTGTCGGTACTACCCTCTTTTTTTGTAGTGCATTTTGAGGCAATGCCAGAATTTGCCAAGTCGATTGCAAGTATCGGTGATGGACTGGCTGGGGAGGAAAATGATGGGGTTGGTGAGGTTATTATACCCGATGATTTGTTGATTAAAAGTACCGGTGATCCGATTGTGTCTATAGTGAATTCAACTTATCCAGACTTTCACAATATCGCGATTGATCCGACTTATTTGCAAAGCAGGGCAATCTTGGCACCAAGTATAGAAGTTGTGGACGAAATCAATGAATACATGACCTCATTGAACGAAACAGGAGAAGCTAAAAGTTACTTGAGTTCAGATGCCGTGTGTAAATCCGATTCAAATTCAAACTTCTTAAATGACATGCATTCTCCTGAATTCTTAAATAACATCCGAGCATCTAGGGTCCCAAACCATGATTTGAAGTTAAAGATTGGGACACCGGTGATGTTGTTGAGGAATATAGACCAGTCGCCAGGTTTGTGCAATGGAACAAAGTTGATCGTTACACGACTTGGCAATCATCTAATTCAAGGTAAGGTCTTGACAGGGAAGAATATTGGTCAAGAAGTTGTTATCCCGCGATTGTTGTTTACACCACCGGAAACCAGAATTCCTTTTAAATTTCAAAGGAAACAGTTTCCGATTATGATATCTTATGCTATGACGATTAATAAAAGTCAGGGACAACATTGACGCATGTTGGGCTCTTACTAAAGAAACCTGTGTTCAGTCATGGACAACTTTACGTGGCATTATCACGAGTCACAAATCGCAGTGGATTAAAGATTTTGATTTGTAGTGAAGATCCTGCGACAGTGAATAAAACATTAAATGTAGTTTATAAGGAAGTTTTCCAAAACTTATAGTTGTGTTCTTCCTTATACTGCATTAATTGTAAAACACATCCTCTTAAATGTATATTACGTATCTTTGCTAAAACCAAATTTAATCTCTTAATTATATCAATATTTCTCCTAATTATATAATTTATAATTAAGCCGTGCAACGCACTGGTTCAAGTCTAGTTTTTTTTTTTCAAAACAAAAAAAAATTAATTTAACACCAAAATTTAGTAGGGGGCATTTGCCCCCAATGAGATCAGCCCCTAAATGATTCTCTGTTTGATCCTTTCTTCTCTGTTGGATGTCTGGATGACTGAAACCATCCGATTTCATTGTCACTCCGCTGAGTTCATGTAAGTTTGTGAATCTTTCTTTATCTTTACTCCGTATTTCTTTCTCCTTTTTGTCTCTCTGTTTCCTGTGTTGAGCTACCCTCCAAAAATGGAAGCGGTACGGATATTAATCTGAAGGCAGCATACGTAAATGGAAGAGGTGAGAAGAAAATTATCTTTCAAACTAAGTAAAATCTTGAAAATGCAATCTGAAATGGCCAATTCTGTGGTGATTTTCCACTAAAGAGGCGACTTTATGATATATAGATTTGGGTGATCTGCTGCTTCAGGCTATTTTGGCTGAGGGTTTACTAAAGTTATTATAACTCTTTGATTTTCAATCAGATATGGTAAGTAAAGGGTGGATGACAAAAAATGATTTTGTACATTTGAAACACTTCAAGGAAATTCTTCAAATATATATTTACTGAGTTAATACTCATTTTGATCCCTCTAAGTGTACTCACGACTAAATTTTGTCCCTGTAAGTTCATTTGAATCAAATTAGTCCCTATATATAGAAAATATGAATCAAGTTAGTGCTTTGAACAGAATTTATCTCGTAAAGTTTTGAGTTATCACGTTAATTGATACAAGAACAATGACCTCGTGTATTAGTTTTTGTGTCAATTAACGTGTTAGCTTAAGATTTTAGAATATAAATTTTGCATAAAGAACTAATTTGATTCACATTTCCTAGTTACAAGGATTAATTTGACTAAACCGAATTTACAGGGACCAAATTGACTAGTGTGTGCACTTACAGGGACTAAAATGAGTATTAACTCTATACTTACTCATATTACTTTAAAAAGTGTTTTTAGAATATTCAACTCTTGGGATAAGAGTGCTATTTTTTTTGTCATTTTTTGTTTCCAGGTAAAAAGCCTATCTCTTTCTGATGTTGACTCCATAACACTTTGTTCTACAAGAGTAGGTGTCTTGAGTGTACTACTCTTCAAGGGTTTAGTATAATTATTGATTTGGAATTTCTAGTATGCCGTTTTAGAGTGATGATAAAAAGATCAAAGCTTCCCATTCACATTCATGGGAAGTTGCAGATTTTCTTCAAGAACTCCAGTTTTGCATTATGTTCTTGTGGCCTTGATGAGAAACACATGAGTTCGGATTCTAATGGTATAGGGTCAGAATCAGAAAATGAATGGGAGAGATTGCTTAAGCCTTATGACCTCAAACAACTTCGGGAATCACTTAAAAAGATTAGCCCTTATCAGCTAAATAAGCTACTGGCACTCCCTTTGGATGTACCGACATCAATGGAGCTATTTGAAAGGGCTGGTAAGCAGATAGGGTATAGTCACACATATGATGTGTACTATACTTTGATTGATAAGCTTGGGGCTGCAAATGAATTCAAGGTTATAGATAGGATGCTATTGCAGATGAAAGACGAAGAAAGTATAGTTTTCAGGGAGTCCCTTTTTATAATGATAATGAAGCATTATGGGAGAGCTGGTTTCCCCGGGCAGTCAACCAGATTACTTCTAGATATGAAATGTACATTCTCTTGTCAACCGACTTTTAAGTCGTACAATGTTGTGATTGACATTCTTGTGGTTGGCAATTGTCCTAAAGTTGCGCAAAATGTTTATTATGATATGTTGAACAAAGGTATATCTCCTACTGTGTGCACTTTTGCCAGAGTGATACAATCATGTTGCATGGTCAATGAGGTGGACACTGGATGCTCACTTCTTCGGGATATGATGAAACATGGGTGTGTCCCTAATTCAGTAATTTACCAGATGCTGGTACGTGCACTCTCACATGCTAAAAGGGTGGATGAAGCGCTCCAACTGTTAGAGGAGATGTTCCTTATGGGTTGCATCCCAGATGTTAATACTTTCAATGATGTTATACATGGGCTTTGTCACACGGGTCGAATTCACGAGGCTGCTAAGTTAGTTGATAGGATGTTTGCTCGCGGTTTCGTCCCGGATGCTATAACGTATGGGGTGTTAATGCATGCTTTTTGCCGGTGTGGGAAGGTGGATGAAGCAAGAACTCTTCTAAATAAAGTGCCCGATCCTAACAATGTCTTGTTTAATACTTTAATTAATGGTTATGTGAGTACTGGGCAACTGGATGAAGCAAAAGCTCTTGTTGATAAGATCGTGTTGGCTAGTGGCTATCAACCAGATGTTTATACATATAATATTCTGATTCGGGGTTTTTGCAAGAAAGGAGATCTGTCTTCTGCTATTGAAACACTGAAGGAAATGTCAGTCAGTGCTTCAAAGCCCAATGTAGTTACATATACTATGATAATTGACGGGTTCTGTAATCTAGGTCTGTTAAAGGAAGCTTACCAGGTAATCAGTAATATGTCCACACGTGGGCTCAGCCTGAACACTGTGGGCTATAACTGTCTTATATCCGCTTTGTGCAAAAAGGGGAATATCCAAGAAGCATTTGAAATGTTAAATGATATGCGGAATAAAGGTTGCAAACCTGACATTTTTACTTTTAATGCATTGATTCTTGGGTTTTGCAAAATTGATAAGATTGACCAGGCACTAGGGATGTACTTGGAAATTTTCCAGGAGGGAATCATTGCTAATACAGTAACCTACAATACATTAATTCATCATTTATTGAAAAAGGGTGCAACCCGAAAAGTACATATGCTTGCCAATGATATGATCTTCAGAGGATGTCCCTTTGACGAAATCACATATACTGGACTCATCAAAACACTTTGCAGAGATGGAGAAGTTGAGAAAGCATTAGCACTTCTTGAAGAAATGTTGAGTCAGGGCTTCCAACCAAATAACATATGTTGCAATATTCTGATTAATACCTACTGCACTTTGGGGAAGGTACATAATGCACTGGAGTTTCTGAGAGAGATGGTACTCCGAGGATTGGCACCTGATATCGTTACCTATAACAGCTTGATAAATGGGTTGTGTAAGATGGGGAAAGTACGAGAAGCACAGAACCTCTTTGAAAATATACAACATGAGGGAGTTTTGCCCGATGTATTCACTTACAGTACTTTAATTTTTACCTATTGTAAAGCTGGGATGCTAGGTGATGCTTATATGCTTTTGAACAGAGGCGTCTTAAATGGTTTCGTTCCCAATGATGTAACATGGTATGTGCTAGTGAACAACTTTGTTGCAGAAGGATTGTATTTTAGGCGAACAAGTTGAAACAGTTCTTGGTCTAAAGTGGGTTCCTTCTGGATGACGAAACCCGGGCTGTGCTAGTGAACAATTTATGAGTTGCAAGATGGTCTGAAGGTATTATCCACTCTATGCATGCTAGATGAATTTGTATGTGTTTGTGCTCTATGCACGACTTTATATTATACTCCGTACATATATAGTTGAACATAAAATAGTGGACGTTTATGTTTAGATCTTTGCAAACCTTCAGGTTTTCATTAAACTTGTTTTGTACCATCGGCTTCATCAAAATTTTATTTATTTTACACTCTTGTACTACACCAATCAGTTTTATGCACTCTTCTATTTTCAGAATTGTAATGATACTAAAATAATGAATCATATGATAATGATGAAAAGTACTAAGTAATGTCTTTTCTAAGGACTATCACATAATCTGAGTTATAATTGAAAACATTTATTTTGTTCATTATTATATAGCAGTATTAGTATATCACATATCCAATTGAATTACAATCTATCTATGACCAAGTGTTCAATTCTTTTACTGTTCTAATAATTCGTCTACAAATGGAGACCTAACCAAAGAATTATAGCCATTTTTATAATATTGATGTTGGTTGCATTTATCTTAAACTCACCATCAACATTGTTTATAATTGAATATTTGAAACGAGGGCGTCTTAAAAACAAGATGATAATATCATGATGAGTTAAAGAGGTGATATCACGATGAGCTAAGAAATGATGTTATACTGATGTAGGGTCCATATCGAGTCACCTATATAATGGGGTTTAATTTCATTGTTCTCTTTGTTGATGACTTCAGATGTACGTGGGTCATTATTGATAGAATTTGGGATGGGTATGGACAACTGGATTGGGCAATAAGATACTTGGGCTGAACCACATTAAAAGATTGAATCCAATCAATTAGTTAGTTCAACTCAAGAGCTTATATACCGATTATTTTGCTCTTGAACTTCCGATGTGGGATGACACTCTAACACTCCCCCTCAAGTGGACAACCGGCCCATTTTGAATCTAACTGGTTGACCACTTGCAAATATACTCCCATTCCCCTGAACTTTTTTTTTAGCGCCAACACCTAAAGGACCACGAGCTATGGACTTCCAGACGAGCAACCGTGTTAAACGAGCCAAAGGCCGTTGGGTACATACTCCATAAGGACAACTGGGCTAAAGACTAACGGGCTGCTAGGAATGAATGTCTAGACGGGCACCTTGACAAACGAGGTGGGCCATTACTTGCTCCGATACCATGATAGAATTTGGGATGGGTATGGACAACTGGATTGGGCAATAAGACACTTGGGCTAAACCACATTAAAAGATTGAATCCAATCGATTAGTTAGTTCAACTCAAGAGCTTATATACCGATTATTTTGCTCTTGAACTTCCGATGTGGGATGACACTCTAACAATTATGATCGGCCATAACTGTTTAATGATTTTCAAAACTTCTATGCTGAACTCGGCTTTACAAAACCCGGCTTTACAAAACCATTTGTATGTGACCTGGTGATAATGCGCAGGAATAATTTAATGATTCCTACACTACCTATATAGCAGACATGACACGAGTTCTGATATATTCTCATGTTGCATGTACTTTTTGGGCAGATAGTATTGTTATGGCTTGTCACATCATTAATTGCATGTCTTCTTTAATTAATAAAGTTCCTTACTCTTTATTAGCCGTGAGCCATTTCTTTGTGTCCTTGTAATTTTGGCTGCATTTTTTTGGGTCCATAACATGATTCCTGGTCAAACCAATCAAGTGTGTATCTCTTTTTATTCCGTCTTCAAAAGGGATATCATTGTTATTCTCTTAGATAAATCATCTCCATTCAACCTTATTGTTTGCCTTCTAGCATCTCCATACTACCCACAAATAGTCTACATTCTATCAATGTGTCTGCTTATCTGCCATTCCTGCATGTTCATATTTCCACCCATGTCCTCCTCTGAAATCACCTCCCACTGCTGATTCTCCTGGATCCTCCATCTCTCTTACTGAGGATTCTCTCCAAGATGGCACCCATTGCATTCGGAAAAGGTAGTTGTTCTTTTGGACTCTTTTCTTAGGTATTGTTGGCTTGTTGCGTCTCTCTGTATTGCTCCCTGTATTTCCAAATAAATTTCACAATTACTATTAACTATTTGTAGGCCTTAGATAGGAAAATCTGGAGAGCTAGGATTAGGGTAGTTAGGTAGGCATTTTGGGCTTGGTGGTAGTTTTCCAACTTGTGGTCTTTTTATTCTTGGTGCTCTGTGCTTTTATGCTTTGTGCTCTATGTTGTTGTGCCTTTTTTCTTGGAAACAGCCTCCCCTAGACTCTACTCATGTGGGATCCAATTGGGTTGTTGTTGTATTAACTATTCGTAGTGTCAAACTCGATCATCTTTCTTTACTTGTTACTTTAATAATTTATTACAATACAATAGTCTTTTCACTAGTTGGATAGAACTTTTGATGTAGTTTTTAAAATGGTAATTTTTTAAAAAACAATTTGACCCCAATATCTAAATAAATTGGATTAAAAATAACTTCAGCCAAACATCGTAAGCTAAACTGCAAAGTTTATTATGGGATGGAGGGAATATGATGTTTTCTCTCCCATTTGTCTGCTGTGCTAAAACCAACAAAGTTCTCTCAGATCGAGGATTTGAGCTTGGCCACATCCTGTGTTGATAGAAATGGCAGTTTTAATACTTAATACTCTGGAACTGGGTTCTTTTTCCCTCTGTTTACGTCCGTTGTTAGTTGCAGGGAGAGCTGTAATGTCAAAATTAGACCTGTTGGTACAGTGGATAATTTTAAAGGCTTGTTTCTAATAGATACCCTCATCTTTATGCCTCAAAATTACACAAATACTTTTTCTCTTGTTGCCAAAATTGCTTTTATGGGCCTCATTATTTCTGTTTGTCAAGAATGTTTTTCTTCATGGTGGCCTTCAGAAGAAGTTTACACTTTACATGGAGTAGCCTCCTCAGTTTTGAACAAATGAAACAATGAGGACGACATCTCCCAGCTCAAGGCACAACTTGATTATATATTCTAACACAATATTAACGGAAATCAAAATATATATTTTGGAATGGAAGTAGCTTCTTAGAGTAGTAGAGTCTTACTGTATTTCAAAGAAAATATGCTCTTGATATTCTTACAGTTTCTTGCTGACATTTTTTGGCTGTGTTCCCATTCTTAGCTTCATGGATCATAATTAGAAGCTCTTACCCGAACAAGATGACACGCCACTGACCAAGAACCATACAGATGGCTTGTTTGTTGGAAGACCGAATTACCCGACAACCAATGGTCCAGATATTTCTTATGCGGTTAGTGTGTGCAACATTCAAAAGGTTTCTTTGATCATATTTTCATATCCAGAAAGTTGCCATGATGGCCACTTCCAATTCAATTAAAATTTTGAACCTTATATCTGCTATTACTACATTCATCCCAAGAAACTATAAAGTGACTCTCTTTCAAATAATTTTTATCACAAAAATTCTATTTGATGAAACGAAGTTGATTTTCCACGTGATTTGTGAAAACGAACAAAGTTTAGAAGTATTAGAACTAATAATTTACAATAGTTATACCGTACCAAAATAGGTTAAATTAGTTGTTCGAACCTGGAGAATAACATTTTTAACTGTACTTGGTTTATGTGATGGCGAATTGGTTACTCACTTTGTTCAGATTGAGTCGTCCACTTTCTTAGAATTAAGTGAACATGTCAAATGAGTTTCTCAATAACTTATGTCAACAATACTCATGCCCTATTGTTAGCATAATCTATAGACAATTCATTATAATTTATTTATTTCCATTCACCTATAGAGCCAAAGATTCACTATTTTTTGACTTTGAGGTATGATGGAATAAAGCAAATTGGCTCTTTAAATTGTCACAATTGTGAAGTAGCAGTTAGTCAATGCAACTTTCAACGCTCATCATGGGTCATCTGGAAACAGCCGCTCTATATTTTAAACATAGGGGTCAGACTGCGTACACCACACCCCCCCTTACCCCGCAATGGGCAGGAGCCATTGAGGCACTGGGGTAATGTTGTTGTTGTAGAAATTGAAGAACTAATTCCGGACAATAAAAAATAAGTGGACAACTAAATCTAGACAAAGTGAGTATATATTATTGGGAGTTGTGACTTATAAAACAAGTGGCATCCCTCACCTGTGCCCGTTACTTGTAAAACAATAAAAAGTAAATAAAGAACCATGGATGAAAGGGAAACGGAATCATCAAAAACAGAATTTGAACAAACTAAATCACAAATGTTCCATGCAGTAAATTTTTCCAAAACACTTACAACGAAGAACCTACAGCTCCCGGACATGGGGTTTGCACTAGCATTTCAAAATCGACATACAAAAACAAATCAGACATTTTCAGTACTGCTCTCCAAATCTCTCATTTCTTTATATACGTATTTCCCAATTGTGTTAGAAGAAAGAACAGGCCATTGTGTTTTGAGGACCGCAACAAGCAACTGGTAAAGCCTGAAATTGCTAGTCTGTATACAGAGAAAAACAGTCGAGAATGAGACCTTATATCAAACATAGATAGAACGAGATTCAAATTTAAGAGATGCGTTTTGTTTACCTTTGCAGTTTTAAGAGCTGTTTGGACGACATAATTTCCAAAGCGATCACGGGCAATGATCAAGAATGTCTTTTCACAGCCCAGAAGGCTCTCCACTACAGACTCCAATCCATACTCAGATGCTTGTATGCATTTCTCCACAACATGGCTTCCACTCTTCTTCAGAGCCAGGTGTATGAAATGCCTCCTGAGGCGATCACATATTTTTCGTGTGATTTCGTTGTTTTTAAGCATCAGAACTTCCTGGACGACATGGTTCCTGTCAGAAAGGAAGAAGATACAACATAAGTTTCATCATTCAGCCGAAGAGTGCAAAACTTGTGAGTTGAAATTCAGATTCGTTTCAGAAAAACATGTACCCGTAAGGATCGTATGACAGGAACTCCGATTCTTCTGCTATATTTTCCAGCAGTTGAAGTCTATGGACACCACAGATGCAACTTAGGCATATATTCAATGATGCACACCCATATACTGATGTTGCCAGCTCTCTGAAGTAAAATATTGTACTATTGAATAACACCTGCAATAAGTTGGGAAATTAATTTTGTAAAATGTAGTAGTAACATAATGTACTGCTTTCATGCACTATTCAAAGGTCAAATCATATCTTCTTTTTCTATATATTTGATAAAAAGAAAATAGTTATTGCCGCCTTTTTTTTCAAATTTTTTATGTACGGAGTAATGTATAATTTTTATTTTTTTAATTCTAAACTAATTTTCAAATATATTGAGTTGAAAATGACTCTAACCAAACAAGGGTTAAGTAAAAACTATAAAGGCTGGAGGTATAAGTATGGTTAATGACCTCATTTTCTTTGGCATTGAAGGTGTATAAGCATTGTTGAACTACAAATCTACCATGTTCACTTTTCATTAGCTCCACAAATCTACTAGACAGTATTAATGTAATACATTGGCCCAACCCTGTCCTTTTAAGTTTCTTGATGAATCCCTGCACGGCACTTGACCTGCCAAAACCATGAAGCTAAGTGAGATAAATTAATCACTAAATGCAAAATATAGTTTCTCAATTCACTAAAAAAAACATTTTACAGTCTAGTTTTCACATACTTCCAAAAAATATTGAAAAGAAAAAGTGCATGATTATAGTTTGCTTAGATAAAAACAGAAATATTGTGACATGTCCCTCACTATATATAATAGGAAATAATAATCATGGAGTATAATTTGCCAACTTTTAATGTAAATTACGAAGTAGGAGTATTTTATATGTCCCATCCTTCCATTAACTCTTTTATTTGTCTCTCATAGATTTTTTTTAAATATTTTTTTAACATTTAAAATGCCAAAACTATCCGACTTTCTTTATTATACCTCACTCATATCATTTAATATACTCCATCGATTTTCAAAAAGAGAACATCTTAGGGAATGGAATTGGGATGGAGTACTAAAGATTGACAAAAGTAACGTGAGGATGTGTTGGGTAGAATCATAGTCCACAGCTATAGCTATTATTGTTGTCTTGTACGTCTAACCGGCATCAGAATGTGTCACTGAACATAAGGAGAAAGATACCATACAAAAGGTACCATAGCGATACTAAAGTTAGGATAAAGAAAACTTCATATTATAAATGACTAATTATGAAATTTATTGAGAATTGAGTGAGAAGAAATGTTTAGTTTGATTACCCATGCTTGAGAAGAGATAGGGAGAGAAACAACTCGCGGTCCGCCGTCAAGGTGACAAAGATGGCGTGAAGCTGAACAGAATCACAAAAGTCGAGAAGACTAATGAAGAAACGGTGCCCATATCTATGCACCATCACCTCAAATATGCACCCACCGATGATAACCCCATCCACAATCTCTTGCCTCTCCCTCCGGTTCCCACTCCTAAGCCACTTGTTCAGTTCCATTGACCCCCTCTGCGTTTTCGCCATTGCAACTAATAACCCATCATAATAACCCATATTTCGATCATCCCCAAGTTGGCGATTCCAAGAACTGCTGCATTCACCATGGCTGTTGTTTTCTGTGTACAAAACCATAAAAAAAAAAAAGACAGAAGCTTTATTTAATCGATCATCAATAAAGAGATCAAGAAGAATTCGGAGGAATTGAAAGATTGGATTTTTACCTGTTCTGGGAGTGAATAAAGTGCCAGCAGGTGCCCAGAGATTCCCAGGAGTTCTGGGTAGTGTGGGCAGAGGCTGCTGCTGGGTGATTCTCCTCCATTGTTCTTGGTTCTCTTCGGGGGGAGAACTCATCAATGGCGGCGCCGCCAGGTTGAGATTATTATGGCTCTGGTGAGAAGGGAGGAGATAATTATTATCACTAAAGCTTTTGCTGGCCAAGCAAAGGTTTTGGAAAGGAAGGAGAATGCCTTCATGGTCTGCAGAAGGTGTGAAGGCGGCAGGATTATTCCCACTGCTTGAGGGGGCAGCCATGGGAGTACTGGGAGATAGAGGATTCTCGGGTTTGTTAACAACAGCGAGGTTTAATTAATGGGTGGGAAGAGATTTCTTCCGCTTTTTATTTATTCATATAGAGTACATGGAAACTAATTACTCTGTTTGGTTTCCTAATCCAATGACTCTTTGGATTTCGTTTTCCTCTTCGTCCACTAATTAATCCTATTTGGTAATAACGGAGTAACCACACTCTCGTTTGGTTTGGTAATAATAATAATGTTTTCAAATAGGTTAACGTTTTGCACACATTATTACTCTCAAGTAGTGGCGGGTTCATATTGATTTTTAGTTGGACGCCAATGTTCCTTACTAATTTTAAAGCTAAAGCTATAAAAAAGTTACTTCGTGCGTCCCTGAATATTTGTATACTTTTGATTTTTTACGGTCAAAATTAAAACAATTTGACATCAAATTAAATAAAAATGATATTTGATATTGATACAGATATAATTTTATTAGATTTATTATATCAAATATTTTCATAATATTATTTTATCTAACTAATATATAATATATATTTTATTTAATTATAGGTCAAAGATTGAAAACAGTTGACCGGAAAAGGTCAAAACTGGACAAATACTCAGGAACGGAGGTAGTAATTCTTTTATCAAAATATACTTTGGGCCCCCAACTAAAATTAGGAGAGATCCTATTTCAATAGTATCATTATTAAATTTTTTTAAAATGTTCAAAAGTTTAACCAAAGTATTTTTTTCAAAAATTTCACGCTCAATATTTTTTCAAAAATGTTATTCAATTCTCTAAAATGTTCAAAAATAACATTCGAATTTTTTTAAATAGTCACAATGCTTTTAATATGAATTTTTTACTCTTTTTCTTATATATATTTTCTAAAGTTTTTGTATTATGTTTTGATTACTTCTATGGTTCATCTAGGTTCCCAAAATATTTCTGGACTTTCTCAAAAAAAACTTATTTTTTTTAATTTTTTAAAAATTAAAAACATTTATCTCAACAGTAAGAATTTATTTACCGAAGTAATTTGTGGGTCCAACACGAACCTAAAGTCTACGGTAGAATTTATCTTATTTCAATTATTTTAAAATATCATTTTGTAACATAAGAGTAGGGGAAATACGTGCAACGCCCACCGGTGTCAAGCACGTTTTTAATGTCCGGGGGCGTTAAACACCGCCCCCCTTGGGCTTCAAAGTAGCGTCATTCCTTCGGTGTCATAAGTTTGACGCAACCTTCGTCCCCCAGCTAAATTAGCCAATGCAAGCCAAGAAAAAATTAATTACTATTTTTTTATAAATTTCAAACTCCATCTCTTCCAATTCTCACACCTTTCAATCTCCAATTCTCATCAATCTTCTTCACAGCTTCTTCAATTCTCCAATTCTCCAACTCTCTTTTCAACATGAATCCCTCCGGCTCCGGCTTTTTCCCCGACGATCTTGAGCCTAACGAGCACGCCATGTGGATCTTCCAACAATACGGGAGTAATCCGTCGATGTTCGAGATGCAACCATCGGGGTACGTCTATGAGCGGGCCAGAAGTCGGTTCCGGAGACTCAACCGGAACCATCCGGCACCAAAAAAAGTGCACGTTGGAAGAGCCACAAAGCGAAAGGCACTCAAGCGATGATCGAGGTGGCACGGTCAGTCCAGAAGTGCACGCCGGAGGAAGAGTTCTTGTTGGCGTTGGCTTGGATTAGCGTCTCCGAACATCCTATCGTTGGTAAAAATATATATGTTTTCTAATATATTTATGTTTTTATTTATATAATCGTGTTATATATTTGTGTTAAAAAAAATCGTGTTATACTTTTTTAAACGTTCGGAGCAAACAGAGGATGCGATGTGGGATCGTATTGAGGAGAAGTTCTTTACGGCGGTGAACAAGGACGGCTCTTACCGTATCCGGGACCAACTCACTTCCAAATGGAGCCACATCAACCGTAAAGTCTGAAAGCTTATCGGAGTTTAAGAGGAATGCGCCCAGTCTCAGAGGAGCGGGACGAACGGCGCCGATGTTCTCCGGCTTGCCACGGCCCAGTATCAAAATGACGGGAACCAAGGCAAGGTGCCCGTCGATCTTTGGAGGATTTTGAGCCGTTCACCGAAGTGGAAACAACTCAACAATTCTGACGGCGGATCATCAAAGAAAAGATCCTCCGTCGATGCCGAGGTTGAGGTCGATGACACTATCGGTTCATCCGAACAAAGGTCTACCTTCAATGCTGCGGATTCCGATGACGAGGACCTCATTCCACGGTCGATCGGAAGAAAGAAGGCAAAATTCATTGCCTCGGGTTCTAGAGGGTCCGGCTCTATTTCCTTTTCTTCTCACGACGATATCGGTCGGGCAATGGTTGAACAACTTCGGGTGTTCAATATTCGAGAAGAAGAGAGGGCGAGAAGAAAGGAAGAGAAGGACGAGATCGAAATAATGGAAACTAACCTTTCTATATTATCGGCCTTCAAACGTATGATCTTCGAGAGAAGACATAAAGAGATCAAGGCCAAATATAATTTACCTTTGTTTTTTTTATTAATGTATTTATTTATTATTGTAACTTTCTCTTTTTTAATTTAATGAATGTAATTTTTTAAAATTATTGTCGCTTCAATTTCTTTTAATTTAATGAATGTAATTTTTTAAAATTATTGTCGCTTCAATTTCTTTTAATTTAATGAATGTAACTTTTTAAAATTATTCTTGTTTCAATATAATTAAATTTTATTAATTTAGTTTTAGAAGATGTATATTTAAAAATGTAAAAAATGAAGGTTTGAAGCCCATGTTTGAAGCCTCGGGGCTTCAAACCCATTTCCACTGAATCTGTGAGGTAAGTTAAAGCTGACGTGACAGAGATAGAAATTTTGAAGCCCCGGTTTGAAGCCGCGGGGCTTCACGGGTATGAGTATGATATTTTGTCATTCTTAACTAATAAACACAATATCTTCGTTTTAAAAAAGTTTCAAAATTTTTTAATGTACATTACTAAAATATTTCTTACTTTGTTTTTTTTTATATAAGTTAGTATGGGATTTGAAAACTTCAATCTAATCAAAAAAAATTCACAACTTCAGTTGCATCCAATCATAGCGAGACTTTGGAAGTATCACACTTTTTAGATGGTTGTATCTCTCCTCCAAGTCACTCCACAGAGTCGCAGGGTCTTTGACCCCAATATATTTGGACTTCAGGCCTTCATGAAGATGATGACATATGAAAATCATTGTCTTTGCTTTTTCTTGTTCGCTAGCCCCACCATTTTTCTTAATAGAATTTCCAAGGTTCATTGCATTCAAATGAATCTCAACATCAAGAACACATGTCAAATAGTTCTTTCCGGAAATGTCAAGGGCAGCAAATTCAAGCTTGGTGAGGTTACCCATAACTGAAAATAAATTATAAATTATTATTATTTAGAACCATGTGCGCTCATTGATCCTAACCTTTAGTCATATATTTCATGTTGACATTCTTTTTCAATTCATTACCAGAATCTACTAGTTGAAAAAAAAAACAAATGTATATGTAAATTGCAATAGACAAGATAAATTAATTTATCAAATAATTCTAATTGTCCATTTTTTGAAAACACACATATACACATATATCAAATTAGTAGATTAAGTTTTTTTTATTATTGTGAAAAATAAATAAATTAAAGTGTATTGTTTGAATAATAGGTTTTTTTAAAAAAAACGTACTTGAAGGGTCTCAATTATTATTATTTATTATGCATTATTATCATTATTATAACAGAGGTTACAATTAGAGCAAAACTATGGACATAATGATAAATTAGAGCAAATTACATAATTAAAAATAATAAGTCTATAATATTAACATTATTATTATTATTATTATTATTATTTCTTTGTTGCATAATAAATAATAATGTCACCTATATATATATATATATATATATATATATATATATATATATATATATATATATATATATATATATATATATATATATATATATATATATTCATGTGGCATACTCAAATCTTCAGCTTTGAGTTTTACTATTATTGCTTCGAGCATATGAAATCAGAATATGAACTTCAAGTTCACTAGCCAAAAGAGAGAAAAAAAGCTAAAGAAATAATATTCTTTTTCGACATAATATGTACTCAAGTTTCATGTTGAGTTTTATCATATAACCTTCAACTTTAACACATAATGTAGGCTTCACATGTCAATTCTCTAATATATTTAGGAGCTTTAGGTTCAATATATCTTCAAGTTCACTAAAAAAACTAAAATAACTATGTGTATATGTATATGAATATGTATATGTATATCTATAACTTGAATTGAATATCAACAAGGACAAGAGATGAATGGGAGTAATTTTTATAAAATTAGAATTTTGCTATCATGCTGATAACGCGTTAAAAATAAATATAATAAAAATATTGTTGTGAACAAAATGATAGAGATATACCTTGATAAGAACACAAATGAAAGATCAAAGTGCAATGATGAATCAAAGGAGAAAGAATGCAATGAGAGATCAAAGAGAAAGATATCTCATTTCAACATATAAAGCCTCTATATATAGGCTTACGAAGGGGAAAGCAAAGGTCTAACTTAATGGAGATTGTCAAAAGATATGGAGAACATCAAAACACATTTGTACATAATACTATTCATTTATTTGAGGTGTCCCACTATTACTTTTGCTTGTGAGGGTACTTTGGGAAGGTCAAGGGCCAAAAAAGCATTCCTTAATTTTCCACTTTGGTTAAAACGTCTGTATCTTTATGGGACGGAGGGAGTATAACGTAAACTAAGTTTTACTAAGAATTATTTGGGCCCCAACTAAAATTAGGAGAGATCCTATTTCGCTCTCATGACAAAAATACCACTATATTATTTATTTTTTAAAAAAAATTAGAGTTGTCTTTTGTTTTTTTCAATAGTGCCATTATTAAATTTTTTTTAAAATGTTCAAAACTGCCATTGAAGTACTCCCTCCGTCCCTTATGGAATTTTTGAGAATTTAAAGGTGAGATATTTTTGTATTGACTTTCCAAAAATATCCTTGATGTGATGGATAGATTATTAGTAAAAAGGTATGATGTGATAGGTAGGGTAAGAATTAATACCAGTAAATGTGGGTTTTAATATAAAAGGGAATGAGTTTGTGGGACAAGAAAAAAAGAAAGGAGAGAGAGTTTAAGGGAGGGAGAGAGTTTTTTCCAAAAATGTCACGCTCCATTTTTTCTTTCAATAATGTTATTAAGTTATCTAAAATGTTTAAAAATAAACATTCAAGTATTTTTAAATAGTCACAATGCTTTTAATAGGCAATTTTTTTGTTCTTTTAAATACTATTTTATACAATTAATATATAATATATATTTCATTTAGTTATAGGTCAAAGATTAAAAAATGATATATCGGTCAAAAAAAATCAAAACTAGATAAAGACTTTAGGACTCAGGTAGTATTATTTATTATTACTATACATAAATTTTACGGTTATGCAAAAATATATACTCTTATTACGATTATACTCCTATATGATATCTCATTATTAAATTTGAAAATAATGATATTTCATAACTATATTTAAAAATAAATTCAACATTATAATTAAGGAAAATGCTAGGGGTACATCAAAGGTGTACCCCATTTGTCCCACACCCCTCCTATAATTATTAAAGGTGCTTTTATAATTAAATACGATCCTCTATTCTTGGTCTTCGAAATACTCTTATAAGGGTCGGATAACCCGATAGTATCCATTAATTAAAAGTGTCCTATTTCTATAATAGAGCAAATCGACATTCGTTAGAACTTAGAAGTAAAGCAATCTTCACCAAGTTCTCATATAGAAGAACCATCAAGTATATGTTGAAACTTATACGAGGTGTATGTATCACGATAAGGAAGACTTCGAGCACTTTCGAGCTCTAGAAAATTGAGACGAAGGAGAGAATAAAATACGCAGAGCAGCCGTGCGCCCAAGGTGAACGAGACTAGGGCTTTTGGCTTAATTTCTTGATAATAATTAAATAAGGAATACTTCTCTATATATAGGTACAGAGAAGCCCCAACCCTAATTTCTATGTTAGCTACTCTCACAGTTCAAAAAAAGCGACGAGGTAAATAACCGTAAAGAAACCCTCGAAAAAACTTATATTTTGCTCATCTAAAAAAATATAAATACATGAAATAATAAGAATAAGGACCCGCTTCCTCTTCACTTTCCAATTTGCTTAATTTTTTGATAATTACTCCCTCTGCCCCATTTTAAATTACATATTTTCCTTTTTTGTCCGTCTGAAAATAAGTTGCATGTTTCTTATTATATTAAACTTTAAAGGGTAAAATATCTAAACTATCCCTAAAATAAGTCACTCCTCTCCACCTTGTCTTCTCCTCCAATGGCACCCCCCTAAAAATGTAAGGGCATTTTTGGAAAATTAATAATATTTTTCACTTCCTTAATATGCCCAAATTCAAAACAAGCAATATAAAATGGGACGGAGGAAGTATTAAATAAGGAATACTTCTCTGTACCTAATTTCTGCGTTAGCTACCCTGACGGTTCAAGAAAAAGCGACGAGGTAAAGAACCGTAAAGAAATCCTCAAAAAGCTTATATTTTGCTCATCCAAAAAAATCTAAATACATGAAATAATAATAATAATAATAATAATAATAATAATAATAATAATAATAATAATAATGAGTCTATAATAATGATATTAATAATAAAGATTAACACTCGTAATCCGCCTGCCACGTAGGCGACTTCCTTTGCCTTGTGCTTCTACGAACCCTTGCCTTTGAACCCGCTTCCTCTTCACTTTCGCTTGAGCTCGGTGCCCCATCCAATGTAGACCCATCTTCAATGCTCGCGGTACCCTCGACTAAGGACTCGTCGCTGCTCGTAACAGAAACATTATACTACTCTCTTTCGTAATTTTTTCTTCCCATTTAGAAGAACTTGTAAAACTTTAACTCTTTTAAAATTGTTTATTTTTAAATTGGTATACAAATAAAAATACAAATCACACCATTCAAACGTACATTAAAAAGTCTATAAAACAAAAGTTGACAAGATTATATTTATATATCAAATGATCAATAAAAATATGCAATAAACATAAGTTATCGAGATATCGTAATAGTAACTGGATAATTAATTTGAGACATATACAGTATTATAAAGTACTCTTTCTGCCCTAAATAGATTGTCATAGTTTGATTTTTTGAACAAACTGTGGGAGTTTTTTACTATAAAAAATAAATAATTATTATAAAAATATGATATTTTAAAACTATATTTTAAAATAAAATGAGTTTTACTAAATTTACATTACTTTTTCTACAATTTAAATGAAAAAGTGAAACTGTTGTGATCTAGGAAGGGAGTAAGTTTTTAGGAAATTTTTGTTGAAATGAAATTAAAAAAGAAAAGAAATAAAGGATGATCGATCAGAGTAATTATTAATTACTACTGCTCCATAAGAAGGAGTAATAATTGTTATTGGCACCATTCCCCTAATTATACGGAGAAATTTGGTCAAGAACCTCATTTCAGTTCAGCTCCTCTTGCTTCTTCTCCCCATCAAAGATACGGAGCCTGTTTAGATTTCTCGTCATTACTCGATTTGTGCCCTCCGAATTCTTCGAATTCGTCCAGTTCCCCATCTTCATCTTCTTAAATCAGCTCGGTCAACTCATGTTTTCCCCTGTTTTTCTCCCACAGCGTTGAGTCAACTCGGTCATCGCGTAATTGCGTCAACTGCGTGTCTTCGAATCCGGACAGAGCAGACCTTTCAAGCTTCCGGCGGAATCTTGGTCGGAACACGATATGGATAATTCGAAGGAGGCTCTTCTGTGTCAACTCACCGATTTGATTGTGGCCATTTCTTCTTTGCCGGAGTGCAATACGGTCTCCAGAAAGATGTACTGTAACTTGGTGAGGAGGGTTAAGCTGTTGAGCCCTCTATTTGAAGATTTGATGGATATTGAAGACAAGAAGCTAGGAGATGACGCCATTGAGGGACTTGAATTGTTGAGACTTTCCCTTTGTTCAGCTCTAGAGCTTCTTAGATCAGTCAATGAAGGCAGTAAGATTTCTCAGGTATCGGGTTTTTTTTAAGACAAAACTTTGAGCTCTATGCTCACATTGATTGATCCCTTTCATCAACATGTTAACTACTCGGTATTAAAGAAGAGTATTTATAGGAATTAGCTCTTACTTAGGACATTTCTTGTTGAAAAGTGGAACTGCATGAGAAATCATGTATTCGTTAATGAAGAATTAATCAAGAATGGGAATGGCACAATTGGAATGGTGTCTTGCATTTGAATTCAGATGCCACCTTCAACCCACCATTGATTCTAGAAGTTAGGAGCATGGTTGTTAAAGGTTATTTTCATGAAATAAATTGGATAACTCTGCCGAATCTTTTTCATACGATAAGAGTTTGTTGAAATCAATTTCATTAGAATAAGTCATTGTTGGCTTATTCAGACAATTAATTATACTTATAAGCAGAATAAGCCAATCAATGCTACCAAACCGATATAGAACTTCATCTGCTATGTTTTTTTTGTGTGTGCTATACCTATTGCAGGCTATGCAAATAGACAAAATTTCAGGCAAGTTCCACCATATCACAGAAGAGATAGAAGATGCACTAGGTCACATTCCTTACGATAAGCTTGACATATCCGAGGAAGTTCAAGAACAAGTACCTCTTTTTTTTATGATCTCTTCTCTTTTTATTTCAAGAGTTCGTTATCTTGGACTTATTATGATAGTATATGTTTCACATGCCTTGATTTCAGATTGAGCTTGTGCATGCTCAATTTCGAAGGGCGATAACAAAGATTGAATTACCCGATTTGCAACTGGAAATTGATTTGGCCATGGCACAAAGAGAAAAAGATCCTGACCCGATAATATTTGAAAGACTATCAGAAAAGTTGCATCTCAAGACCATAAATGACCTTAAAAAGGAATCACTCTCCATCCATGATATGGTCATTTCTTCTGAAGGTATTCCAGAGTGCTTTGAGGCAATGTCATATATTCTGAGAAAAATAAAGGATTGTGTTCTGATTGGAAATCCTGATGACGATGAGGCCCCTAAGAGTGAAAAAACTTTAATTAAGCACAGATCACATATCATACCAGATGATTTTCGATGTCCCATATCACTTGAGTTGATGAAAGATCCGGTTATTGTATCTACTGGCCAGGTTAGTATTCACATGTGATGTAGTTGTGGTTGTTGAGCTATCCTACATTGAACGTCTGTTAGATTTGAGTTGTAAATTCTCAAGTAAGCCTCTTACCTCTTGAGGATCTTTTTGAGGTGATTTGATCCCAGTTTTAATACTCTTTTTTCTGCATTCTCTCCCCTTTGCAGACATATGAAAGGTCATGCATACAGAAATGGTTGGATGCAGGGCACAAAACCTGCCCTAAGACACAACAGACCTTGCTGCACACGGCATTGACTCCCAACTATGTCATGAAGAGCCTGATTGCATTGTGGTGTGAGAGCAATGGTGTTGAGCTTCCTAAAAACCATCAAGGGAAGTGTCTGAGCAAACAGTCAGGAACGGGCGGTTTGGACTGCGATCGTGCCGCTATTGATTCATTGTTACAGAAACTTGCAAATGGCAGTCCCGATGAGCAAAGGGCAGCTGCGGGCGAGCTCCGTTTACTTGCAAAAAGAAATGCGGACAACCGGGTGTGCATTGCGGGGGCAGGCGCTATTCCACTTCTAGTCGAACTACTCTCTTCATCGGATTCTAGAACACAAGAGCATGCAGTCACTGCCCTTCTTAACTTGTCCATAAATGATGGTAACAAGGGTATTATTGTAAATGCGGGTGCCATATCTGATATAGTAGAGGTACTGAGGAACGGTAGCCCGGAAGCCAGAGAGAATGCAGCGGCAACACTGTTCAGTTTATCGGTTGTCGATGAGAATAAGGTGGCGATCGGGGCAGCCGGAGCCATCCCAGCCCTCATTGATTTGCTGTGCCGTGGGACCCCAAGAGGGAAAAAGGATGCGGCGACTGCCATATTCAACCTCTCAATTTACCAAGGGAACAAAGTTAGGGCAGTGCGGGCAGGGATTGTGACACCACTCATGAGGTTGCTCAAAGATCCTGGAGGTGGGATGATAGATGAATCACTAGCTATATTGGCTATACTTGGGAGCCATCAAGAGGGGAAAGTGGCCATTAGTCAAGCTGAGCCGGTCCCGGTTTTGGTCGAGGTGATTAGGACCGGTTCCCCACGGAACCGGGAGAATGCCGCGGCTATTTTGTGGGCCCTCTGCACGGGTGGTGGTGGTGACTCGCCGAACCTGAAAGCCGCTAGGGATCTTGGGGCGGAAGAGGTACTGAAAGGGCTGTCTGAGAATGGGACTGATAGGGCCAAGAGAAAAGCGAGCGCCGTTTTGGAGCTTCTCCAGCGAGTTGATACTCCATAGTTTGGGCACCACAAATCCCTCTTTTGCTTTCAAGAGGTATGTATATGTATGGTATGTGTGCCATGGTAACTGAAAGTTTGAAATTCACGCTGGTTAAAGAATGTTTTCTGTACATACGGTTGAATAGCACATAATCGAAGCCTTGCTTACTGCAACATCACAAGCTGTATATTCAAAGGGTTTCTTGAATTTGAAACGATTTTTGTATGTATGCTACAACTTCTGTCCGACAATAGTTTTTTGAAGAGTAAATTCCACAATTAATCCTTTATAACAGGAGAGTTTCCCCATTTAGTCCTCTATTATCAAATATTATCTCAGTGGTCCTTTTATGGGTATCTTTCCACAAATAGTTCTATTTTTGATCTTCTATCATGTTGGTGTTAATTTGAGGGCTAAAAGTGTAATTTCACAATGATAATATATCTTTTTTGTCATACACAATTCTAAAGATTGTTCCGTTTGCGTCGTTTGTGAATTACAGTCGCTTTTCACTACAATCATAGTCTACAAATGTGGTCTTTCGTCGGAATCCTAGCCCACAATCAAAGTAATTATTTTTGTGTTATCCGCTTAACAAATATCAGAACACGTCACTAGACATAATGTTGATGTCAAATTATACTTTTAGCCTTTAAATTAACACCAATACGGCAGAAGATAAAAAAAAGACCATTTGTGGAAAGGTACCCTTAAAAAAAGGACTACGGGGATAATATTTTATAATAGAGGACTAAATATGGAAACCCCCATGTTATAAAGGATCAATTATGGAATTTCATCTTTTTTGAATTTCTTGTTATGTCCCAAAATAATTTTACTCGAGGACAATGTGAAACCCTACCCTCGTAGGGTTTATTATTTCATTACTTCTGATCTGATTGAAATAAGTGTTGATATATTGAAATAAATATTTTCAAAATTTAAAAAAAATTGTGTGAGAAGGTCCATGTGGACCTTAGGTCCACCATAGAACCTCTTTAAAAAATGGGTTCGGTTGTTTGGCTCATCTCTGCCCATATAACTATAAATACACATGACAAAACAGAGCTGGAACCGATTATCTGAATTGAATGATTCGAAACCAAAATGGTCCGAAAAGTGAAGATTCGGTTTATAACTGAATAACCAAAATGATTCGAACCGAACTAATTATATTCATTCTCGATTTATATTCGGAATCGATTAGATCAAAAATCGATTAAATTTGAAACCGGTTAGATCCAAAACGAATAAGACTCGAAATCATTAAAATCCAAAATCGATAAAACTCGAAACTGATAATATCCAAAACTGATTCTGCGTGACAATAAAAATATTATATTTATGTTCATTAGTGAAGTTTTATGTTCATGTGATTTCAAATTTTTACTTTATTTTACCATTTGAACTAGTTATATAGTTGTATACTTGTATTACTTACTCCTATGTCCCAAAATGAATTACCAAATCTAAACAAAATATAAAAAAAAAATTCATATGTTTTAAACTTATTTATTCATAAATTAGTATTATATATCAAAATGGACAATACAACTAACATGAAAAAATTTAGTTAAAAGTTAGACAAACTAGAACAGATTTAAAAAGACATTTTCACCCCCTCTCATGTAATATTGTGTGGTTGGCCAAATATATGCTTTGAATTGCATTTAATTTCACTCAAATCATATCTATTTGCATTCATTTTTTCTTCAATTTCAACATATTTTAACTAAATTATATGTAGTTTGGTAATTCAATTATGTTAATTTTATATCAGAAGAAAGTATTTTTTTATTTAATAATTTGTAACTTAAATTTATAAAACATAACTAAAAAGATAAAAATAGAAGATATTTAGGGTAAGTGGTTATAATTTAAAAATATAAAATAATATGAAGTGATACATTGATGATAGATAGATATAACAAAAAAATAAACGGTTGATTAATTTTAAATTTGAAAATAACATGTTTGTAAATATATCCGAAACTGAAACGTACTCGAACTGAAATATATTCGAACCAGAACGTATTTGAAACAAAAAATGATCCGAACCTACAGACATACGAACCAAATCTGAACCAATTTGGAATCGAATCAAAACTGAATAGAAATTAAACAAATTTGGAATCGAATCAAAACTGAATAGAAATTATGAAAAATTATCCAAAATAATCCCAACTTTACCCGGTCTTTCAAAAATAATCTCATCTTTTAGTGTGATGCATAATAATCCGAACTTTACTGAATTTTGCGAGTTTTGGGTCGCCGTTAAGTTTCTAACAGAGGGTTAACGGAAATGCCTATCTTGAGCAACAAAATGAAAGTTGGGATTATTTTTGATGAATTTTCATTTTTTTATTTTTTTTTTGAATTTTTCATTTAAATTTTTAAAATTACTTTCTACCTCCATCATCATTTCTTTTTCCTTTTTTCAAGATTAGTCTTAGTTTAAAAAAATAAAAATAATAGATATAAAAAATAAAAAATGAGAAATGTAACTAAAATTATACAAAAATAATAAAATAAATAAGTTAATCAATAGAAACTAACTTGAAATTGGTAATAAATAAAATAAAAATATACGGGTGGGTTTTAATATTTTACGCATTATACAAAGTATTAACGTATCACTTCTTATTTTTTAGAAAACATTATCTACAATAATTCCAACTTTACCAGAAGGCTTGTTTTTTAAAAAATTAGTACATTAAGACTCCGTATAGTGTGTAAAATGTTAAAACCCACAACTCCGTATATATTTATTTTATTTCTTACCAGTTTCTGTTTAATTTCTATTGATTACATTATTTATTTCATTAATTTTGTATGGTTTTAGTTATTTTTCTCATTTTCATTGTTTTTATATCTATTTTTTTTATTTTTTCTAAGGTAAGAATAATCTTTAAAAAAGAAAAAGAAATGGAGGTTGAAAGTAATTCCAAAAATTTAAATAAAAATTTAAAAAAAAAATTAAAAAACAAAAATTCATAAAAAATAATCACAACTTTCATTTTGTTGCCTAAAACAGGCATTTCCGTTAACCCTCCGTTAGAAACTTAACGGCGACCCAAAATTCGCAAATTTCAATAAAGTTGAGATTATTATGCATCACAGTGAAAGGTGAAATTATTTTTAAAAGATCGAATAAAATTAAAATTATTTTGGGTAATTTTTCTTAGAAATTAAACCATACCTATGGCAATGTCATCCGAGCCCACCCCTTTTCTTGGAAACGGAATTCGATTGCCACTTTAACATACTTTAACATAAAGTGGCAATCCACCTACACACGAACTAAAGCTGAGCCCAGGCAAACCACCGTAACTCTAGCCCGGCTCCAATGGCGGCTATACCACCGTTGGTAGCGGCGGCCACCTCCGCCTCAGCCTTCACCAATCTCTCGAGGTCACATCCTTTAGCTCGCTTAACTCAGTTTCATCTCCGGCGAATAATCACGGCCTCTCTATCCACTTCCACCAGCTACATCTCTTTCGTGCCTTCCAAACCTAATCCACCCTCAAAATTGAGAAACGGCTGGGAGATCGAAGCAGATGAACTGTTCCACATCCCAGGGATCGTTCGCGACGGAAACAGGAACCGCGCTCTTCAGCCAACCAGTCCCGTGCGTCGTCTCCACACGGTGACAACTGAGAAGACGAGCAGTACGAAAAAGAAGAGCCAGAGCACTTCTAAGTATTCCAAAGCTGCTCGCCGGTTCTATAACGAGAATTTTGGAGACCCTCCGCAACGCCTTAGCAAAATCCTTGCTGCCGCGGGAGGTAATGGACACATTTCTTTTTTATTTCAATGTTTGTAATACCCATTACTATCTTTTGTCTTTAGCAAGCTCTTGTTGGCTTTCTGTATGTGTTAAATTTGCTACTTTTCTCAAATCACTCATCTCCATCATTTTCAAGTTTACAACAATGTAGGATTGCTAGCAAGATATGATATTTCACAATATGATCAGTTGGGACAATCTATAAGAGCTTTTTACTGAGTACTATAAGATATTTTTCTTTGTTGAATAGTTGCATCAAGACGGAGCTGTGAAGAACTGATTTTTCAGGGGGGAGTTACTGTGAATGGTTCCGTTTGCAATATTCCACAGGTAAAGTGCATTAGGGTTAGGGAAAATTGAAATGTTGGTCTCCAATAAGTGTTTGAATTGTTGATGCAATCTTCCAAAACTAGTGCATCACTGAATCACTTTTTAGTCTTTGAGAAGCCAATAGAAGTGTAGGAAATGGTCATTTGGACCATTTACAGTTTTACACCACTTCACAATGCAACAACAGTGTTCCTGGAGATTTATGTTCTGCCATGGGTCCTAAAGAGCTAAAACTAGATATATTGCGGAGTATATTCTAGAGGTGTTTTTCATATTATTGATTTTATTTATTGTATTGGACAGACCAGGGTTGATCCAGCAAAGGATATAATTTATGTTAATGGGAGGCGTATATCTAAGAAATTGCCTCCAAAGGTTTACTTTGCATTGAACAAGCCAAAGGGGTTAGCTTATCTTCCCCTTGACTCACCAAGCATCTTTCATTTGTGCTCTGTTTTGCAAATAGTGTCATTGTTGATGATATTTTAGGTACATTTGTTCATCTGGCGAGAAAGAGACCAGGCCGGTCATATCCCTTTTTGATGATTTTCTGAAGAGCTGGGTATGTATCATATCTATATGCACTTGTCTTTTGTTGACTTGATAGGAGTATTATTTTATTTTGTTTTTGAGTTAAGGAGAGTACACTTGTTAAATTGGGTCTACTTTGACTCAACATGATCTTCACAAAGTAAGTTTACCCTAACATTAATATATTCAGCTCAAACCCAGTAGACACTCAAAGTGGGATATTCAACACATTACCTGCTCTCCACTGGGATAGGCAACTGAAGTGGTAGACAAAATGGGCCCAACTCAACCAAACGGACTTCCCCAATCCACCAAGTGGGAGCCCCCCCCGGCCAAAAAAACCATCATGCTCTAATATCATGTTAAGTTGGCCTTGAGGTGGGGGCGCCTGGGGTGGGCGATTCCACCTTTTGGACCGATGTTAAGTTGGCCTTAACTCTAAATGATTATGAAATGTGAGATTTACCACACATTATATGGTAAACCCAAACCCAGTAAAGGATCAATATGAGATACTCAACAACCTTTTTGGCAGGGAAGAAGGGGCCAACGGGGTCAGGATGTAGGAATTGTCCTAAATAAATCTTGGTTTTTCCAGCAGCAATTCATTGACGTGTTTTCATGTGCTCTACTTTTTTGTCTCAGAATAAAAAGCATCCAGGAGACCCTAAACCGCGGCTATTTACAGTGGGACGCCTTGATGTAGCAACAACTGGCTTGATTATTGTGACAAATGATGGTAATGTTATATCAAGTGTGACTTGGCAAGTTGCATCTCTATTCTTCTGTTCATTAGAGATAACTTATGCATTTCCTATGGTTCCTGAATCTTGATATTGTTCCAGGAGAGTTTGCTCAAAAACTTTCACATCCCTCATCAAATATGTCAAAGGAGTAAGGTTTTATCTTCTTCTCTTAACTTTTGATGCTTATGCCTATTTTTGTTCATTTGGAACTGTTTTTCTTTATTTTCATTAATATCTTCGCATTAAAAAATACAGGTGACAGTAGAAGGAAAAGATGTATTTGTAATTGGTCTCTTCTTATTGTGGCATATTACTTTTGGCCCGTATGTGCAAAAGCGGCCAAATTTTGTCCTTGACTATTTTATTCTTTTGGTGGGGGTTCACAAATAGCAAGTTTGTGAATTGTGACTTTTTTGTTTGTGACTCTAGCATTGTTCTTTTTGTTCTAGGTCTGGTCTTTCATCTGGAAAGTGCATTTTTTTAAAGTTGGGTACCAGTTGTGGCTGGTTTAACGGGTTTAGAGTTAGATCTGAATTGAAAAATACAATAGGCAAGTACTAACTAAAACAATTCATATTAAAACTGATTCACATTTGTACGTTAGGATATGTATTTTATGAGTATCAATTAAATAAGTACATGTCTATGAATGTTCTCTGAAAAACAAAACATTTATTGGGAGACCAAAAGGAGAAACTTCAACAAATATTGTATTAAAAGTTTCCTTTATCAGATCTTTATGATTAAGTTGAAGCATTCTAAATACTTTTGATGTTTAGAGTTGTTGAAATTGGCCATCTTGCCTTGTCGGTGTACGATATCATGTTATACAAGTATACAACTGTTGCAGATACATTGCAACAGTAGAAGGGGAGGTCAATAAAGGACACATGAATGCTCTCTGTGAGGGAACAACCATTGAAGGCGTCCAATGTATACCAGATCTTGTGGAATTACTACCAAAACAGCTTGGTATCTCTAGGCATCGCCTTCGGATAGTGGTACTGTACCCCTTTTCTTTTGTTTGTTTCTATTTTAAAAATGTGGGGAATTGAAGAGCAACCCTGAATATTTTGTGTTCTTTTCTTTCATAAGTAGACATATATAAGGTCGTTAATAACTATAATAAAATTTGCGTCATAGGTGGAATAATCAGATGCACAAAAAATGTTATTCTCATTGTCCTCTGAGTAGCAGGGCTATTATGGTGTGGCTTGCAAGTCTAGAAAATCCAATTTTTTTTATATAAATAAGCTGTGCATGGAATTTAAAACAATAAAACCATTTGGACCAAATAAAGCAGGGCATGTCTTGCAAGTCTAAACAATGAAGTCACTTGGATCAAATAAAGCAGTTTCTTGCACAATGAGGTTCATGTATTATACAAAGATGATGGACTGTACAATATACATGTTAAACTTCTGTTTACATTGGGTCAGGTTCACGAAGGAAGAAACCATGAAGTTAGGGAGATTGTTAAAAATGCAGGACTCGAGGTGCATTTGTGTTGTTGATACGAACCTTTTTTATCCTTATCATTTTCATTATTATAGATAGCGAATGCTCTTCATGTCTTGTGCTATATACTATAGTCAATGTTAAAAAGTCTGTTGATTTATCCTTTATTATCGTTCTTGTTATTTTAGATTCATGCACTGAAGCGTGTGAGAATAGGCGGTTTCAGACTTCCATCAGATCTTCCGTGAGTTGTTATTTGGCTCTTCTTATGCTCTTTCCCGTCATCATCTTCCTCTTATTACTAGCTTGGCTTTTTTTTTGCAGGCTTGGGAAGCACGTTGAACTCAAACCAGCTAATCTGAGGACGTTAGGCTGGAAGAAATAGGAATGTTAATTTCACAAGCGAAGGAAAGGTCCTTAGTATTAGTGTGTAAAAATTTATGGGGACTAATTTTCTTCCGAACCCGCTCTTTGGAGGACAAGAGGGCGGCGGGACTAGAGGAGGGGAGTGAGGACACAGCCGTGTGGTTAGGTGGTTGGCGGAAATACGCAACCAGTCATGGCGGTGCTAGCACTAGTTGGCGACATTAGACACGGCGGAGGAGGCTGCCAGGGGGTGGCAGCCCAGTGGCGGGGGGGTTCCGGCAACGACTTCTTACCTCCATCAGTACTTTTCACTTCTTCTTGCACACTAAATTTTAAGGGCCTTTGGGTGTTTTAAGAGAATATGTATGAGGACCTTTGAGTTGTACTCCAAAACCTATGTCACCGGTGTGGCTGGGTGACCTGGGAGTTGTTTTTTGGATAAAAGTAATGGAAAATGAAATAAGATTAATATTTAAACATAAATTTGTACGGAGTACAAGTTGTACAACCAGTACTTACACAACACAAATGGGTAAATATTAGAGATAATATTCATTTTGGTCCCTCTAAGAGCAACTCCAATGGTAAGAGGTATCTTGGAGAGGTATATATCTCATTTACCTCTCTAAATGATCAAGTTTACCTTTCCAAAAAGTGTGTAACTCCAATGGACGAAGGTAAATCAAAAGGAAAAAGAGGGAAAAAATCTATCTCCATACATTATTGGGAAAAAATTAGTTGATTTACCTTCTTAAATCAAATTTTAATTATTAGAAAAGAAAAAATATACATTCTTAAAAAAATCATGGGGAGGTAAATTTGAGGTTTGTTGCCTTTGTATCTTCTTGATTAAATTTTTAAATTTAAAGATTTTATAAAAATACAACTAATTTATTGGGAAAAAAAATTAGAATGTCAGTTTTGAAATAATTAAATATACATTATGTCTAATTACACATATAAAATTATAAATACCCGAATAGAAAAAACTTAAAAATACAGAGTGCAAAATTAAAAAATAAAGTATCTTTTTTTTGTTAATTCTTGACTAGTTAAGTTTTACAATGACAAAGATACAAATTAAAAATTTATAATAACACATTCAAGCAAAAATACAATAACTAAAGTAATTGAAGAAATACATTTAAAAGGTGGGAAAATTTGATATACCTCCCCAAATCAAGAAGGTAAAGATACATTTTCAAAATTGAAGAAGGTATAATACCTCTTTATTTACCTCTCCCATTGGAGAATAATTTTTAATGAAAAGAGGTATATATCACAAATATTCCTCTTTACCCTTTCATATACCCCTTCCATTTAAGTGTATTCAAAATTTAGTTTCGTCCGTGTAAGTTCATTTGAGTCAAATAAATTTCTATATATAAAAAATGTGAACCAAGTAAGCCCTTCGAATGAAATTTATCTCATAAAATTTTGAGTGATCACATATTCACATTAATTGATGCAAAAGCAATGACCTTGTGAATTATTTTTTTTGCGACAATTATAATGTTAATTTAGAGTTTTAGAAGATTAATTTTGCATAAACAACTAATTTGATTCATATTTCCATGTTACAGAGACTAATTTGATTAAATTGAACTTACACGGACCAAATTGACTCGTGAATGTACTTATAGAGACCAAAACGAGTATTTACTCGTAAGTATATTGATTATAAGTACACCATTTAGATAAAACCAGTAAAACTCATTCTCCACCACAAACAAAAAATGAGATCGTAGTTGAAAATTGAGTAAATTTTATAAATGGTCTTTTATAATATGAGAATTTTCTATTTAATTCTTTATTATTAAATATTATCCTTCTGTTCTATCTTTTATAAATATCTTTCGACAAAGAGTCATTTTTTGATCATCTATCATGTTAGTGCTAATTTGAAGACTAAGAGTGTAATTTCACAATGATCATAATCTTATTGTCATACACAATTTTTGAGGTCGCTTCTATTATGTTGCTTGTAACCTTTCCACTACAATCATAGTTTAAAGATGTTGTCTTTCGTTGGAATTTAGTATACAGTCATAGTTATTTTTGTTGTGTTGTCCGTCTAACTGAAATTAGAATACATCACATAATATAATGTTGATGTCAACTTCTACTTTTAGCCTTCTAATTAACATCAATATGAGAGAAGACCAAAAAAGAATTACTTTTGACATCAATATTAACATCAATATGACAGGAGGCCAAAATGAAGGTTTGAAGCCCCAGTTTGAAGCCTCGGAGCTTCAAACTCATTTCCACTGAGATTATGAGGTAAGTTAAAGTTGATGTGGCAAAGAGATTAGGTTTGTTACCCCGATTTGAAGCCCCGGGGCTTCACGTGTATTTCCAGTGCTCTTATTGAAAGGTACTTATAAAAGAAAGATCACAGGAGTAATATTTGATAATAGAAGACTAAATATAAAAAATCTCATGTTATAAAAGATCAAATATGGAATTTACTCTTGAAGATTTTACCAATTTTAAATTACCCCTCCGTCTCGAATTGGATGCCACAATCACTATTATGGCTTCTCGATAACTTTTGTTTGTTTGTATATTTTCATTAATAATTTAATAAAATAAAATATTTTTGTCATATCTTGTTTTATAAAGTTTTTAATGTACTTTTATATGATTTATACTAAAATAATTGGGGTAGAGGGGGGGGTGCATTGCTCTATCAACAAGTGGAATACATTGTGATTTGTGAGTAATGACAAATTTATCTCTTAAAATATTTTTGACCAGAGCGACTTATTAATCTCAAAGAACTAATGATATGTTTGGGAATATGGATTTGGATTTCAAATCTGGATTTGGCTCAAATTTCATGTTTGGAAAACTTACAAATTTTGAATTTGGATTTGAATCAAATTCTTCTCATTCATAACAAAGCTTAATTTTAAATCCATGCGCCTCCCTTATCATTTGAAATTCAAGATTTTAAATTTTAGAATTGAAATACATGAATTGAAATGAAATCGTAATTGCCAAACACTACCTAAAGTTATTTTATCAAACACGTGTACTTTCAAATGAGCTCAAATTGAAGGAATACAAATTGTTTTTTTTTTTGTAAATCTTGTTTGCATGCCAAAGAGAGCCCTCCTAGTCTACCATTGACTTCGGATTTAGACTGTATTTCATTCACCTGATCTGATTTGACATAATTTTTTGAAGATCTGATCTGGTCTTGATATGATTGCAATTATAATTAAAACTATTTCTGATCTGGTCTGAACTCATCTGATTATAATAAGAATAAGTAATAAGCAGAAAAAATAAGTTGAACGGAACGCTCCGTTAGTCGGTTTATAGACATTTTAAAGCATGAAAATTAAATTCTCTTTGCATAGTAGAACAAGACAAGCACTGTTCTGGGCAATTGCATTTCGTGCCAAAACTACTGATTACATTTTGGTGTATTACAGGTCAAAACGTTTCCAAAAGAGTTATTGAACCTAATCCAAAGTCATACCAAAGAAACTGTAATGTGTGGAGCATTCAAGTTGGCAAAGGACCGACGAAGCGCGGTGTTGCACTGGAAGTATGAAGTGAACTGAAGAGAAGAGCAAGGATGGGCACCAGTAGAAAACTAAGCGAGACCAATAAGAACATCTTCTTCAAAGTAAGGGAGTTAGAACAATTCTTCTCTCGTCGGGTCGAGCCACAGACCTCTCGCACTACAACCTCCACCAAAGCATCCACGAGTCTCTTGGGCTGCCGCAGAGAAATGCCATGGGAATTATTCATGGGACGAAATAGTGCCTGTCTTAGATGCTTGATTGCTATTTCTGTCTCCATTGAAGTCTTTTCTTCAGCACTCTGGGACAGGTAGGTTGAAGCAGTGCTGGTTGTGAACATATTAGAAGAAATCCCAAATGTTGATACTGTGGTGGGGTCATGGAGAAAGATATTCCCTGATGAAGTTGGAGCTTCTGGAAGCAGTGGAAAAACAAAGCTCTGGAGCTCCTTCAATCATTAACCACCCCCGGTTATTTCTTTGAACAATCAAAGTTCAAAAATATACAAAGTGGAGTGGAGTATAAAGCAAAACTGATGAAGATCCAGAACATTCTAATTTGCTAGCAAAGATCTTACAACTGAGATATGCATTAGCCCAATTCAGTTCTGAGAAGGATCATAAAACATCACTACAAAATCACAAACTGCCCTCAAAGTAGGGTGAAGAAAGTAAAGCAGCAAATTGAAATGGAAATATGCATAAGATATAACAGACCAGAAGAAACAGCCACAGCATTGTATCTACGAGTAGTAAATGCATTTGTAAACGCTGTGGATCAATATTTATACAAAAAAAAAACTACTACGTACTACACGCCCCTATACATCCCAATAGGTACGAATCTGAACATGAAATTGATGATCAGATTTTGAAATTACCTCATTCGATTCAGTAAGTTGAACGTCATCTACAACCTCTGAGATAAGAGAGAATTCAGCAGATTCATTCTTCCTCGCGTTCTGCAAAATATGTAGAAGATAGGTGATGAGCTTATGAACACAAGCATGATGCATGCATGAATGTGCTAGAAAACATGCCGATCAGATCCAGGAAACGAACGCAAAGCTTTTGGAGTGATCGGGAACAGCTTTTGATCTGCGAACTACTAGACGAACCTATACATCCCAGTAGGAACAAACCGAACATGAAATTGATAATAGGATTTAGGAATTTGAAATTACCTCAGTGGATTCATAAACCTCTGAGATAAGAGAGAAATCAGCAGAATCCTTTGGCGATTCAGACAAGGCAACACCTTCTACGAGCGTGTCGAACTCGGAATTCATGTTCTTCCTCGCATTCTGCAGAATAGGTAGAAGATCGGTGATGAATTTATGAACACAAGCATGAAAGCATGCTGATCAGATCCAGGAAACGAACGCACTTTCAGAGGCTTTTTGGAGTGATCTGGAGCGGATTTCGATCTGCGATAAGCGGAACTGGAGGGATTCCCCATCTCTGTCTCTCTCTCTCTCTCGGTCAGCTTCGCGTTGGCGGAAGGTTTGAATTTCGTCCAATGGAGGGAAGCTGGGCAAATCTTTTGGAAAATTTGGAGGCGAAAAGAACTGGGCTTGAAACCCAATATATAGCCTACTCAATTGTGTGGTAATGAGATTGACAACCGGAAAGCACTTGTAATGGGTTCAAACCACCCAACGCGTAGAGAGAGGTCCACTCCAATCCAATGCTTGACCTCGAAGATGAACCTTTAACCATTTTTTACTCCGTATTATTTACTCTCTTTTCTTATAAAATTCTTTATATTTTTTATACTTGGTATATGTTCAAAACAAAAAACATGCTATACAATTACTTTATTTTTTATTTTGGTAATTAATTGTAAATAAAATCTCTCTTCTTTAAAAAAATTCTTAGCATATATTTTTTCTTCTGTCTCAGAATAATTGTTTAGTTTTGATTTTTTGAAACCAACTAGATCAATATTTCACTAATATTTAAATCAAATTAAATGGTATATTATTTAGATAGAAAAATATTATACAAGATAATTCTAATATGAATATTATTTAAATAATGGTAACAGTTCATCAATTTTTAGTATAAAAAGTTAAAATGAGACAAATAGTCAAGGACGAGATAGTTGATGGATTCTAAGGATGAAGATAGTAAAGTAGTAAAGAGAGAAAGTTCAACAGTGTAGCATTCAACCATTAGAATCTTGTACCCTCATTGAATAAGGTCTACTTATAGCTTGCATTGACAGCTCAACTGATCTTAGAAGTAAAATTTGGAATAAGAGACACAGGATCAAGCCTCACCAGTGAGAGTGTGGGAGCAACCTCTCAAAAAATGAGGGGGGCTCCTTTTGCATAGTGATCACTAGTATTAGTCTCTATTGTCGGTTAAGTCACCACGATTTACATCCTCTCACAATCGCGTTGGGTAAGGGGTGAGGGGGCCGGGGTGAGCAATTTCGCCTTTTGGAACAAGGAAGTCTATTTATACATTAGAGCATGGGCAATGACATTGAGCCTCCCATGCCTTGCTGCCACATCATCATAGAGGACACTATTCCATGCGTGGATGGAGCATGGCACCTCTCTTTGCAAGTCACAAGCGTGGCAATCTTGCCCCCCATTTTAATATTTTTATTTTTTTTCTATTCTTTTTTTGACGAAAAAAATCTGTTAATTTTTTTTGAGTAAGTAGTAATATTTTTATGATAAATAAAATAAGTATAATAATTTTTAATAATTAAAATATGTCAAAAAAATATAATAAAGATAATAAAAACAATGAGTTGTCATTGTAAGGTCTGACACTCCACTCATTTGCCACACGCTGACTAGCTTTTTTTATTGATTAAAATACTCCACGTCAGCGTGTGTCATTCCACTCGTTACTTGTCATTGCCCATGCTCTTAGAAGTAGTGGGCCCAAGTAATTATAAATTACAACACTAGTACTCATTAATTACATTTGTCCTATACTATAGCACTTCTTTTCTCATCAGACTTGGGGATAGTTTCCATGGTAGGGGTGGTTTGTTGACTCGGGGAGTTGACCACGAGGTGGGTTCTATGATGGTCCTTGACGTAGCCCAAGCATAGGAGCGAAAGGGTGCGAGCTCTTCACATGGCCAACCATGCCAAACCCTCTCCTTGGCGTGTTGATGACCGACCATGCCAAACTCTCTTAAAATAATATCTCAAATTTTACTATGATGCATAATAATCTCAATTTTACTGAAATTTGTAAGCTTTGAGTTGCCATTAAGCTGCTAACGGCGGGTTAATAGAAATGACCTATTTTCCGCAACAAAATAGAAGTTGAGATCATTATTGATAATTATTTTTTATATGAAATTTTCCCATAAATTTTTAAAATAAATTTCTACCTCCATCATCATTTTTCTTTTTTAAAAAAAAGTTAGTCCTACCTTAGAAAAAATAGAAAATTTTATATAAAAAAATAATGAAAATGTCCCAAAATTAATGAAATAATGAAATATATGTTAATAAATAAAAACTATACGGAGAAATAAAAATAACGAAATTAATGAAATAATTAAATATATAAGGTAATCAATAAAGGGAAATGACTAAAGTAGGAGTAAAATATTGAAAATATATCAAAATGGAAGCTTTATGCTTTTATTCTCAAAATAAGACTTAAAATGCATTTATAATGCCAATCATTACCATGTATATTACCAAAAAATATTGTGAAATGACCATTCAAAAATAAAAATAATAAATAATAAATAACGTTTTATTTCTTATTTTTTAGTTTTATTTCCATTTTTAGGTTTTAATAAGAAAATATAGTAGTTTTCTATTCTCAATTTTTTTTTATTTTTACCAACACAAGAAAACAATACATTAATACTCCATATAGTGTCTAAAATGTTAGAATCCACCACTCTACATAATTTTAGTTTTATTTAAAAAACAAAACAAAAATTTTTAAAAAAAAATCAGTAAAGTTGAGATTATTATGTACTACAATAAAAGGTGAATATTTTTGTGAAAGAACGTGTAATGTTGGAATTATTCAAGATAATTTTTCCTCAAACATTCAAAGTAAAGTAAAATGCACATTGCAATGTCACATTAGTGTAGCGCAAACTCTTATTTAAGGAATAAAAACATGAAACTCCTATTTGGGTATTTTTTCTATATTTTAGTCTTACTCCATTATTTAGGGTGATTTCTTAATTTTATTTTACTTTTGAACATATTTATTTCTTGTTCTATTAAGTTAAATTCGGTTACACATTTATCCTATTTTTCTTCTTTTTCTAATAAATCATTCCAAGTTAATTTAATTAATACGGAGTATTTTATTTTAATTTTATCCTTTTATTATTGTATATATTAAATAGAGAAAAAGTTTCAAAGTTATCCCTAATGGTTCACGAAATTTATATCAATCTATGTTTTGGTCTAGACATCAAATCGCCTTTTTCAGGTATCGAGTTATATCAGTCCTCTATAAGACTATTGAATTTTAATATATGTTTAATATTTAAAATTACCCGTTTTCAAAATTTAACTTTCACTAATGTTGAGATTTAAAAATGTTAATTTTGAAAGAGTTCAATCAAAAATTAAACCTATATCAAAATTAAGTTAATCTTATAACCTAGACTAAAATAACTCGTAAACTCACATGAAAAAGGTTAATTTTGAGGTTCAAACCAACTACATATTCATGAAATGGTTCATTTGGTGCTCCTCATTTTTTTTACAAAGTCCGAAGGGGCTACCCCAATCTATCATTTATATTTTTTCTCAACCTAATGAGCCATAAAGAGCCCATGCATCCGCCTCCTGATTGAACTTTCTCATTAGTCCTGCAAAGTCAACTTTGTTATTAGTCCTGCAAAGTGAACTTTGTCATTAGTCCTGCAAAGTGAACTCTCATTGCCTTCGTAAGGGTTATTTGATTTGAATTAATTAATGAAATATACTCCGTAGTTTATTTCACAACGAGTTGTTTTTTAATGAGGTGATGACACTTTTCAAGAAGTTGAATGAGATAAGTTGCATATGATTAGTCATTCAAAAACCATACGGCGCTTTATATTACTCCCTCCGTCTTAAAATTAATTTTTCATTTAACTTTTCACGGTCTTCAATGCGACACTTTGACCATCAATATCTCGATTTTTATATAAATATATTTTATAAAAATTATATATTTCAAAACTATATTTCAAAATGAATATTTAGCGAATAAATTTATATGAAAATTCAATGTATTTTTTCCGTAATATACGGTCAAAGTTTAAAAAATTTGACTACAAAAGTCAAACTGAGAAATTAATTTTAGGACAGAAGGAATAAGATTAATTGAATAGTCAGGATAGGGTCTGTTTGAAAACTAGAAAAATGACTTCTAGATGTCATTTTCTAACTTTTTAGTGTTTGGCAATGAGAGAAAAAAATAGGGGCAAAGGAGAATTAATTCTTGGTCAACTTCCGAATCTTTTTTGGGTTAGGCAGCATTTCAACTTATTTTTTTTTACTTATTACTTATTCTTATTATAAACAAATCGAATCACACCAAATTAGACCAAATCAGAAACAGCTTTACTTATAACTACAATCAAATCAGATCAGATCTTTAGAAAATCAAATTAGATTAGACCAGGTGAACAGAACGCAACCTCACTGTTCTATTTTCGTCACTCACTCATCCTCATTCATCATCATCGCCCTTCTCTCAAGTCTCAACTCCTCAACCGCCGCCCGCCGAACTCCCCCGATCACAACCGCCTCTGTGTCACTGCACCCATCTCCTTTCTTCTCCATCATCTCGTTCTTCTATGGCTGTGAAATCTCAATTTTGTGTAGATTTGATTCCATCTGCCCTCCCCAAAGGATTTCATCTCTTTCTGTGCAGTTTTTAGTCCATGTGTGAATGGAACATGGAATTGGTTCGAAATACTCCATATAAGCCTTTTGAATTGATTTTCGCATTTTATAACATTTTCTTATCCTTATTTTCTAGAATTGAACTAAACAAAAACAAATAGTTTTCATACTTTCACCCAAACATCAGAAATGGAAAATAGCTTCAGGAGAATAACTCATTTTCCAAAAGTTTCATTTTGCAAATTTTCAAACGGACTCTTAAGGAGTAAGTACCCAGCCAATTATTCAAAACCCGAATCTCACGTTTTTCAATGTTTCAATTAGATTTAATATTTTTTGATTTTTTTTCATAATGTAAAACAAATGCAATACTTAGCAAATTCTGGGATAAAAATAGGTAAAACCTACATAATCAGCAGTTTAGAAGCTAAGGCAACTGACTTCTAAATACTCTATCATGGTCCACAAGTCGTAAGTTGAATCTGGGCTAGTTTCTTCCATTTGCCTAAGGTTTTCTTGAGCCTGGTTGCTTTACGAGTCCATGTGAGTGAGACTAAGGGAGTGCCATAGTCAGAAATGCAAGGAGCAGAGTGGATGAAATTACATGAAGTCTTGAAAAATACTAAAAGAAAGGATAGCATAAGACAAAATTGACAAGGTAGACATAACATTTGAGCCAAATTGATCACCTTAAGTCCCAACCCCCCCCCCCCCCCCCCCCCCCCCCCCCGAGAACACTGTGAAATCACTTTAGATTTGAGAAATAAATGGAGAAATTTGGAAGTCAATCACTTCCATGCAACTGGGCATCACTAACTGGTCTGAATGTCTACTTATCAAACCCTAAATTTTGAATCTGCACAACTGAAAAGGGAAGCATAAAAATGCTTGCCTAGCGGGGCAGTACCTCTACTAGACGTTCCTCTGCGTCAGCGGGGATTTCCCTTCCTGGGACCCGCACCTTTATAAGTGTAGAATACCTGCAATTCAAAGAAATGGTGTCATATATTCTTTCTTCTTTGCACAGAGAATCCTTTCTTTTGAAGCATTGCAAATTTGTGACTATCAGTATTAACCATAAACACTCACTCTGCACTCGTAAATAGGTGCTCGTGCTCACTAACAAACACAAGCAGGGCCTGGAAGGGAAAAAAAATACACCATAAGTTGTTTAGGAAAACTATACCTGCCGTTAGGCTGTTGCAGCTATAAAGAAACGATTTACTAAATTGGCAAGAATTATTGCAGACTATTTTTTACTTGCCTCGAATGGCATGTTTAGGAGATCATAATATGTTCGGACACGATCTAAACTGAGCTTCACAGCTTCACTGTCAATCGAGGGAATGGCAGTAAGAGCCTACAAACATGGCATAAGAAAAAGAGACCTTTTAGCCAAGAATGAAGCTGAATCAATCATGCCTAGAAACTTAAAAGGTTGGGGACATGAGGGGAGGGGTGTGTGTGCGTGTAAATAGAAAGGCAAAACAGACAATGAGGACCTGCTCTAGTGCAATCGAGTTGCAACATATCTGTTGAACCCCAAATAGGTTGATAGATTTTATATCCGTCAAAGCCTAAAAGCCAATGATTTGATTGTCAGTAAATTTTGATACTCCGTAGTACAAAAAAACTGCAGTTGAAAAGAAGTAACAATGAGGGGAAAGCAGACCTTGATGAAGGCATTTGCAGCAACACCACTTATGGAACCAAAAATATAGTTCCGCTTTGCTCCAGCAATGAAAGGTTGCATTTCTTCAACCCGCCGTGCTATCTGTCCCCCACCAATGTTAGACATTTAAACATGACTGCCCCCTTATTATAAATCGTATATTTTTTCAAAATGTTCCCTATTTTCCCTTATTTTATTTCCCTAGCATTTCTTGAGTTAAAATGGGCCCCTAAGGTTTAAGAATGCCTTAAGCTGTATAGCTATCATAATCCATTTGTGGTATTATCTTGGAGGGTAGATTTTGGAGGGAATAGTTTATATGTTTATAAGTAGAAGATTTCTACAAACGGATAAGCAAATGATTGAAATGTTATACGACTACATATTATATTAACCTTTCAATTTTTATAAACCTCAAATTTATCTGAACTCAAGAAATACTAAAATCTCCAAAGCCCTGCCCTCCAAAATTTTATATCCAAGGTCTTCTTATCCCCATAGAACTTAACTGCTGCTGCTGGAGCATAAGAGAGATTTGACATTTACCAATGATGTCAATGAGATTACATAATCATCAGGCTCCTCTGAGTCTTGGTCATCCTGGTATTCCTTAATCGTCATTTCCTGCTCAAGTGTACATATTTTATTGCATTGCAAATAGCCAAATATTATTTACTCTGCCACACAATTAATGCTCTACTTGCCTGTTTCAACAATCACAAATTTAAGATTCATTCTCTTCGGGAAGGAACATGTGGTTCATATTATTTTTCCATCCGCATAAATTTCAACCAAAAAGTTTTCACTTTATTAATTACCGTGGCCAATCAGAGTGCCATAAATCTGGGAGTCTGGGACAAAGGGAGTATCAATTTCTCATCTCACTGGAATTTGAATATGAAATAGAAAATTTGGGATACAAGTATACCTGCATGTGGAAAATAGTTTCCAACTGCATCTCTATACGCAAAACCTTAAGGCAATCAACTGCCAATTTTCTGTACTCCTCAGCAAGTGAAGCCAGATCCTTGGGAATAGAACTGGCTGTTCTACGGTGTTGGTGAATTTTTTGTTTTCCACTCTCCTCGGCTTGATTAGATGCCTGGCCATGTGTCATTGCAAGCCTAGGAATAGATATGATTAATAAACTTTAGGACCAAAACTTTACTCAATAAATTTTGTCAAGGAACCAACTCAACCAAAAGCACAAGCTTATGGTTGTGGCCCAGAAAAGATTTTTTATTTAGTCCAACATATTTCACCAAAAGACTTCCTTCAAACACATTTTTTTCCTTGGAACATCTCTACTAAGTACACACATAAATAGGTGCATTAAATTTTTTGGGGTACATCAGAATGAGGTACGAGTCATTGGTAAGCAAAAATGAGAGCATATGAAGGGTTTTACCAGTCGTTGGGTATGAAAGAAGGGGAAAGATATATTTACAAGATTGAAAAGGTTCGAGAAAGAAGGATGCGGGATTTGGACCAAGTTAAGTGCGTTAAAGATAAGAATAGTAAAGTTTTGGTCTCTGGTGAAAGCATAAAGTAGCAGTGGAAGAGCTACTTCAATGATCTGTTTAATGAGGGGCATGCAAATCTCTCATGCTCCGATCGGCTACACACAAGGGAGGAGGACCAAAACTTCAATTATGATCGGTGAATTCATGAAATTGAAGTAAAGGAGGCCTTAAAACGGATGAAGAATAGCAGAGCAGTGGGCCAAGACACATCCCGATTGAAGTTTAGAAAGGTTTAGAAGGAAAAGGTATTTGGTGTCTAACTAAACTTTTTAACAAGATTCTAAGGTCTATGAAGATGCCTAACGAATGGAGGAAGAGCATTTTGGTCCCTATTTACAAGAATAAGAGGGATATTCAGGGATCAAGCTCATGAGTCATACGATGAAATTGTGGGAAAGAGTGGTTGAACGGAGGTTGAGACAAGAGACTCCAGTGTCAGAGAACCAATTTGGTTGAGGCTATATACTTGGTGAGAAGAATGATGGAGAGGTTTCAAAGTGAGAAGAAAGATTTGCACATGACTTTTTTTGATTTGGAAAAGCATATGACAGAGTACCAAGAGAAGTATTGTGGAAAGTTTTAAAGAAAAAAAGAGTAAGAATTGAATATATTTGAGCGACAGAGGACATGTATGATGGTGCTACAACGAGCGCGAGAAGTCAAAGTAGGGTAACAGGACAGGATTACACTAAGGGCCATCGTTAAGCCCATATATTTTTACACTAGTGCTGGACGTTCTTACCCAGAATATTCTAGAACGCTTGCCATGGTGCATGCTTTTTTTTGATAACATCATCCTTATGGGCAAATCACAGAGGACTTGAATGGGAAGTAATTGGATTCGTCGAGATAAGCTTTGGAGTTGCATGGCTTGTGTATTAGTCACAAAAAAGTAGAGTATATGGAATGCAAGATTTGCAACAGAAGGAGAAATAGTAACATCGAGGTGAAAGTCAGAGAAAATACTATACCACAAGAGATTTCAAAACAATGGAGAAATAAAAGATGATATTAACTACAAGATTTAGGCCAATTGGTCCGAATGGCGGAGTGCTTCGGGCTTTATTTGTGACAAAAAAATACCTTTAAAACTAAAGGAAAAATTTCACGATACAGCGATTAAACCAGTTAAATCGTATGGTACAAAGTGTTGGGCAACAAAGGGTGAACATGAACACAAGGTTAGTGTCGCGGAAATGAACATGCTTCGTTGGATGAACAGTCATACACATATGGGTAGAATAAGGAATGAATATATGAGAGGTAAAGTTGGAGTGACACCCATTGTAGAAACGATGGTGGAAACTCGTCTTAGGTGGTTTGGACATGTGGAGATAAGACCAATAGAACATCCGATGTGAAGGGTTGATCAAATGGTGAATAGACATGTTGCCAAGGAAGAGATACACTTAAGAAGACTTGGCAAGAAGTGGTCAAGAGGGGACCTTCGCGTGAATGATCTCACGTCGGTACATATGATGCATGATAGGGAACAATGGCGTTTGATCCATGTAACCGACCCCACCTAGTCGAATAATGCTTTGTTGTTGTTGTATATCGAAATGAGGCGCTTACAAAGTCGTTAACTGTTGATGAAATTCCTAACTTTATAGTACACCTAATCCACAGAAACCATGTGAAAATATGAACAGAGCGTGCAGCATAACATGTGTGGACAATGAGGTGGAGGCCGGAGGGTGAGTGGTTGAGTGAGTGTCTCAACATCATTTCATTCACTTTCCTTCTAAAGTTCTTTCATAACACCATTTAGGGTAAAATGCAATGACATAAACTGTTTTACCAATTCAAGTTTCAGGAGTGTGCCATGGAGGCTAATAAGAAATGATAACTTACCTTTCTACAAAGTCTGCAACAAATTCCAATGAATCGCTCAAGGATGCCAAAAGAACAAGTTTGCTATCATCGCGTATCAGGTTCTCCTGAAAATAAGGAAATGACAGGATCACAAATGACAACAACAACAACATTAACTGGATGATTCAAAATACAACCATAGCACCAACCCCATATCCCTCGTCCCCTTGAATAAATCCCCCCAGATATTTAGTTGTATGATTAACCGGTCAAAGTGGATTGTGGACAAAGCTACAAAGACCATAATAGATTTTTGAGTCCTAAGCCTACACTAATTTACATGAAATGACCCTCAGAGGATACATACCTTCTTGATCGGCCTCAAATTCAGTAGTAGATTGCTTATTCCCTTTTCAACCTCTTTAGCATCAGAAGCATTATTTTCTGAGTTTGGATAATGAACTGAAGTTGGTAAGTATGTACTAGCTGGATCAAGTCGCATCAGATTTTCGATGTCATATCTTCCAATAAGCATATAACTTTGCTTTTCAAGAACTGCCTAAAATTCAGCCCGGTAAAAAAAAAGTCATCAAACTGGAGTAGAAAGAGTAAGAACAATATATTTTAATTTGATAACAATCATAAAAATAGAGGGAGAGAGTGTGCCTATATGTGCATAATATCTAGCTACTTTATTCTGGTGAAATTTCAATTTAACTATTCACGCCATTCACACCAGAAAAGTTCATCAGGTACTCGGGGAGAAAAAAAGATTAAAAATCTAAAAAAATTCATGTTCCACTAAAAAGTTCTCAAAACCTAATTTAAATCCACATTTTTTTAGAGGATTCCAAGTTTCTGAATTCATATTCATTGATCTTTTTTGACCCCATTTAGACCACCAGAGGTGGGTGAGATAAGGGAAAGGGAACACCTAACCATTTTATCATGCATATTCATTGATCTTATGCAACAAGTACTTCCATTTATATTTCACAGTTATCTTTGACTCTTTTTCAATCTCATTTTATCAACTTAATAGAGTCAATTTAACTACTCTAGGATATCGTGAGTTCGCAACAAAAATGCTAGGAAGAAAAAAAGACATGCAGGAAAACAAACTAAATGTAGGTTTAATATGTAAGGATTCACAAAATGGTCAATTGCTTACATGCCAAATCTTAGCACTTAAAAACCTTAAAGATCTAGTTGAACTCTGCATAGCTTAATTATAGTTTAAAGAAAGGCAAACCAAAAGCTAGTACAAACAGTACAAAAAGAGCTAAACGCAAGAAGATATTATCAATAACAGAATAAAGAATATTTGGAATTATAAATCCTTGAAAAACTTTAGATAGGGTAGAATAAAAGGAATATAGTTGCCTCCATGTATGAAGTTCGGCATCTTTCATATGCCCTCTCAAGAAAACTTTGCACATAGCTCACAAGACCAACAGCAAATTTAGGCAATGCTTGAGCCCAACCAAGTACCTGTAGTAATTAAAGGGGTTAATTATGTTTTTCTTATCCCTATCCTTTACCCCCTTCCCAATTTGGGCCATATCCATCAAATCCATACAGTGAGGTCCCTAAGACCCTAACCTTTACTATTAAATTCAATTATGTCCTTAACTATTCTGTTCAAGTTTCTGTTTAAAATTAACACATGCATGACATGTGATCTAAAATTGGCTTTGTTAAAAAAACACTTGTCAGTGGCCTCATTTGTGTTGTGCCTATCACCATGCAAGTCAGATCCAAAAGATGAATTACTCTGTTCCAAAATATTATGAGCCGAGTAGCCTTCCCATGGTCATAATAGACAAAATTCATGGTTTTTATGAAGACCAATTGTAGATCCTATGTCAATGTTGGCATGCACATGTTTATTTTAAACAACAGATAATTCGACAGAATAAATAAAAAGGGCTTAACTGAAAGCACAAGTAAACGTTAGGAACCCAATTGCAAGGATTAAAGGATGGGGATAAAATTGGGAATGTTGCAAAAGAATAGGGATCAACAACATCAGAGCTAATTAAGTGAAAATATTGGACAAGCACCGACTTTACAACCGCATGTTGAACAGGGAAAAAATACACAATTGCATGTTGAACTTTTTATATATTTGGAAAAATAGGTTGATACTACTCGAACAAGTCAAACCTCATAACCGATCATATTTAGCATCACCTAAAGGTTCTATGGAGTCCACGACTCCACGTAGCATATCGAACATAACTGAGCACACCTTTTTATGAACCCCTTCTAGAACTCATGATCCATGTCCCTCCAATCCCTTTAAACACCATGTCCCAGCCCTCTATTTCACAACCCCATTACCCTCCCTTCCCACTACTCCCACATACCCAGCACCAACTAACCCTTCGAATGCCCTTCTCCAACCCAAAATATGAGAACTCACACTAGTAGCCCTTACAATGTACACCCCCACCAGATAACTCCGCCTTCCACCCCCACTAACTTCATCGACACCTCCCCTTTCCCTCTCCTTTAAACAGAGGTTCACTTTATGGGTAGGGTGGGGAGTGGGTCTGGCGTGTGAGAGTGATGACAAGAGTATGGTGGTACTTGAGAGAGGTGGTTGATAACGAAGGTGGTGGAGATGGTTGTGGGGGAGGAGAAAGAGTGAAAAAGGGAAGGGGGTGTTTTAGGTGAGAGAGAGTGATTCGGAAGGGTTGATATCGAGAGAGAGAGAGAAGGTATGTCACTGCGCTAGCTTCAGTACACTATGTAGATTCCATATAACTATTGAGGGTTGCCAAATAGGATTTCTTAGGATGTTCGGGTAGTATGAACCTATTTTGCAAAATAAGTTAGTTGAAGTTTAACCTATTATGTAAAATTGACCCAAGTATAACCCGTTCTAGTCATTTTTCCTTAATATAAAGAAAGGCTCCAATTTAACTCTAAGAATTTGAAATTTCACTGTGTTTAATTCCCCCCCCCCCCCACCCAAATACACACACACAGAGTAGAGTAGGGTAGAACAATATGTTATTGAATAAACATTTGCAAGCTAGAATTCTAACTGTAGCTGAAAATCCTCATTCCATTAACCTAGTTGGCTGGTTCCTAATAAATAAATGCCAAAAAAGTGATTTGGAGCACGGCTTCATCTTTAAAAAAAATTCCAAAAAAAATGAAGCACCTCTTCAGCCAAAAACGTGATTCCCAAAAGTCCTTGTAGCACAGGTCGTCCTTTCTCAACTGAAGATATGTAAGATGATGCATGTGTTCGAGGACGAAATGCAGCAGGGCCTGAAAAACAGTTTTTAGAATCAACTCTATCATAGTCATAAATTCTAGTTTATTAAAGAAAAGTGGAGTTCCTAAATTTAAAAATAAGAAAGCAGAGTAGGTCTACAGATTGATTTCAAGTAAAATACTCCATCTGTCCCATATGTTCTTGTTTTGACTTGACTCACTTTTTAATAAAGTAAAAAATGTGTGGTTGAACTTTGTTTAGAGGTAAGAGCAACAATTTCAACCACAATCTTTTCCTTAAAAGTAAAGTAGAACAAGATTTTGGGAAAACCCAAAGAGATAAAGGAACAAAATTATGGGACAAAGGGAGTAACAAATCCTTTAAGAATCACTTACGGTTTCTCTATCAATAGGAAGATGTATGATAGTAATCATGGTACATGTTATACGCTGTGCTGAAACTTTCCAGACTCAAATACAATTGTTACATGCAATACTCTGCTTAGGTCTTAGTACTTCAAGAGTGATGATGCTTAAAACAAATTACATGTACTTTTAATTATACTATTGCCAAAGCGTACTATGGTGTATTCAATCTAGTGTATTGGAAGTGGCATTCCCAATGTACTCATGCGCAATTATAGACATGTCACTCGGCACAAAAGTGATGAAAGAGAGGACACCACCGCTTAAATTAAAATCTAGAGAATATGGATGCCCAAAAAACCCACTACGAAGCACTGCATGTTAAAAATAAAACAAATACGAGTACTTTTTTGAAAAAATAAAACAATTACTTTGCATAATGAAGCAGTAACTGATTATTTCAAGTTTCAGGTGTATGAGGTCTATCGTACAGAACCAGTGAAGATTGATACAGAAACAAGGCAATCCAAAAACGGAGCCGCTCAAAGTCTAATTTTTGTACAAATTTGAACATACTAAAGATAGATATGGGAAGTTAAAGGGAAGACCTCCACAGAGCGTCAATGTTGCTCAGAGTTGGTCTTCTTAGGTTGTGATATCACCTAATGAGTATGCACCCAACCAGAAATTTAAAGCATCGCAACATTCAGTGAGTCAGGAGCATGTGTGTCTTGACCAGTGTTTGGATCCTTGACTCTGGTGCATTTGATCATATCTCTGGTAATCGGTAATCCTTATCCTTTGTCAAATGTCTCTAAACAAAGAAACTTTCCCTTAATCACTTTGCAAATGGGCATCAAACACCTAACACTAGAATTGGAATAGCTCTTTTGCAAACATCTTTACCACTTCATTTAGTTTTATTGGTTCCTACTAGTTCCTTAACCTCGTGCTATATGCTTACGTACTCAATCTCTCATCTGCTCCATAACTCTTTTTGCTGATTCTGTGGCTATACATGAATGTCACACGGGGAAGACGGTTGGCGTAGGACGTGAATCTCTGGGGCTTTATCACCTTAAATAACCAAACCCTGATGGTTGTTGCATGTGTGTCTATTGAGTACACAATTACTTTACATAACCGTCTTGGTGGCCATAGTTTTTCTAAATTTCTAAATTTACACGACGCCTTGACAACTATGATTGGTACATGGCTGCCCGGGGATGCTTCACCAATCCTCTTGTGTTGACACACCTAAGAAAAATGTGGTTGCTGAGTGAAAGAATCGTTGTTTGGTGAACACAGATCACAATCTTTTACTGCACCCCCCCCCCCAAACCACTGTTCTGGGGAAATTTCACACTTGCAGGGCATATCATTGACACGATGCCTTCTTCAGTCCTTCAATAATGATGTTCAAGCCAAAGGCTTGTTTCCTTTATCAGTCAACCCAAACTATATGCCTGGTCTATCAAGTGTACTTTCCTTCGATATTCCCCACTCCAAAAAGGATATCGTTGTTATTCTCGGACATGAAGAAAATATTTTTTTCGGAAAAGGTAGCATTTATGAGTCATCCTTTTACTATAAAAGTTCTTCATATGATACACCCCATTTATCCAATTTTATTCCATACCTTTGTCCTATCACTCTTTTATCGGAATATCGGATACCCTTGACACAGATTCTACCACGCCACCATCTCATTCGTTACCACAACAACCTCCTCTGCATGTTAATCATAATTTCTCCTGTCCTTTACAAGTACAAGAGATTCTCTTTACAGACACTCCATCTTTCACGGATCCAGCACATGATGATCTAGTCATTGCTCTCAAACAATTTACATCTTCTACTCTTAACCCTCACCCCTAATACAAATTTCTTTGCTATCATTATTTCACCACTCCATAATTTTCATTTCTTTCACATGTTTGGATGTAGCATTCCCAAAAACTAGTCATGAAGCTCTTTTAAATCTGTGGTGCAGACGAACAACGTTTATAGAAATCGAAGCTCTTTAGTCTCTTGGTACCTGGGAGCTTGTTGCAATCTGACTAGGTAAAACTGTAGTAGGGTGTCGGTTGCCCCAAAGTATACTCAAACCTATGGATTGGATTTTAGTTAAAATAGGATCTATCCAACTTATCTTATAAACGAAAGCTGTGAGTATTGAAATCTAGTCATATATGCTGGTTGAGTTGCTCTTTGGTTGTCAGCTGTTGCCTGTTAGCAGTTCGTGCCAGCTGTTGTGAATGGCCTCTTGATACTTATAACTAAGGAAGTTTAAAAGGTGTAACTTCTACACCATTAACTCCTAGTATTAAACCATGGCATTTGTGGCACACTAATGACGTGTTAATGGTGATCAATTAGCCATTAACACGTCCGTAACGCTACGCTCCGTTTAAAATTTGTCCCGAATAATTGGAGATTAATGGCCAGTTAACTCCGTAAAAAGGACTAATTTTAAACAATATGTAAAATTACTTAAAAAAAATTGGTTCAGTAAAATTGCAAAAGATGCAATCCTTACCATATTCTTTTATTAACGGGTTAACTCTGAGAATCAATTTCTCATTCACCCTCTACCATTTTTGGCGTATAAATTATCAAAACATTTCTCTCATTTAAAAGGAACACACGTCCATTAATTTAACGGTTAAAACCGTTAATGGACCTATTGATAAATATACCCAAGTTGGTCCATTTAATGCCTATTAAAAATGCCAAAAAATCCAACAATTAGTATACATACATGCCTACCTACCTCCCTGCATGCATGCATACATCCATGCATCCATGCATCCATGCATCCATGCATCCATGCATCCATCCATCCATCCATCCATACATACATACATACATACATACATACATACATACATACATACATACATACATACATGCATGCATACATACATACATGCATCCATACATGCATCCAATGCATGCATGCATCCATGCATCCACATCCATGCATGCATGCATCCACATCCATGCATGCATGCATACATACATACATGCATACATGCATGCATACATCCATGCATGCATCCATGCATCCATGCATGCATCCATGCATCCATGCATCCATCCATGCATCCATCCATGCATCCATGCATCCATGCATCCATGCATGCATGCATGCATGCATGCATACATACATACATACATACATACATACATACATACATACATACATACATACATACATACATACATACATACATACATACATACATACATACATACATACATACATACATACATACATACATACATACATACATACATACATACATACATACATACATACATACATACATACATACATACATACATACATACATACATACATACATACATACATACATACATACATACATACATACATACATACATACATACATACATACATACATACATACATCCATGCATACATACATACATCCATGCATCCATCCATGCATACATACATGCATACATACATGCATACATGCATGCCTACATCCATCCATACATCCATGCATGCATGCATCCATCCATGCATGCATGCATCCATGCATGCATGCATGCATCCATGCATGCATGCATACATGCATACATCCATGCATACATACATGCATCCATACATGCATACATCCATGCATACATCCATCCATACGTACATGCATACCTACATGCATACCTACATCCATACATACATACATACATACATGCTTACCTACGTACATGCCTACCTACATCCATACATACATACATACATGCATGCATGCATGCATGCATGCATGCATACATCCATACATCCATACATCCATACATACATACATGCATACATGCATACATGCATGCATGCATGCATACGGACATACTCACATACATACTTACATAGATATATATATGTGTGTGTGTGTATGTGTGTGTGTGTGTGTATATATATATATATATATATATATATATATATATATATTGAACGGTCAGTTACAAGCAGGGGGGCCGAGGCCCGTTAAACACCCGAGGTAGATAGCCCACTAACAAAGCCCAATGGAAGCCCAACCCCATAAGTGTGCAAACACTTCCCAGGGGGTCACCCATCATTTTCACTGCTCAAATGCCAGCACGCTTAACTCCCTTAAAATTCCCCCAATGTTGCCCGTTCTGAGGATCGAACCCGAGTGGTGTGGTTCCCCAATCAACACTGTGACCATCTCTACAGGGGGGAACCAAACACACACGCACCCACACACACACACATATATGTATAAACACACACACGATATTTGTTTTTCATTTTTTTACATGTAAATATTAAATCTTTACTATATGGAGTATTAAATTTTACTTTCATTTAATTTATAAGAAATTATTAATATACAACTTTTTAATGATTTTTACTTTTAATTTTCTCATCTCTTTTTTTTTGAAATTTTTAAATTTTTTTTTATTTTTTTTTAAGTTTTATTTTTATTTTTTACAAATATTATAAAATATCTTTCAAGAAAAATTATTTAAAAAAATTAATTTTCCTAACAGCCAAGTACAAAAGCTACTCCCCTTGGCTTTTCAGATTTTGGCTTTTCAGATCAAAATGCCAAGTGAAAAAGTCATTAGCCAAATAATGGTTTTGGCTGTTCGCTTAGTCAAAAAAGCCAAAGTCAGTCAAAGATCCCAAAAGCTATCTGAAAAGTTGTTTTTCAAACAAGGCCTTTATATGGTCTAAAATAGTCCTCATGTGCCCAGTTTTGACAATCAATATTGTTGTTCAAGAATATAGCATGTACTCAACTGTTGTTGATGATTCTGTTTGTGATCAAATTCAACCAATAACAAAAGTATCTATTTGGTAGTTTATGTTGATGCTATTATTATTAGAGGTTGTGGCTTAGCAGGATTTACTTATTAAAGCAATATTTTTTCAAAACATTCCAAACAAAAGATTCAGGGAGAGTGAAGTACTTTCTTCGCATTGAAGTTGCACAATGCTCTGGATATACTTGAAGAAAATATGCTCTGGATATACTTGAAGAAACTGAGATGCTGGAGTGTGGACAAATTGGTACTCGCACAAATCCAAATGCTAAGCTAGTGCCGTTACAGGGGAGGGGGATGATGCACTATCCAATAAAGAAAGATTTAGATGGCTTGTTGGAAACTGAATTACTTCACAATCACAACTTTTTAATGATTCATTCCCCATAAGTGCGCTAAGTCATTTTTCAGCAAGCTTTGAGACGGCCAATAGGATGTTGTGATTCTAGTTCTAAGATAAAATTAAAGCACTACAGGGCAAAAACTTTTCTATAAAGGCAGAGGTCATAATAAACATTTGGGGTAATGTGATGCAAATTCGACTGGTTGTCCAATCGATAGAGATCTACTTGTAGTTTAATTGGTAAGAGTTTAATTTCTTGGAAAACCAAGACCCTATGCTCTCTACTTTTAGTAGGGGTAAGGTCTGCGCACCCCCCCACCCCCCAGACTCTGCTTTTATGGGATTATACAGGGTTGTTGTTGTTGAAAACCTAGAGCCTACTCTCGTGGGATTCCACTGGGTTGTTTTTGTGCATTGGCCCTAGCAACATGTGAAATCATGTCACTGAAACATCTCCAAGAACTAAAATATGGAAGCATATAGTAGAACAGTACGCCTCCTATGTGATGATCAAATATAACTTCATCTGAGAGAAGATTGCATCTCGACATATCACCACAATCTAGGGTGGATAGAAGATCAGTCGGTCGTTTGACAAAGGCCTTAAGAATTAAGAGGACCCAAAATATAATACATTTGTAACAAACTTGGAATATATGATCTATATACTCCAGTTTGAAGGGGAGAGTGAAATACTAGTTGTGAAGTTAGGAATATTTCGTGTTAAGTAGCATTCAGGTCACCCAAGATGTAAGCACGCATGAGGCCACCCATGATGTCATAAGTAGCTTTTCTAGTCTACTTATACCCTTGTACTCTACAAAATAGATATGAAAATATACTAAGATTATCTCTATTATTCACACTTACCAAGGATGTCAATGATATCAATTATTGTAGAATGTGAAAAAAGAAAAAGAACTTGCTTGCTATAGCCCGCTGTACAGCTTTCCTGTAATCTACAAACAGTGCTGGTAAGAAGTGATCCTTCACAAAGTTCTCCACAAATGTCAGCAGCCCATCCTTCCTACAAATTTCAACCATTAAAATGCATACAAATAGAGTAGAAAATTTCTCTAACAGATATATTTAATGCACTAAAAAATGTTAACTTTGGAGATAAAATTAAATTATTTAAATCCTGTAAATATTTCTATTTATGCAAATCAAAATCCTTAATCTTTTTAATCTCCAAATTGCATAGAAATTCATTTTATATATGTACATCATTTCTGACCAAGCCAACTCATAGCTCACCCATTGTAAATACTTCTAAAGGAAAAATGCTACGTAGTATATCTGATTTCGTGAAATCTTCTTCAGTTTCACTCTTTTGTTGGCTGTCAGTTTTACTTTTAATCTTCAAGATTTTCACTTGACCAGCGTATAGAAATCATATTTACAGGGGCATGTTTGGTTTCCAAAGGCACTCCTATGCATTCATTCACTACTTTGTCCCCCCATCCTATCACATGATTTTTCCTTTGCTTCTCAAACAGCAGGGGTCAAGTCTGCGTACGCACACCCTCCCCAGACCCTATTTTGTGGGATTCAACTGGGTTGTTCTTGTTGTTGTTGTCAAATAGCAGCCTTAACTTTATTTGCAAAAAAGAAAAAAACATGATTCAAATTCTTAATTAAGCTTTTTACACTGTTCAACTCCAGATGTACTTATGTTAACAAAAAAGTCAACTTCAGTTGCTGCAACTCGCCAATCCCTCCCAACTTATCTTTTCAGCGCTGTAAAGAAAATAGTGTAAAGGCTGCTCGTTTTCGATATCCTGTTGGAGACTAAGATGTCTCAACATGCACCAACGAAGCATGCAACTTAATCAAGCTTACCCAAGGTGGGAAAACTTCTGAGGTAGCATTGAAGTAACTTTATAAGTGAACTGCAAGAAAGTCGGGAGAAATAATTAGTTGGGAAAATCAACATACTTAAGAAAACAAGAAAGCTGGGACAATCCAAACCTCAAGAACAGGTCGGTATAAAGATGCTGCTAAATATAGCCCCTGTTCTGGCAAAGCTGCTGCAGTGCCATAACCTTCTTTAACCACACTTGAGGCCTTCATACTCCACCCTTGTCTGATTAAGTCACCTCCTGAATCCCAAATATCACAGAAAAATAACATCGGGGGATGTACTGAAGACGAGAAACCCTCAATACTGAGGAAAGAAAAAATAGTACTCCCTCCGTCCCCAATTAAGGTTCCACATTTGACCGGACATGGTAACAACGTTGAAATTGATTGGTTGATAGTTATGCAAGAGAGAAAGAAATGATGTAAGCCATATAACCATTTCTTGAAAAGGAAAGTGGAACCTTATTTTGGGACAAACAAAAAAAGATATGTGAAACCTTTTTTAGAAGAGAGGGAGTATACAAAAAAGTCCCCATTGCAAAGCTTGATTATGAATTTACTAGGAAATGAATGAAATTTGAATATATGTAAAGGCATAAATTAATGACCTCATTCAGATGCAAGGTGCCAAGGCATGCATAATCATCACATGATTAATGCAGTACTATTTTTTGTTTTTCTTTCATTTCTTCTTTTAGAAAGTAGGATTTTTAAACCTTTCATCAGTCTATCACTGACAGAAGACCTTAAACTTTCATGGTACGTATACTGGTTGACAATATTTTAGCGCTACACCAAACAATAATTGTATTTTTAACATGAGATGAGGTTCATTCCAGAAATGAAACCAGATTTTTTTAAAAGTTTTGATATGGGACATGTTTAATTACCATGTTTTGGAACAGATACAGTAGCATCTGTGAAGCGAAAAGCAAACGAAAAACCATCTCCAGATCCATCTCTACAATGAATAAGCATTATATAATTTAATAAATAAACATTTAGAAAGTCAAATCAAAACAATGGAATTCGAAAATCAGTCTTAGTCAAGCACTACAATTTTTAAATTCAAAGAGCTTTTAAAAAACAAGACACCACCCTACCATAGTTTATATATGATCCATGACATATAAAAAAGTTAAGAACAAATAAATACACCAAACTTTCAATAACTAACTCTCTAATATTACATACTTAACTTCATTGGAGTTTTCTTCAGCTTTGGTTACCAAATACACAGTAAATAATAAAGAGCTCTTTTGATTTAAATAAAAGTTCAAAAACTGTACAAAATAACCCATTTGTATCCTCACAACAAAGGCATAAGCCTTTGGATGAGGCAAAACACATTCTTCAACATGGTATAAGAGAAAGTAGGGGCTATGGGTTCAATCCACTTATCCACATACCATATTTAACTCGTCAAAAGAATCTTGACATGCATGAGAGGATATGTTGAGTATAAATATGCATTGTAAAACATGAAATCATAGAATGGGTATCCTCACTACTAACTTATTTTGTAGTCCTTGCAAAACATTCTTGACTTAGTTTAGAAATCATGTTTCATATCCAAGGATGGAAGTACATTCTCTACAACAAGATTGGGAAAAAGGGCATGATAAACAGACTAGTGCTATCTTGTTCCAACTGCGAAACAAAATTCTTAGAATTTGTGGATATAATCTTCTTTTATCTTAAGCACTGAGAAGTGAATATGGAAACATAATAAACAAGTAATTACAAATATCAGAACAAAAATAAGACAGAATACATCAAAAGTTTAAGGCACGATATTGACGTGTTAACATTTATGGAAACATGTCTTCTTTCTAAAACTTCTGCTTTTAAATGATTTCCGGATATGAATTTTGAATTTAAATGAGTTTACGAGTTACTAGAAAAATATTTTGTGCTGGCCTATAAATGCCTGCAACCTTCCCTACCAGTATGCCTGCCCTTGAGTGTATTTTCCTACAGCATTTCATTGACTTGCCTCTTATCCTCTGAAGGTGTCTTGCTCGCAAATCTGGCTGTATGGACAGCAGCATCAGCAGAAGCAGCTTCAGGAGTTGCTCGTAGGATTTCACAAATCAATTGTTGACATTCGCTCTATTTCACAGTTAGCAGAATAGAGTGCAAGTGATGCATGCACATATCATAAATGTATGCATGTGTGTTGTAATCAAACGAACCAAATGCATGACAGATAGGACTGTAAATCCATAATGCAAATAACAAAAAGAGAGGGTGTAAGAAACCTGTAAGACATTTAAGGAAAAGCTAATACTATAGCCTCCAGTATCACGATATACATCTGAATCTTGATTCCAATTAATATCAGTTGGCATAGACCTTGGTGTGTTCAAGTCAACTTGCTGCAAAGATTTAGAATCGAGAAGCTCGCCAACAAACATGTGGTTTTCTGAAAAAGTTTCACCATTACACATGAATATGAAGGCAAAAGATACAGCTCTTGATTTCTAGCATCAATATTAAAATAACAATAAGAATTATCATTGACAAGTTGGAGTCAGTGGCATGAAATTTATATGCATAATTACTGGTCTAAAATAAGTTAACACTCAAGAATTTGGGGTCAGCAGTATGAAATTTATGCGGCTAATTACTGGTCTGAAATTCATGCAAAAAGAGCATAGTAACAAAGTTTTAAGTCTCATGCCCTTCCTGTCACAACCTTCTTATGAAGGAATGATGAGATGGAATCTCAAAACAGTCGGCACCATATGGTATTTGCACTTGCATGGGAAATATCAAGAGATGGCAATAGCCAATAGGTAAAGATTGATACTATAGTCATTTTATATTATAAGATTGATATTGCAAATACACAAACGGATCATGAGCCAATATTCGTGGTTCGTGCAAATAACAATTATAATATTAATAATAATAATAATAATAATATAAATAATAAAGAAAAATAAGCACAAATGGATTTCCAAAACTTAGAAATCCTGACCAAATATGCAAACAGCAGCATCCAAAATTGAATCAAGAAGCTCCTTTGCAGCCACATGTGCTTTCCCCTTAGGAGCCATTACAGGTGAGAGATGACTAACAGTGAGCACCACACCAGCCAGTGATACCCCATTTTGACATTTCTGTTCCAGTGACGGGTACCTCTCAAATTTTCCTTTCAGAAGGTGTTGACCTATAATTGCAGTCTGAGGACATGAACCGCTGTCATGCACTGAACTATTTCTTTTTTTGGCAATAGATTTGATCTTGGTAGTGATTATCTCATGTACTGTTGGCCTAAATCTTTGGCTGTTAAACAAACAACAGAGGAGAATGAATCAAATACGGCTTCAAGAAAATATCATTATCAAAAGAGTAACATTCTAAAAGTAAAGTTGTCACTAACATGTTTTAAGTGTTAGTGTGTTACCTTTTATGGTACAAGCTTTATTTGTTTTTTGTTGTCATCTAAAATAAATTGCATGCTGAACAATTTATACTATGCATGGTGGAACAATTAGTCATAGCTTGAGTATTCTCGCAGCAAGAAACTAAAAAGCGAGTACCACAAATTAAATTTAACATGGAGTAACACACATGGAAAGGTATAAAATACATGTGTAACCCACTCAAATGCAGTGCAGACAACGTTGTGTCAACTACAACAATAGATTTGAATTGAAAAGGGTAGCCAAATGCAGACTCTAAGCATATCACATGTTAAAGTACCTTTTGTTTCAACATATTCTGAAGTTGTTACATCACATTCTACCTAACGTTGTTACAAATTCTGAAGGTGCTACAGTACAATCTCCGATCTAACATTGTAACATATATGTCTGTACAAAATTACTTCAAGCACTAGCTACAAATGATCCAAGAGCATATAGCTGACAACGCACCATATTATGGAACCACAAGCAGCAACTTTTCCAAACATGCAAAGGCACTCGACCATGGTCTGCAAATACTTCATGTGCAATGGAGCATCACTCTTTCTCATTATTTCCTAAACTCAAACCATAAAAAAAATTCAGCCTTAATAAAATGGATTAACAAGTGCCAAGTTTCAAAGACATCATAAGTAGTAATGGCATCAACCATACAATAAATTCATCAGGCGTGGAATCTGAAAGCCATGTAGGAGCTTGATTAATAGAAACTTTGGCATCCTTTTGAGCGCAATCACCACTATTAGAATCTGATGTAGCTTCATGATGTTCCAGCACACCATCATCCTCCCTGGCATCGAGTGAAGAGCTGAGAATTTGGTGGAATTAAAAGTACAGACAGCATTGTTGTCACATATTAGTAGAAACTTTTAATCTTTATTCCAGAGTATTTTTTAATATAAACTGTAGTGTTTGTGTTGTGCTTATAGTTGAACTATAAGTCAAGACTTGCATAACATAAGACATTTGTTTCAACAAGGTACATCCCACTCAAAAAAGCTTTATTTTAAAATTTGTTTGTCGGTTAAACTGAATCTAACATATTTAATTCAATTGTGACAGTTTGGAAACAGAAGGAGAGACAGTAACATCGAGGTGAGAGTTGGAGAAAATACTATACCACAAGTAAAGAGATTTAAATATCTTGGGTGTATCATTCAAGACAATGGAGAAATAGAAGATGATGTTAATCACAAGGTTCAAGCCGGTTGGTCAAAATGGCGGACTGCTTCAGGCTTTATATGTGACAAATAAGTACCTTTAAAACTAAATGGAAAATTTTACCGTACTGCTATTAGACCAACTATATTGTATGGGACAGAGTGTTGGGCAGCAACGGGTGAACATGAACACAAGGTTAGTGTGACGGAAATGAAGATGCTTCGTTGGATGAGCGGTCATACGCGTATGGATAGAATAAGCAATGAAGATATGAGAGCTAAAGTTGGAGTTGCACCTATTATAGGAAAGATGGTGAAAACTCGTCTTAGGTGGTTTGGACATGTGGAGAGAAGACAAATAGAGCATCCCGTGAGAAGAGTTGATCAAATGGTGAATAGGCATGTGGCTGGAGGAAGAGGTAGACCTAAGAGGCTAAGAGGACGTGGCAAGCATAGATCAAGGGAGACCTTCGCGTGAACAATCTCACAGCAGATATGATACTACAGGATAGGGCGCAATGGCGTGATCCATGTAGCCGACCCCACCTAGTGGGATAAGGCTTTGTTTTTGTTGTTGTGACACTTTTTTAATTAAAAACATTACATGCATTGAAAATTAGCTTGATTTGTAAGAAAATACTTTTTTGTGGGACCAAAATATTTTAAGAAACTGGACTTTATTTATGGGACGGAGGGAGTAAGTAATAATTAACTTCAATCATGCGTTTTTCTAAACATTACAAGATCCACAATCTCAATTTATTATTCTAGCCACTAGCATCAAAGTAGGGCAAGTGAAAGATTGAAGCTCGTGGTTAGCTTTTAATGCAAAAAAAATATAGAAGAGAAAGAAAATAAAAATAGTTTCGAACTTCAAATGCAGTATCAATCAAAGGTTTATTCGGAAACATAAAAACAATTATGAACTTATGTGTATAACATGATATCATTTATAACAGATAAAATCACTAAGACAATGCATCAAGTTAAATATTGTTCACAGGAAAATCAAAGGTACAAGAAAGCCAAATTTTCATTAAAGTTGAAGATGGATATCTGGCAGCTCACATGAAAGTATAATATAGTTAATTGTCTTACCCCCTAGCAACAGAACATAGCTTTACTAATCCATTGCCAACTCCTAACGACCCAAACTGATGTTCGCCTTGCATGGCTTTTTGAGACAATGTGATGGTTGTCGCTGTTGGGATTTTATCCTCCCTTTCATTGATACCTAGCAGAGGTGGACTGCATTGTAAGGAAAACTTTAGCTACTGCAATAGTCCAAAGAGAGTAACAACAATCATCATCATCATTATTATCAGCATTTAATAACAACTGGTTGGGATCAGTTGCATTCAAATTCTAATGCAAATTAATTGTATAAAGGTAATTAACACTATAAATTCATGCAAGAAGCAGTGTTAGTGTTTTACTTCAGATGCCCTTCCTAGAGCAACCTACACAGGAAGAATGATGAGATAATGTTTTTCATGCTTCTCCACATGCATGAAAAATATCACGAGAACATAACAAGTTGAGATATCTGATACTGCCATGTTCCATTAGCAGATTGATATTGTAAAGTCAACCTACAAATCACAAAATGTGGCATTCCAAGATAACCATATCCAGGTTTTCAAACCTATTCCATTCTTTCTAGATTTTCGAGCTCACTCCATCCCAACACTGTTTTGCCCGCCAAATAAGGGTTTAATCATATTAGTAGTCTCTACAACACACATATACCCCTACAACTATCCTTTTTAGCAATCTTAACATATTCCATGGTAAAGTCACATGTTTCAAGCATCACATATCCAACCATATGGAGCTTGTATGTGTTGAATTACTTAAATGTTCAAATCATCTTAATCATATCAGCAGTCCCTACACACCTATACCCCTACAACTGTCCTTTAAGCAATCTTAGCATACCTATAGCCACCCTAATGCCGACGTGTAATCCCTTTGTCTTTGATCCACATTGTCATAAATCTGGTATTCTCTTATTATATTCTGTAAGCTGAATGATGATATCCACTTCATTTTAACAATATCATTACCTGTATTCACCATTGTGATATAGATGAGCATGCAGATCCTCCAATACCTTGTAGAAGAGAACTCCTCGGAGCTTTGACAATTCAGATTTAACATCTTGCAGAGCCCCGACCTGAGAAATAGGGTCCATGTGTAATCAGTCACAAAATGAGCTTTCAACTTTAATCATGAAGTTGTAAATGCCTGTTACGATTAAATGTATGCAATTTAACCTAAGCTATTGTCATGCTATTGCGCCTTATTGCCTAGGCGATGCCTTAACCACTATGGTTTCTCACCATATTAGAGGTGTTTGGGCCAAGTGGAAGTAGGCTTCAGGGGTACTCTACGACAAGAAGATTTTGGAAAGGATGAAAGGGAGCTTCAACAGTTCCGTTGTCAGGCCAGCTATATCGTACGGAGCAGAATGCTGGGCGGTATAGAAAACTCACATTCGCCAATTGCATGTTGCCAAGATGTGGATGCTACAGTGAATGTGTCGGTAGTCCGGTAGACAAGGTTGGATACTTTGGATTCTGAACAGGGTTATCCGAGGATGGGTTGGAGTGACTTCTCTCGAGGATAAGTTGCGGGAAGCTACGTTGAGGTGGTTTGGGCACGTGAAATGACAGAGTGCTGAGGCTCCTGTGGGGAGATGTGAGAAGCTTCCAGTGGTGGGCGGGAATGTGGGAAGGGATAAATCTAAAGGTGGCAATCGGGTCAACCGGATCGGTTCCGGATTGGATTTTTTCAGTTCGGATATATGTTATAATCGGTTCGGTTAAATTTCGGTTCAGATTTGATTCGGTTCTCTACATTTTTCGGTTTTGGTTCCGTTTCGAGTCGGTTCGGATATAAATCGTTTCGGATAGATTTTGGTTCGGATACAATTTGGATCGGATATATTTCGGTTTTGGATCTAGTTCGGTTCGGATATATTTTGGTTTTGAATATGTTTCAGTTCGGATATATTTCGATCGAATATATTTTGGATATTTTGTTTTCTAATTAAAATTTAATTATTCATGTTTCTTTTTTTATCACATTTATCAATCTATCATCAATTCAACACCTCATATTATTTTATATTTTTTCTAAATATACTATCTCCACCCTAAATAACCTTTCTTTTTTGACTTATTAGTCGGATTTTACACATTTGGACGACAAGTTATGAAAAAATATATATTTATATGATATAAAATTAATATAATTAAATTGATTTTAAAATTTAGTTTTGATATATCGAATTTTTATCACAACTACTAATACCTTTATGTTTATAAATGCAAAGATAAAAGATAAATTCAAATAGTGTTACGCTTCAATTGAATACAATTTGGTAAAAATTGAGTGGAATTAGGTGAAATTAAGTGAATTTTATTAAATATTACTCCTAAAAATTGATAGAATTGAATGAGATTAATACAATTGAGTGCAAATTTTATAAATTATTTGAGTGTATTTGGTTGAAATTAGATAAAATTAAATTCAATAGAGTCAAAAGGTATTAGTAGTTGTGATTTTCCTCAAGGTGAGCTTGAGGAAAATCGGATATAATCGGTTTAGGATTTAAATCGGATATGAATTATTTAATTTGGTTTTGGTTCGGATCATTTTGGGTTTTTGGTTATAGATCGGATCTTCATTTTTCGGATCATTTCGGTTTCAGATAATTCAGTTCAGGTATTCGCTTCCAATTCTATTTTGCCAGGTCCATGTAAATGTAAGAAAAGTTGGAAAGAGGTGGTTAGACATGACCTTAGACTTTTGGCCCTTAGCGAGGATATGATCTTAGAGCGTTTGGAAAGATAGGACAAGGATAATTGAGAAGGCATTTGAGTTTGGTGGTAGTTTAAGTGCTTGCCAGTGTGTGTGGTTGTGTGCTTCATACGCTTGGTGCTTGTTTTTTTCTATCTTTAGCTTGCTCTGTGCTTCTTTTCCCATCTATGCTTCTCTTGGGGGTCTGTGTAAACACACCCTCCCCACACTCCCGTGAGATTCTACTGGGTTGTTGGTGTTAGAGGAAGAGGAAGACAGAGAGCATCCAAAAGTTAAGAAAGTAAGAACTAGATAAGTCAAGTGTGATGTTGACTACCACAGTATGCTACCTATGTTGGATTTTCCTAAGGTATCACAATTTCTATGGTAAACACAAAAAGTGCAAATCAACTAAAGGAATATGATTGTCAAGTAAACTTACTGTTTGAAGGCCCTCTCTTTCAAGCATCAGAGCAGATCGAACTTGCAATTGCACTGCAGCATAGAACTTTTTTTCAGCAATTAGCTTCTCAATCCGAGTTGGTATCTGGCATTTATTATAATAGACAAAATGGAAAATTAATCACACATGAAGACAGAAAAGGTAGTGATTTGTTTAGGTGTTCTTAAAGGAAATAAGCAGTAGCCAGTAAGGAAAGAAAACAAACACTTGAGAGAGAAATCATAATCTTAGATTTACATTGCACTAGCCACCTATTGATATGATAAATGCCATGAACATTTGGGATCGTTGTGAATGAAAACTTTGTGTTCGTTTGAGATAACTCTCTTTCAAACAAAACATGAATGGAATCTGTTTGTCTTGGACTGAAATACATCTTCAATTGCAAGGAACTACACATAGTGTATGCATGGGTCAATCATACTATCTATTGTTGTTGATATTCACAGTAAGGATCAATCTTATTTTCTCTCAAGTACCCAACAGCGAATCATAGCAAGCAAGCTAGTCGGGTACAACTATGCAACGGTGTAATGTAATGGGATTATTGACATGTCCACCAACACTAAGTTAATGTTAGCAAACCTCAAATATATGAAACGTGCTTTTCACAATCTTGATGAGACATGGATTAACAAGGTCAAGTACTTGAAATAAACTCCCCATAGGGACCAGGTCCAAGGTGTAGAATAAAAAAGAAAGTTTTCAATAATGCCAATCTAAATAGTCAAACTATGAATTTAGAGTGATTCAAAATTCGTTCTTACTCCAGTCCTATTTATGAGTCATACTTCCTCCGTCACATTATTTTTATCCATTTTTACCTTTTTGTTTGTCCCACTATTTTTGTCGCATACCATATTTGGTCATATTTGTGTGGTTCACATTTATTCTTACTTTATTTTACTTTTTTACATCAATATCAACCCCACAGTCTTATTTTTCTTAATTTCTGTGTCATCCCCTCATGTCCTAAAAAAGTGGGACGAATGGAGAATTACGATAGTCCTAAATATAAGTCATTTTTGTATCATCAATGCACAAAATTTGAAAACTCTAAAACTTATTCACCCAAAATTTGTTCCCCTTGAAAACTCTAAAACTTAATCACCCAAAATTTGTTTAAGGGCATAACAAGGAAATGAAAATTATGAATAAAAGCGTTTATCCATTCTTGGCCCGTGTGAAAGCCGAAGACGTGCCTTATGATCAGGACCAGATGAAGTAGTACACAAGCAGCACAAACATTGGTGGGAAAATAACAGGTCTCCGTTAACTGTAAGCCGACACTAAAAAATTGGTGTGTGCCATTGTGGGCAATAAGTTCATTGGCACTTGAAGTACTACTTTCAAGGAGGCATTTTAGTGTGATTCCTAAATGAGAAACATAGTTATAAATCATTGAAAGAAGAGATGAAAGTCATTGTCAAGATCCTATTAGCATTTGCCACATCAAATTAATACAAATTTGATAAGGGCTTTGGGTTTTCCTAGTTCAACAAACTAGTTTATGTAGTTTGGCTCCCCAAAGGTTCATGATTACCAAAAATAAAAAAGAAAATAGAGGGAGAGAGAGCGAGAGTGTGTGTGTGTGATTGAGTGTTTCTGTGTTAACAGTAAATAGAAATAGGAAAACCAAAACATCACCTTCGCTATGCCTTCAATTTGATCCAAAAGGGCTATTATGTGTCGCAGTGTAACCGATCTATACCATAACTGATGTAACTGCTTGTTGCAGGCGCCCAGAAGTTTCTTTGAATCAGTCAAATCACCCTGTAAACCACTAATGCTCTGGGTCGACTCAGTGAATAAACGCAGAATCTGCAGACGAGAATGGGTGGGGTGGGGGAAGCAATCCATTAGGCACTTAATCTTCGAAGCATTTTCACAATCTAAAAATGGCAAGAGAGCAGATACAAAGTTGGACTTTGAGGGTTTCAAAATGTTGAGCTCATCAAAACCAAAACAAATGCATAATGGACTCAGACTGAGAGGGTCTCTTCTTGTTTGCTAAAAAACCTGCGAATAATTTTGAATTGCTTTGTTGAAACCAACATGATACGAATGGACTACTTCATCCACTATGTCCTCGACAATTTCACTCTGTTCCTTCAGAACATGCACTTCCCCTTCACGATCTTTGGATGTTAAAATATGCACAACATGCGGAAGAGAATCGAACCGTGCAGCTGCCCAGCTTTCATCTATCTTAGATAGGTCTTCCCTTAAGTACTGCATTCCTCAGTTAAACACAATGAGAATGTAAGACATCAACAAACCAATCTCTATAGAATGATCAAATGATAAAAAAAACAACAAATCTCACCCCCCCCCCCCCCCCGAGGAACACGAAACATCATGAATAGCAGCAATGCCCTAAAATCCGCTACAGGTTACAATTGAGTAACATTCCTGATGTGAGGTGAAAATTAAACGGAAAATTACCGTTTTATTTGCAGGAATAGGTAGTCCATCGAATAACCCCATCAGACTCCAATCAGCTCGAGCGCAATCAATGCTCCTGCAATTCAACTGCGGACATTGTAATTATATAATATAATTACGAGAGCGACACCGGGCATACATGCAGAACAAATACCTTATTCGGATCTGGTAGGATCGAAGGTGAAGAAATGGATCAAAATATCGCAGACGGAAGAAAAGAGCTCACCTAATACAACAAAGCTGAAGAAAATGATGTTTTTGGTTGAAGAAGCATAGTCCTTATTTTTCATCAAAATTTGATTTTATTTTCTTGTGTTTGATAAGATTAGTGGAAGAAACTCGGGTAAATTTCACAAATGGTACCTGAACTTTAGCTGGAATTTCGAAGTGGTACCTGAACTTCAAATCCTTTCACAAAAATCCATGAACTTACACAATCCTTTCACTAATGAGTCATTAGCCCGTTTCTAGGTTAACTTCCGGTCATTAGGGTCAAATTCGAATTTTATATATTTTAAAATTTTCAATTTGACCCCATTTCTTCTTTTCTTTTCTTCCACGCCCCGCCGCCGCCGCCCGCCGGTCAAAGTCGCCGGAAAATGAACTTTTTCCGATTCCGGCGGGACCAATGTCATTCTCTTCGTCTTGAGACGAGGATTAATAATATCCAAACCATTTTGTCTAATTTGGCCTGTAACTTCTCGAATCTGAATTTTTCTACTCGAAAAAACCCTAAAATTCGAAATTGGGTCCAAAATTGGGGGTTTTGCAAATCTTCATCGAATCTTGCAATTGAAGGGTCCTTGGAGGTCGCCCGGATGCCACGACCGCATTGGAGTTGGTGCCCGCCGTCAATTTCGCCGGATTTAGCCGGAAAACGCTCCGACCCGCCGGAAACCGCCGGCGGGTCGGAGAGTTTTCCGGCCAACTCCGGCGAAATTGACGGCGGGCACCAACTCCAATGCGGTCGTGGCATCCGGGCGACCTCCAAGGACCCCTCAATTGCAAGATTCGATGAAGATTTGCAAAACCCCCAATTTTGGATCCAATTTCGAATTTAAGGGTTTTTTCGAGTAGAAAAATTCAGATTCGAAAAGTTATAGGCCAAATTAGACAAAATGGTTTGGATATTATTGATCCTCGTCTCAAGACAAAGAGAATGACATTGGTCCCGCCGGAATCGGAAAAAGTTCATTTTCCGGCGACTTTGACCGGCGGGCGGCGGCGGCGGGGCGTGGAAGAAAAGAAAAGAAGAAATGGGGTCAAATTGAAAATTATAAAATATATAAAATTCGAATTTGGCCCTAATGACCGGAAGTTAACCTAGAAACGGGCTAATGGCTCATTAGTGAAAGGATTGTGTAAGTTCATGGATTTTTGTGAAAGGATTTGAAGTTCATGTACCACTTCGAAATTCCAGCTAAAGTTCAGGTACCATTTGTGAAATTTACCCGAAGAAACTCCCAATGGAGAGAAACATTATTTCCATTTGATTTCAAAAAAAAGAATATCATTCTTTGACCGCTTCGTTCTCCAAGCATGCAGCCCATGGCAATTATATTAAAGAAATCAACCTTCTCAATATTACGCATATAAAATTTCTTAATCTTTTATATGAATTTAACTTTTTACAATGTCAATATCTTCCAAGCTTCTACCTCTTAATTACTATTTTCTGGATAATATGCAATTTTATTATATTCTACTATTTTTAATTACTTTTAATTATTTGATTGAACTCAAGTTATTCACTTAGCCACTCCTCCTCATATGTGCAGGTCCTCATTCGTGTGTCTCATACGTGTGAGAATATCATCCTACGTCATTTACCATAGCTTTGCGAGACTCCCCTCCTACGCAGTTTACCAATGTATAATGCTTAAACAAGTTTGTACATTTTAAATTAAGTTCCATATATAACGCCATGTTTGGCTAGCTAGTGTGTTTTGTTGTAATAGATTATTCATGAAATCAGTAATACATTTTTGGAGAGTGTAGAATTTCATACATGAAAAATGTCATACACATTTTTGGCAGTGTCGAATTCATACATAAAAAGAGATATACATTTTTTGGATAGTGTGGAATTCATACATGAAAATAATCATACTCTTTTTGACAGTGTAGAATTTATACATGAAAACACTGTCAGATAAATCAATTGACATTACACTCCAACATGAAATAAAGAAACACAATAATACACTTACACATTGTCCTAAGATATAACAACATATATTCATTCTACACTGCCACATTAAATACTCACATATAAAAAATCACACTGCCCACTACACAGTTACAATTGAACAACCACATTGCCCAAAACAGTCATATATTTTTAGCAGTGTGTAATGACGTCACAACTTTGAATAGGAACAACTTTGAAGCACTAACGACCAAAAATAAAGAAGGAGATCGCCAGAAAATTTAAAGGCATGACGTCATGAAAATGGCTGTTGGATGGCATATTTTGAATATCATTGAATAGACCAACTTGGGTATATTAACCAATAGGTCCACTAACAGCTTTAACCGTTAATTAATGGACATATAGTCTCTTAAATGAGATAAAAATTTTGATAATTTATATGCCAAGACTGGTAGAGGGTGAATGAGAAGTTGATTATCAAAGTTAACTAGTTAATAGAAAAATATGGTAAGGATTGGAATTTTATTGTACCAATTTTCTATTATAATTTTTAGGTATTTATTAAAATTATTCCACTTTTACGGAGTTAACTGGTCTGATGGATACCCCGGACAGGGGGTACCCGGTCTTTGTATAATATTAGTCGGGGCGGTCCAGTCTGTTGGACCGACCCATTAGTTGTATGTTGATTATTTATTTAAGGGCGGCCCAGTCTGTTGGGCCGGCCCATTACTCCGAAACTCTAGCCCTGGTTCTCCTTATTTATACCCTCTTCTTGGAAGAGGAAAGGGAGGGGGGAAAAGAAGGAGGCTACACTATTCATCTTCTTCATCCTTATTCTTTTTCTTCTTACACATTTTCTCCTTCTTCATCTACCCTTGTATTCCATAATCCAACAATGGTGCTCTCATTGAGAGTGTCGAACACATCAAGCGTGCTCTCTTCAATTTTCCTTCAATACCTTTTTCATTTTCCAGACAATGGTGACTATCGGTGGAGCTTTTAATCGGCAGTCCACACTGAAGCAAACACACTTCTTTTCCATTCGTGTTTTTCTTCGATTAAAAAGAAGAATTTTTTCCAAATTCTTTCCGCATCCTCAGCAACAACATTGGCTCTACTACAAACTCAGTGAAGCTCTGTTCACCATCGATGACGCCCAGCGGCGTTCCAACGGCTTTGGCTGCTCTGGACGACCCGGCCCTGTGAAGCCCTGCTCACTGTCGACGACACCCAGAGGCGTTCCGACGGCTTCGGCTGCTCCGGAATTTGGCATCAGTCAACCGCAAATCTTGGATGTGCCACCCATCTCCGGCCGGATTTCACAGCACCGCCGTTGGCCGAGTGACTCCTGCCGGTGGGTGGGGTCAGAGGTAGCGAGGAGGGCATATCTGCTACAAATCCGTTGTCCCAGGACCCTATTGACGACCACTAACTAGCATTTGTCCCTTGCTCTAGCCGGTGACGGTCCACCAGCGCGGCCACCGTACGGACGGGATGAGCTGCACGACATCCCTCCTCTACGCGGCCAACAACGAAGACTAGGGGCTCTAGAGCAGCGACGAGCTCTGGCGGCGATGTGACAGCTCCAGTTCCGACAAAGTTCCATGAACCGCCACCATTTCCGGCGGGTTTGGTTCGGGAAGCGCAGGCTTGATGCCATGGATAACAGGGAGCATATTATTTCAGGTCTATTTTTAGGTGAAGTAGTGGATGCCCAAATTTTGGGATACGCAAGTTTCACAGGAAGAAGCAAATTGCAGGTCTAGATGCCAGCTTTGAGTGCTTCGATCTGAGGTCCGGGCCTGGATACTTATCCCATAATCCAGATTATATCATTTCGGCGGTCAGCAGCTGCGGAGGAAGCAAAGGCTCTGGCCGCCCAATAGGATATTCTCCCCTTCTCCCTTCGACCCGCAATGACCAGCGGGACTCCCCATTACACAGCGCATTCTCGGCAGCGAGCCCGGTAGAAACTCAAGAGGGCAGCTTCTCCGCCTTCGTGAATTTCACCAACCAAGTGTTTGAGACCGGGGAGGTTCTGGTCATTCTTTGGATCTGGGCTGCAGATCCTGTGTCGGGGAAGCTTTCAATGCACTAAAGAAAAAGATAAGTGTCCTAACTCCTTACACTATTATTTTGAGTATCCCGTATTTATTATTTTACCATATTATCAATATCATCATTGCTATCATTTACTCTATTATTATTACCATTACCTTGTCCACCACATGTGATCGGACCTCACTTGGACGATGGTATTACACTTTGTGTTCAACACTTTAAGCCCTGATGTGGGATAGGTGTTAATCTAACACCCCACACAGGCCAACAACCTGCCTCATGGCATGGCTCAAATCCAGCACATTTGTTCATTCCTTAGCGAGGCCGGGTGAAACCTCTCTACGAGGTGTTGAAGATCGTCCGCGACGATATTATCGCGAGGCCGAGGCAAGCCGTCCACCACGATGCACTCCCATCCGTCTTCCACGACGCGATCTCATTTCCTCTTCCACGAGGCCGAGGTAAGACGTCCGCCGCGACGCACTCCCATCCGTCTTCCACGACGCGATTTTATTTCCTCTTCTACGAGGCTGAGGTAAGCCTTCCCCGCGAGGTGCTCCAAATCGTCCGCGACGATATTATTCGCGAGGCCGAGGTAAGCCGTCCATCTCGACGCACTCCTATATATCCGTCATCCACGATGTGAACTTTTTGCTCTCGGATCTAAGGCGAGGGGTGCATCCTTTGTGCCTATCTCACTTACCCGAGTAACTCTCATTTGAAGACCCCAGTATCTCTAAGGATGACATCAAGGTTTGTTTTAGACCAGACTACTACACGATCGGCGCACTTCGCTGATAAGGCCTATCTTTTGTCCAAAACTTTGGACTCAACTCATACGTTGACTTACCTATCTCAGCCGCGTGGTCATCGGTCCGCCCGAGCCCGCGAGCGCATTGTATTCTTTTTTGAACTTATTTTGCAGGTTAGAAGGATGAGAATGCCAGGCTCGGCCTCAGTCACCGCGTGAGCCACTCGAGCTCGGCCTAGCCACTCAAGCTTGGCCTCAGCCACTCAAGCTCGGCCTCAGCCACTCGAGCTCGACTTCAGGCACTCAAGCTCGTGAGGGGGCCACAGACTCCTGTCGGCACCGAGCATGGACACTACTCCCCATCACCTCGGAATTCTTCCTCGGCTTAGGGAGTGGGGGACTCCGGGTGCTCGGCTCGTAATTGCTACAGGAGAGCTTCGTGATCGACATCCTGACCTCGTATTAATATTTCAACAATACGCGTGCACCTGCACTCGTTAGCAATACATTATGTCGAACAACCCGCAACTCCGGACAACGAGTCCGGGGGACTTGAAGATCACCTCTTCTGAGATTCACACAGAAGACCTCACACCCAGCAATGTTTTCTTGATCCACTCTATGGGTCGAGATGTACTCTTTTCTTGATTGAGGATTTTTTTCCCATCCTCATGGGTTTTTTCCTCGGCAAGTTTTAAATGAGGCATCCCCCGCGGAGTGGGTCACACATTGACGGGATTATGGGAGGATGTTCGAAGACGACAAATGGACTTCAGATGACGACTCCATCACCCACTCTTATTGTGATCATTGTGTGCTGAACAGCGAACGGACGATGTACTCTGTACGAGAGCAGATCATTTAAAGACAATGAGCAGATTGAGGCAGACTTTTTCCATTTGCCACTCTAGACAGCGAGTTGGCATCGCCTTTCATGCACATTGCTACGATTTCTTTCATTTTGCCACTCCGGACAGCGAGTTGGCAGTGCACTTCATGATGATTGCTATTTGCTACTACTTCCTTCCCATTGTCGCTCCGGACAGTGAGTCGGCAATGCACCTCGTATCCATGGGTGTAGATTCTTTCACCTCGCCTTACTCTGGACAGCGAGTTGGCATTACATTTTCAGACTGATGGCGTTGCTTGCCTTACTTCATCGTGCTCGGGACAGCGAGTTGGCGGTGCACTTTAGAGAGCAAGGAAGACGGTGTCCTTACGTGGCGGATTGTTGTTCTACTTCCACTTCACCTCGAGTTGCTCTCGATTCTGGAAGTGGGGGACTCATGATGGATACCCCGGACAAGGGGTACCCGGTCTTTGTATAATATTAGTCGGGGCGGTCCAGTCTGTTAGACCGACCCGTTAGTTGTATGTTGATTATTTATTTAAGGGCGGCCCAGTCTGTTGGGCCGGCCCATTAGTCCAAAACCCTAGCCCTGATTCTCCTTATTTATACCCTCTTCTTGGAAGAGGAAAGGGGGGGAAGGAGGCTACACTATTCATCTTCTTCATCCTTATTCTTCTTCTTACACATTTTCTCCTTCTTCCTCTACCCTTGGATTCCATAATCCAACATGGTCATTAATCTCAAATTAAACGAAATAAATTTTAAACATAAATGTGTCTAAACTCCATGTTAATGGTGAGACATTAATATGTCACTAATAGTTCAAAGAATGTGATGGATACTTATTACACCACTAATGGTATTATTGGGCACTCAATGCATAGGTTGCAGTTGATTTTTGCCTAGAGTAATATTAGAATCACAAACAAAACATTCACAAATTACACAAACTTACCAAAGATGTAAAGTAATAGTTTCAAATAATGGTCTCAAATAATTATGAAATAAAAACATAAATATACAAATGGAAATTTTGTGCATTTTACGAGTGTTTTGTTTGTAATTCTAGCATTACTTTTTTGCCTATTAAAATATATGCGAGCATTTCCACTCTTGAGAGGTGATCTGCACGTAAGAAAGGAAAAGAAATAAATAAATAAACCTTTCTTCCTTATTTTTAGAGAGAGCTTTTGGTTTTCCAACCAAATTTCCAACGATCCCATTCAAGTTTTTGGTAGCCAATGTTCTGACGTTGTTCTTGTTCATTGGTGTGTGGTTGGTCTATACTACCACCACAAATGATAACGGTTTTATCGTAGGCGGAGAGTACCCACGTTTTTCCAGTATGATAAGGGGCACTACTATTTTAAGGACAATTTCGGCGACTCCGCTGTCCTTCGACGATGTTTGTTTTTGCAGGTTCAGTTCATAGTAACCTCGTTGCATTCTGTTAGGCCGTAATATCCTCGCTGGTGTTTTGGTTCTAGTCATATTGCCCTCGTTACTGCTCTAGTGACCTTGCCCCTACTCATTAGAGCAGCAACGAGTGACCTCGCTACTGTTTTGGTTCAAAATTTTATTTAATACAATTTTCGTGATTGTTCATCTTCCTCGTATGTTGTAATCCGTACGAGAATTATAGCAATCTTAAAGTAGTACACATATCCGTGCACGTGGCCGGTATTGACGATTTCAATTTTGACGCTCACATCGGAAACGGGAGTAATTCCAAGACTCTGGTTGTGAACGCTTCGACTATATTGGGTGGCTCCCAGGCTCTGTTGGGCAGACCACCCAGATAATTGTTCCTTTTGGATCGAGTGCAACCGTGAGGTCCTCTCTGATCCTCGCCTTCGGTGGACCGAGCGCGAGTGTGCAACTATAGTGTCCACTCTGGTCACTTCTTTTATTGGATCGAAAACGTCTTCGGCCATGCCGGTCAAGTAACACATCAACTCGCATAACTCGAATTAACAAGTTAGCGAATCGAGTTGCTAATATATTGATATTCACATGCATAATATTTTAAGAACATTTAAAATAAAACAACCATTCATGTTTATTATAAACAAATTATAATCTAATCGGAGTAAAATAAATTTAACGCATTGCGAAAGCCTTTCAAAACAATATTCAACATTCTTGTAATATAAGTAAATAAATTCAACAAAATACTTAAATTAAAACGAACAGCTTCGACCATCCACCAGCATCACGCCTCACTGACCTTCAGGCTCATCCAAACCTTGATCCCTACCTGCATGTAGTAATTGAGCGTGGAAGTATCTAATGCTAGATCTAATTCACAGATTAACATTCATATATATATAATCACATAATATCTGAATAATCAGTGAATATCATCATTGAATATCATGATCAATTATTCATTTATTTCAGTTCATATCTTATTTATTTTCCTACACTTAACCTACTAGGGTAAGATTTAACTACATTAGACTAGAGTCGTGGACATTCAAGCACTGCCTGAAACCACTTTCGAAATCACAGAGAACTTCTATTAGGCGGGTTTAGGGGTGGGCACGGATCGGAACGGTCCAGATTTTAGGTTGTCCCACGTCTTGTCCCATTATATATAAACGGTCCGGAACGGTTCGGATTACAATCTTATCCCGATTTGTCCCATAAAATTCGGGATCGGAATAAATCGGGACGGATTCGGGTCGTCCTGCTTTGTCCTAATCGCAAATATATAAGAAGGGGGAGAGGGTGACATTTCATTCAAAAAAGAAACATCTAGTCATCCAACAAAAAACAATGAGTGAAACAGGTCCAAATAAATTTTAAGCCTATGAAGTTAACTTAATTAAATAACTAATTAATTAAAGAATGAGTTTATTTGGATTTTGGACTAGTTTTAGTATTATATATTAGTAGAGTAGATGAAACGGGAGAAACGAGACGGATCGGTATAAATTTAAGCTGTCCCGCTCATGTCCATTTGATATTGGGACGAAACGGGTTCGAGTTAAAAAAAAATGTGTCCCAATATATTGGTAAAATTACAAAACGGATCTGGAATTTTTCAAAACGATCCAACGAGCACGGATTTCACGCCCACCCCTAGGCGGGTTGGAGACCCGGTTTGACACCGCCAAACAGGTCCCGGACTCCCATACGTAAATTTTTAACCCAAGATCTACGAGTTATGTGAAGCTCGCCCCACCAGGCCTAAATCCTAAATCTCAACTCACTGGTGTTTCCAACACTCTTATCAATTCAATTTAGATCCGCATAATACTATTAGGTGGCCTACCTCACAATTGCTGCCCAACACATATTTATGACCAATAAATTCTATAATGCAATAAGACTTATTAAATTGGATTAGAAAATGGAACTTAATTTTTTCTGTCTCATTAGGTTGGTAAATTTGGGTAGATCTACAATTTCAAGCACTCTTAGGCTCTTTTTTCAAAGTTCTTTTCATCTTTCCATTTTAATTCCAGAGTCAAAGTACACTAAAAGGTCTAAATTCCTAACAACTTGAGAATATAGTAGTAAGATGCAATTTAAAAACTGATCTTAGTTTTCTATTTTTTTAAATCGGGAGTCCACATCTTACTCCTCCTTCTAGGGGTAGGCAAGAATCCCAAAACCGTTTTTCCAACCCAAAATATCCCAATCCCGTCTCTATAATGTCTCGTTTTGTTAGGAATGATAAAATTTGTCCCGAAACCATTCCGAACCGTTATAAAATGAGATAGGACCGGACACATAAATATTTTCTCGTTCCGTCTCGTTGTCCGTATATATGTATATATTTATTTATCTATATAATGATATAACACAAAAAATATAACAATTTTTAGTTTTCCCAATATAGATATTAAAATATATGGATTCAATTATTCTAAAAAAATAGACTAGGACCAGAACACCGAAAACCATACTATTCTAACTCGACCCACCCCAATTTGTGGCTCATAATTTTTATGAAGTTTATAGTCTTTACTTTTGATGTATGTTGTAACATTTTTCACATTTCCTTATTATTTTTTATTTTCTAAAATATTCTAAATAAATATATCATTTTTTCATTATTTTGCAAGTCAAAGTGAGTTCCCTCCCCCTTATGTATTTAAATTTTTATATCTAATTTCGGATAATGACAAAACAGGACAACCCGAACCCGTTCTGTTTTACTCTAATCCCGAATACTAAGGGAACAAGAGGGATAAGCTTGTCCATTTGAAAAAAACGGGACAAAACGCGGGACGGTATAAAACACGAACTGTCTCTTGCCCACCCCTGCCTCTTTCGACCAATAACTCACCAAACAACGACGTAACTTGGAGCATGACCCAACAGCGGGAGGTGGCGTGGTAATAGGCAGCGGAAATCCTCGGTGGCTATTCCAAACAACAGCAATGGAGAAGACAAAGAGGAGATGGGAAGAAGAAGAGAGGGCAGAGACGGAGGTACGGTGCAGCGGTAACCCAAATCCCAACCAAAGTTTCACAAATTCAATTCCATATTCTTACACAATCAATTGAACGATACAATAATCATAATCACAAATTCTAAATCAATTGAACAAAGATATATCAATCAATCCTAATCAACAAATCAATTCTAACGAGGGATAAAACACGACTCACCTCGGTTTAATTGATGAAGAAAACACAAAATGAATCAACATAGAGTCTCTCCGGTGAAACTCTCAGCAATCTCCTTTGTGTGGACGTCGTGGCCGTACACAACAAAGAAGAAACTGATGTTTGAACGGCGATGTAGAAGCAGGGCAACACTCCCTTATAATACAGACCCCGGAGTATATATGGATTTGATGGGTGGGTTTTCTAATTGGGTTAGAAAATCCTACGCTATTAGAGACAGAAGTTGGAAAGTAACGTTTTTGTTTATTTATTATAATTATTATATTATAAAACTTTTTTATTTATGAAATAAACTATAACGTCTATTGCATTCAAAACTTTTCACACGTAAGTCCAAACTCGACAAACTATATGTTGTTGGTCATCTTTTCATGAAACCTACCCAACGGCCCAAAATTGAATATATAATAATTGTCTCTACGACATGCTTGTATTTTATTCTTTTACTTTATTATCTTTTTAAATCTTGGGGCAGTGAAGTCACTAAGTTTCGTACCTCAGATTCACGCGCGGAATATACCGTTGAACTCATCTAATCGAGACCTTCAATTTGAGTATAAACTTAACTATAAAAAGATAACTTTGAAAATCACTTACGTTTAGCACTGTCATTTCGTTTTATTTAAAATTTAAATCAAAATTAGTATTATAATTTATCAGAATTTCATCATAAAATTCTAGGGTATATTTTAGGGTGTTACAGGTCATCTCTTATGGATCGTATGGATCGACTGACGGTCACCCCACCCAAACCGAAAATGGCTACAATCATTCCGGTCAATTCCTTGGACTGATCACGGCTATGGCTGCAACGGTCATAAAACTGGACCGAACAGAGCCATTGGTCTTCTTGCTTCGGTCAAGTTTATTTATTGACCAAGTGGCACAATTGGTTAGTAGGTGCTTACAGTTCTAGACCAAACGGGACCATGGGGTCCGCAACGGTTCGTAAACCAACTACGGCTACGGTCACAATGGTCATTTTGCTATGGACTAAACTCGGTTGCTTCGACATCCTTACCAGGCATTCGAGATTGAGCTAGATTTGAGTCGTGGCGAGCAAATCAAGATTGAGCTAGATTTGAGTTATCCTTTTGTTTCTTTCTTCAAACTATGGATGTTCGATGGAGGCATTTCTCTATAATAAAAAAGGGGGCATCTCATTCCACATTATTGTAAAATAAAATAAACAAAAAAGAGATGTTGACTTTTACACACTAAATCTGATGGGGAAAACGAAGCTTTTATGATTGGGGTATACATATATGCTTTCCATATGTTTGGTTCAAATTATCATTGATAACTTAGAATCTTACCACTCAACTCAACCTTCTTTTTCTAAATTTTGATGGAATATGTGATACCACCCAACTTTCTTGGCCATGTAAGATGGCTTAAATGTCGATTTGTGCTACCTTGGAGTCTTGCTTGCTACTAATGGCTTGTTTGTTAAGGATGTGATTTGATTGAGATGGCTGAGGTTATATAATACTAAATGCGTTATTCCGTTCTTAGCTAGGGGTAATGCCTATTACTAGTAAAGTAAGAGCAGGTATAAGTCTTGACGGTTTGGTCACATCCGCCGTAGAGGAGGGTAGAGAGCTTTTTGGTTGAGGAGACTAGGAGGGATTAGGGAAAGCAGGCCACACATGACACGGGATAAGCTTTAGGGATAGACTTGTCAATCTTAAACCTCTCAGAGTACATGAACTCTAAGTCTATGATAGGAGTTCTTGAGGCGGTCGTGTTAAACTTGTGCAGTCATTGTATTGTACGCAGCATCTACATGACTTGTGGTAGAGGTAAGTATGCATACATCTTGTCATATTTACTCAAGAGTAAATATGTGAGATATTTTGAGTTTCTTTGGCTTGGATGAGGTTACAACAACTGTGGGGTGATACAACTAGACTAGCAGAATCACAGAAAATGTGCGTGCAAATGTAGCATACTCTATCATCTAGGTAAAAAAAATCATTGGTAACCACAAATCATTATATCAAGTCAACTTCAAAACAAATACAACATAATCAGAGAAAAGATGTGTATGATGAAACAAATCTCAATAGATAAAGTTCATACCTTTCCTGTGAGACCTTCCCCCTCTAATCCAACAGCTAATCAGATATAACAATCTACACTCCTTGGTGAGCGAAAAAATCAGTCTTCCTCTTCGCTCTCGTCGCTAAAATATCCTCTTCTCTTCTCTCTTTTCAATTTCTTCTTTTCCTCAGTGTCTCCTCCTCCATTTAGTAATCTCTCCCCTGCATCTCCATCGACAGCGGAAGCCCAATTCTCCTCCTCAAAACCATCTCCTCTATCCTCTTCCTCGTCTTCCCCTTCCTCGTCCTCTCGTCCCCAACCCAGCCCATCAAGGTTATCCTTACCGTCAGCCCCACCTCTCCTCCGCCCTTTCTTTGATGGCTCAGGCCTTTCCCTGCGACCAAGCTGATTCTTCGGGCATTCATAAGACAAGTGCCCCTCCAGGCCGCATTCGTAGCACCTACTCTTGTCCGTGTACACCTTCCGCCGGATAAACTCTGCTGCCCGGCCGTTATCAGACGCAATTGAGGCGGACAAAGTCCGGGCGTTGAGGAGCTTTTTGTCAATCCCTTTAACAGCTTTGATGGCATCCTCCCGGGAAACGAAGAGGACGAAAGCAACTCCTCGACTTCTCCTGGTATCCCGATCCTTGAGAACGGTGACCTTGGCGACCTTGCCGAAGGTGGAGAATATAGTGTGGATGTCGGAATTGGTGAGGGAGAAATCTAGGTTGCTGACATAGACTGTGGACTTAGATGGCGCTAGGCGGCCGCTGCCGCCGCGCGAGGTGGTTGAAGCGGTGGTTAGGGTTTTGGAGGAGGAGGTTGAAGGCGGTAGAGATCCTGAGGCGTAGCGGTAGTAAAAGATGTCGTCATCATCGTCGTCGCTGTGGTTTCTCTTCGCCGACATTGATGCCGTATTCCTTCTTTTTGGATCGGGGCAATCTCATCTCACTGACAATTGAGATCAGGTGAGTACATTGCTGCCTTGTTGGTAGGGAAGCATTGGTTGAAAACGGACCGAACCAAACCGATCAAAAAATAAAACTGGCTGAATCCAAACCAAAAACCGCCTGTACAACAAAAAACCGATCGAAAAACTGAATTTTAAATACTTTTGTTTTGACTTTTTAATATAAATTCAAGAAACTAATTCGACAAGGTAGATTGATACGTATTAAATTAGTTTAGATTAAAACTTTTCTATTGTCATTAATTTAGTAAGGTAGATTAATTTTTATTTAAATATACACTATCAATTTCATATAAAAATTGTACTTTTCTTATTAATATGCTCAAAACATTAGCAAATAATTTTTTTAAAAGTGAAACAATCAAGTTTTTCATGAAAAAGTACGAAGAAAGCAACAACAACAACAAGAAGAAAACATGTGTGTTAATCAAATATTTTCTTATGTTAAAAAATAAAAATAAATTAAAATAAAATCATCGGTTATTCGGTCGGTTTTGCAAAAAACCGAAAAAACGAAAATGTGTTTTACATGAAATTCGAAACCGAAACCGGAACCAAACTTTTGGTTATTTCGGTTTCGCAATCGGTCCGGTTAATTTGCTCACCCCTGGTGTGCATGGGTCTAAATAAGGTAAAGAGACCGAAGCGGTAAAACTCGAGTATTCAGTTGCACAAATATATTACATCTATTAATTTTTAATGTATAACACTATATTTATGTGATTTATATCATTTATGTGAAACACAATTTTTTTAATTTTTTAACAAACTTTAAATAAAATATAAAGAAATCGTCTCTAATAGGACTAAAACATAAGGATATTTACTTAAATAGTACTAAATATAATGACTTTTCCAATGTAGTAACATATGTTTTATTTTCCTATTGTAGTATCATTGTTCAATGTCCAATAATCATTGTTCAAGTAAATGTCCAGCACCACTAGACATTGCTCAAACTAAATATTTATCATCATTGTACATTATTCCAGATACAAAACATTATTCAAGTACTCTTTTTAGGGCTTGAACTCTTAACTTTTAGTTTCTTCCAGTTCTTTCCCGTTCTTTCCAGTTTCTTCCAGTTTCTTACCGTTCTTCCAGTTTTTTCTAGTTCCTTCGAGTTTGTTCCATTTTTTTCAGTTTCTCCCAGTTCTTCCAGTCTCTTCTAACTAATTTTATTTTCTTCAAACTCTTTCTACTTCCCGACCAATTATTTCAAAAATGATATATTATTATTATTACAGTTATTATGTTTACAACTGTAGTTTATAAATTATTTCATTTTTATCTCACTATTTTTTATGATTCACAATGATCATATTATATGACATGATTGGTTTTTAAAACAAAATCTTGTACTGTATAAAGTTTAATTATAAATATCTTATTTTATGGTAAATATTGAATAAATAAAGTGATGTGAAGCGTAGCCACAATAACTTTTAAATATTTTACATTTTGATAGTTATGCTAATTTTAGATTCTAATTAAAATAATGATAATAATAATAATAATGATGATGATGATGATGATAATAATAATTTAGAACAACCAAATTAGAATGAGAATAATATAAATATACACAAAAAAAGTTTTCTAAAGTTTTTTAGAATTTACCATTTTTTAGCTTTTTCAATTTCATTTATTTTTTTTGAGTTTTTTCCAGTTTCTTCTAATTCCTTCCTGTTTCTTCCAGTTCTTCTAGTTTTTCTAGTTCTTCTAGTTCCTTCTGGGTTCTTCTAGTTTCTTCCAGCATCTAGCATTTTTTCAATCCTAAAGAACATGCTAAAACATAACCTCTGACTCCAAAATAGGAGTAACATGTTTTTATCCCCTAAGTAAAGCCTAAATTATTTAAACTAAAAACATTCCCCACGCGCTCGTATTTTAATCAATGCTCTCTTCTTCATTGTCGACAAATGCTCCATTAAACCATTATATCTGATCTCCCTTCTTTCCTTTCTCCACCCACTTCAATCTGTTACAATCGATGCCGCCACCGCCACCAAAATGCAGTGCCACCGCCACCCCATCCTCCCAGATTTGCCTCGCCTTTGCAATGTCGATGCCTCCCTAATCCTCTCAAACTTGTCACGTCCCCCCCTTCCACCCACACCTTTCATATGTGTTGTGCTGCTATTTCCACCTTCCTTAAATGCATGCACACATAACTTACACAAATAAACACACAGAGACAACATGTAAATCAATTAAGAAATATTTGCACTAAATAGTACTAAAACTTAGGTCATTTCCCTAAGTAGTACTTAAATTATTTTATTCCCTAAATAGCACTTGATAATGTCCATAATGTCCAGTGATGACCAATATTTACTTGAATAATGACTAATGCATAATGACTAAAAGTGCTATATTGGGAAGCAAAACACATGTGGTGCTATTTAGAGAAAGTCATTATGTTTTAGTGCTATTTAAGTAAATTCCTCATCAATTAACTTTGTCGAGTCAAACCACTAAACATATTTTCCTAATCAGAGATTAACACACAACAACAAACAATAAAATTTATTTTACCTTCCTGGAGCAGAGGAGTTGAGAGAGATGGGGATGCAGCCAGTGGCGGATCCAGAAATTCAAACCACTGGTGGTGACCTTGAAGAAAAACCTACTCTCCTTTTGTCCCACAAAAACATTTCTTGTTTGAAAAAATGGACTTTAAAAATGTATCTTTGATATTATTTTCTAATCTTTATATAAAACATCATACCCTATTTTTTAACAAATGTGCGGTTGTATTATTCCCACAAAAGCCAAATACATAATCTTATTGTCTCAAACTCAGCATAATCTACTCCCTCTACATACTCTATACAGATCCTATCATATTATAAAATAACAGTAGATCGAATTAGAAAATAATACATAGTACTAGAATAATACATTTTTAAAATGTACTTTTTTCACAGAGAATTTTTTTGTGAGATGGAGGAAGTACTAAATTTCTTGGTGTAGATAAAAAATGATAATAAATAAAAATATGTGGTGTAAGTAGGGTACAATTTGGTGTACTAATACATAGAGAATTTTTTTTGAGAAGTAAACAAGGATAATATATTACAAAGTTATATCATAGTAATGTACCGTATGAAATAAGAATACAATTTTTTTGTTTTTTGAAAAGTTTTTTTTTGCATTTACCGAAGTGGCCAGGAAGGATTGAAGGTATTGGGGGGCAGCCAACTTTTTTATGGGGGGCGCCACTTTTATTTCTTTAGAAAAATAAGGATAGTTAATGTACTAATAAATTTTTTTCTTAAAGTCACGGGGTCTAGTGCCCCCATTCCTTTAAACATGGATCCGCCCATGGATGCAGCAGCTAAGTACTTTTTTTTTAATTTTTTACAATCGTCATTTTCATTTTTTTAAACAACTGGTTTCTTTTTTAAATTTTTCTTTTTGAAAGGGTCTAGAGACTGATTTTAAAACCACATGCTCTGATACCAAAATGTAACACCCTCATCCGCGTAACTTGAATACATAGAATAACAGATCAGGTTTCCACTAGTCTGGCATCCATACACAATAATTTTCAAAACAATTTAAAACATTTAAGACAATATTTATAAATCCATCGGAGTAAATCCACTAGTTTGACATCCACACATGCCGCCCTACTTTTGCTTTGTCATCGCTGCCCCAGCCCACTTCTGCCCCCCCGCCCACCATTGACAACTGCATCATCGCCGTCCCTACCCTCACCATCTTTTTCAGCCCTCACCATTATTAGGGAAGAGAAAATATAAGGGAAGAAAACGAAATGAAAAGGATCTAGTACAAATGTACTGGATCCAGCTCCCAAGGCTGCTGTATGCTGTACCATTGTCGCAAGCCCCATAGATCTAGCACAAATCTAGAAGAACAAGAACAAGAAGAAAGGGGGAGAAAGGCGTAGATATGAGGGAAGACGAAAGAGAAAGAAGAAGGCTAATGATGAGAAGAAGACGAAGTAGGGGGAGATTTTTGGAAGGATTGAGATGAAAAGGTGGAATGAGAAGATTTTTTTCGGACAAAAAAAGGTAGACTGAGAAGATTATTTTCAGATGGTGAGAGTATATAGTCACTCAAAATTGAATATTCATTTACTAAAAAATGAGTATTCAGTTACTCGTAATTGAATATTCGATGTGTATGTATGAGAAACACCATACAACCGGTTGTACAGTATATATCGAGATATTTTGGTATAATGTGCGGAGGAAAAAAATACTACATCCATCCCATTGTACTCCAAAAGCATGCACTGACATTTTGTGCCAGTGTGATGTTAGTGTGATGAATTACTTTGACAAAAAATGTCAGTGCAATTTTTTAATAGAACCAACATTTTCTACCCGCATGAATCATTAAAACATAAACATAGATGCAAAATGGTACAACTTTGGAGTACAGTTTACTTTTGGTGGTGTACCTCTTGAAAAAACTCCTATAATGTCTTCTAGGGTTTTTTAGCGTCTGAACTTTTAGCATAATATAATCTCTGAGATCCCAGACTACTTGCCAAGTTGCTATCTGGGGAAGACGTTAGGAGTCTACAGCGCAGGATCCAGTGTGTAGGTGTGATGTTTTGAGTTTGTGAATATGTTCCTTTCTAGTTTTCTGCTTCTCTGTTATAACTTTGTAGGGTTCATCTGTTCAAATCTCAGGTTTCGTCACCTCTTTTATTTGCAAAACTGTTTGGAATTCGTAATTAGAGAGCCAAGGATGTCGGGGAAGGATCAGGAGTATCGCATATTCATCGGTGGGCTGTCGTGGGACATCACCGAGCGTCAGCTCGAAGATGCTTTTAGCCGTTTCGGGAAAGTCGTCGACAGTCAGGTGTGTGTTTTACTTCGGATTAAGCTTTTCTGTTGTTGATTTTGTGCTGAAATTCTGCCGTGTTAAGTATGTGTATATGGGAGAAACTGAAAGTTATTGCCGGCCAGTTGGATGGTATTGGTAACAAAGTAAAGATTTGGAATGATTTTGTTTAACCCTGTCATCTGGTGGTGTAGGGTAAGTCTTTTTGTTATTATAATTATTATTAATATTATTATTATTTTTTAATATTATTATAATAATGTTTTATACACTGAGTGTACCTTTTAGTCTTAAATATAATTCATGACACAAAAATTTCATAGGTTTGGTAAGGCATGACCTTCAGGTCAGGTTTCTCTGGGCTTTGAAGTTGAATCATTTTTTTCTTTAAACTCTGTGCCCGCTTGCCCAGTCAAACTGGGTATTAATATAGGGAAGGAGGGAGTATGTGTTATTTATTTTCGGCATAGACCTACGATTGAAAACTGCAACCTTCTGAGGTTAATTACTTCCTTTTCTTCTTTTCATCAATTATGCTTATATTGCACAAAATGCACATTGTGTTTCCCTTGCTCCATTGAACTTAGAAGTTGAAACTTGATTTTTTATGTCCAAGATCTTGAATTTCTCAGTGTCTTAATATTAAAATGGCAGTCGGAAACCAGAAAATATTTAAGATATGCTCAGTCTTTTTTCTCCTTCTACCTTGATATTGTTAATTTTCATCTTGGTTTTTCCTTTTGGAATCTGATTTTGCTTGGATCTTTGGTATATTATAGATGGAACATTCTGAGGATGTGGTTCAATGGAATGCGCATCGTTAAAAGAGTGCAGTGTTGTTTGTGTTGCTTTGTTCTGTTCAGCCGATTGTTTGTATTTGTTGAATTACTAGAGTGGTTCATGGGAAGACATTATCTAATCAAATGCATGCTAACGTGCAAGACTTCTTGCATCAATTTTGTGGGTTAATTTGGGGCAGGTGGTTTATGGACATGTGTTGGTTACTTGGTTCAACGTTTTCTGAATAGCTGCCTTGAATCAGTTCAATAGCTAATTGTACACAGTGAGGCTACTCATATACCCTTTACGTCCGACATACGATGCTTTCTTGAGTAACAAAAATGCGGACGAGGATTCAATACGAGATGCTGTCATCACATTCCATATGTTGACCTATAAAACATGAGGATATAGAAGTATGAGCATATAGAACAGATTGTCTTTCATCGTTAATTTAGTCCCAAGCTGTGTCGTTTTACTAGCAAACAATGCTGATGTGTAACAAGGCTACATTTTTCACGTTATAAACACGAGACCTTTCACACAAGGAGAAGAGAGAGGTTTGCTTATTAGTGAACTAGTTCTCAGCAACTGTTTGCAGTTCCATACTCCTGATTTCAGAAGTCCTATTAAGATTTAATAATGTTTAATGGACAAACATGGAGCCTTCTCAATTTGTACACTACTAACAGATGACTTAAATTTAACCAAGTTTATAGACAATTGCTCAAAGGAGCTAATGGGTGCAACATGCAGAAGCTTCTAGTTGAATATTCTTCAGTATTTTACGTGGTTTTGTGTGTGTGGATGCATTATATTGTTGAGCTTCGATCAACGTAAGGCGCTACTCTCTACAATGCAATGGATTATGAAGTGTGATATGTTGTTTTGGAAGTTCTAATTGGAGTTCCTCAATTTTGCTTTGACTTTCCACTATGGGATTTTCACCATAAGGCCCCTAGTAGCTCCCATGCTTGTAATTATCATGCTCTGTCCCAGATCCTATGCTCGTGAGATCAAGGTGTTTCTTCACTTTTAGAGTTGTGAGGATATTTGTTTTGATAGATAGTCTGCTGTGAGAAAACATTTAGGTCTCGTATCCAATCATTCTGATTTGATAGAACCGCATCTGGTACCATCTCATGTTTTTGAGTTTAGAAACCATTAAGCTAATGTTCCATTTCAGTCGTGTCGTATGTGTGTCCTATGAACAGAGCCGTAACCCAGTTGTGAAGCCATGTGGGATTGGTGACTATCTGAGTTTGCATCAAGCATGCTGAAGAATACGATGGAGTTAGTCATGCTAGATTCTTTATGTCTTGAGCAATTTGATAGCCACTGTTGCCACTGTTGCTGCCCATGAACTAGTAAACGACTTCTTTCTTGGGTTCGCTTTGTCCGATTTAGATAGTTCCTTCATTTCATTAGCAGAACCGCGGACCAGTATGGGGTTATAGTTGGTGTTATATTTTTTTTTTGTGGTGCTTTCTTTGTTGCTAAGGTTATAACATGTAACTCTTAAGATCAGCTGGCTTGAACATGCACTGAAAGGCTCATGTTTGAAATTTAATTTGAGGATGCATCTGCTTTTGGGATAAGTTTATCTCCGGACTGCTTTGCCTGTTATAGATTCACTGGCATCATCCCATCTGATCTTTCATGTGTGGGGCTAGTCTGACTGTTCACCATTTCTGCCTGCTCCAGTTACCATCAGCGCTTAGCTTTTTCCAGCTGGTTCTGTTTTGGCTTGAAGTTGTTTCCTTTGGCCTTGGTGACTAATGAGAGGTGGCCAGTATGCAGTTGACATGTATAGTTAAAGTGAATTAGTTGATGGTCTGTAGTTGGTAATTGCCTCTTGCAAGGATTAGTTGGCACGGCAGTGGTGTAGTTAATCAGATAGGGGCAAGTTATGGGGCAATTGATTGAAACAGTGATGTAAGCTTCTTGGGAAATATCTTAATAGTGACTTTCTCTGTGCTGCATTATTCTACGGGCCAGCATGTTTGACCAACTGAAGCCTACTGTTTTTCTATGCCTTTTTGTCCATTAAGAAATTCTTATGAAGTTGAAAATATCACTGACGTTCTGCATCCAGTTAAAGTGGTGTGGAATCACTTACGGAGAGAGAAAGTCTTCATTTTTGTGGTTTGATTTTTGTTGTTGATTGTTTGATCGCACAGAACAAGAGCTGAGGCAATGTAATTGTCTTAGCACCTCAAATAATGGAAAATTGTAGTAGTGTAGTACTACATATCCATCTCATCAAGTAAGAGTTCCTTTGGCATATTGCATGCTTGTCATCAATAAGTAATCAACATATCATTGTCTTTCTCAAATTGTTGCATTATGGTTCATCCATTGTGATTCATTGGTGTGCATTGGTTTCCCTTTACATATGATATGTGTAATTTTGTCTTTGCTTTATATGTAATATTGGGATGAAATAAGTATTCATTCTCTGGATAGTCCAATACAAGTAAAATTTTAAAATTACATCACTTGCGTTATCATTCACAAACAAAGCAATTCTGACATCACAATATCTTTCTAAGAGTGATGCATTACTTTTCTTCCTCTCTGTTCCGTTGCCACATATTTTTTTCATTAAGGTGTGTTTGGCTGGAAGGGATTTAAGAGGAGGGAAAATGCTTCCTTCAACTCATTTTGTTCACAAAATTAAGTGTGGGTTCCCTTTCCCCCAAATTTCTCCAAGCAAACACAAAAACAGTCCCCTTCAACAAACAACGTAACATGTAAAGAAACACACCACGTCCTCTCCTCTTTAACCAAAACACCCTAAAGAAATTATTTTGTAACTGCATGTAATGTATGTTAAGGTGCTTTGTTCATTTTTATTATACGTTTCTTTAGTCTAAGATTATGCTTTTACTTCATGTCCACTTGGGAAACACATTTCATTGAATTTTTGCAAGTCCACATCTCAGTGATTTTTAATAACAATTCTCACCCCCTAATTTTTAGTTATTAGTGTGATTACAATATTTTCCAACAAAATGACATGTATACACTTTGCTTTAATTTCACTTCTCCTTTTCTTATTTCATTGTCTTCCAAAAAACAAAAAAAATCACTTGTACTTTTCTTGCTCTTGCTTCTGAGTTTTCTATAAGTACTCTCGACAAAACATTTGTTTTTTTGAAGTTTGAGAGAGTTTTAGGAGAAAGAAGTGTGAGATCAAGGTTGTGAGGAAAAGAGCACAGCAGGTTAAAACAACTAAAAGTAGACTGAAATGAATGAGAAAGGACAGAAATTTATATGTTTTTTTAGGAAAATTTCCATAGAATAAACTGACCCTCCTTTTAACAGGCTGCTTAGTAATCTCCCCTCTAGTATTTGCAAGGATTAATTCAACCTTTCAAAGTAGCACAAAATGCTTTTAGTTTAGCAGTAACGGCGGGGTTCATTTCGTGCAACAACTCTTAAAGTGGGATTATTTAGTGCCTATATTATAAGTCAAATTATAGTTAACATTGTGGTAAAAGGTCAGATCATTGTGCGTAAATTTTTCATTATTCAATTACTATATCAAGATCAATCTAAATAAACACAAATTCAATGAGATTTGCATTCTTTCTCCATTCTTAGAGTTTTATAAGGTGGAGACTAGAGAAAAAATGCAATAATAATTGAATAATGTTCAATAAAAAACAGTTTTTTATTTAAAATGATCTGAATATGGTACTTGAAAAATGAAAACTTTGTGCAGTCGTGCACAATAATCTGACCTTTTGTCGGGTTGTTGATTACAATTGGACCATTAGGATAGGCACTGAATAATCTCACCTTTTAGAGCTCCTGCCAGGAATGCACCCCGCAGCCCCGCTGTTAATGTTAATCCAATGGAGTTAACTTGGATGCATTTTGCGTAACTATTTTGAAAGGTGAGATTACTTTTTTGCAAAAATTAAAGGTGGGATTATTATTGGCTTTTAAAAGGTTGGATTATTCTGTACAAATTTTCCTGTTTTAAAAAAAAGACACACATTAATGCCTCATTCCTCTTTCCCTATCCTATCTTTAAACAACCAACACATTAGTGCTTTGTCAATATTAGCATGAACTTTTCAATAGCTTGATGTGTCCTGAAGATTAAGTTGGCTTTGCATGAAGGTACACACATATTTTCAAGGTTTAATGATCTACTACATAATTTTGGAAAATAATATAAATAATTTTCAACTATTTTTTACCATGTATTTGGACTACTCGAAATTTTAACAATTTGGATAAAAATTTAAAACCATGTAAACTTTGTACTTCATTTTTACTATTGCTATTAGGGGGTTGCTTATTTGTTTCCAAGAAACTCAAATAAGGAAAATACCATCTTCCATTCAGACATCACTAGAAGGCTGATATGATGCAAGAGCCAAACATCCACTAATTGATTGTTTAAAACTAGGGTTAGCTCCTGGAGCTAAGCTTTATGAAGAGGGGTGGGTCTTTAATGTGCATACCTTTTCCTTTCCCAGAGAGTGCGCATGACCTGGGGGCCTTGCATACTATTTTTTTCTCCTTTTGGTTAAAAAATGGTGTCCTTGTGAATACATTGCTTCTTCTGTGTTGCTTTTTGTTATCATTTACTGATGCATCAGAGCCTCACAGGTAATGCTGGAAAGAGACACACACCGTCCTCGTGGGTTTGGATTTTTAACATTTAGTGACCGCAGGGCAATGGAGAATGCAATAAGAGATATGAATGGTAGTGAGTTGGGTGGGCGGATGATCTCAGTTAACAAGGCCCAACCTAGGATGGGGGGAGATGGTGTGGACCATGGTGGCTATGGCGAAGGGTACTCTTCTGGTGGTGGAAGGGACAGCTACAGTGGTGGAGGTTACACGTCTGGCGGTAGGGGGGGAAGCTATGGGGGGCTGGATAGGTCTTCAGGGCAGGATACTTGTTTCAGGTGTGGTCGTCCAGGCCACTGGGCCCGAGACTGCCCATTAGAAGGTGGTGGTGGTCGAGGTGGCCGCCCATTGACACCTCCCCCACGGTCCAGGTTTGGTGGTCGTGGTGATCGCTTTGGCAGTGATCACCGTGATAGATACGTGGAAGATCGCTATGATAGAGGTCACTATAGCGACAGGGGAGATCGTCTGGATAGTAGAGACGACCGCTATGGGAACCGTGATCGGTATGTTAGTGACAGGTACGCTTTTGTGAGAAGTGAGAATGTCAATGATTTTTTCTGTAAAAGGTTGTACTACCTAAGTTCCGAAAAATGTCTTGTTTTATGCAGGTGCAGTTTTTAAAATTTATCATCTGAAATTTTCACTTTTGGTCTCACCACTATTAGGTCATTTCACTTTTGATTCCTTACTTTTTAAAACCACTTTTTACCAGTAACATGAACTTGCTCTTTTCAGTTCTGTTAAAATATCTTGCAAAAAAGAAACTATACATTATATTGAAATGGGTCTGTGTTAAGCGATCATAAGAATCAGAGTGGCAAGAAGTTCATTGTCATGCACAAAAAGTAGATTGAAAAAGGAAAATTGGGGCCACCAAAGGAGAGTGACATAAATAGTCATGGGACCAAAAATTTAAAATTTTTGTTCAGAAAGATACAACTATTAAGTTTATTTGTTGGTTAAGCCAGATTTAGCATTTTCTTTCTTTAATGATACTTTTTTTTTTGAATTATACGGAGTATTTAAGATGCATCAAGTATATGAATGGTCACTTCTTTTCTTCTAATAATACAAAATACATTTTGTGGGATATCAATTTCCAATTAGTACACTTTAAAAGATCCATATATAGGCACTTATTGGGGGGATGTATGGAGAAATTCTTAAGGCACTATTTAAGCTTTGAAATAACTCTGTATAATATAATGATCAGGTATGCTGCTAGTGGAGACCGGTTTGCAGGCAATAGATATGGAGGCGCAGACCGTTTCGCTTTGAATGGAAGCTATGGGAAAGAGAGGGTGGTGTATGGCCGTGATGGAGGAGGGGGTGGAAGAGTGAGCAGCGACAGATATGCAGCTGGAGCAGGTGGGCCAGCGCGTTATGAGGGGGGCAGAAGCTACAGGGACAGCCGGGCAGGACCTTATGACCGCCCTAGAAGGGGCGGTCAGTCTCCCTCCTTTGCTGACCGCTATTGAAGCCTTCAATTGCCGTCTGTGTTGAACCAGACTCTTTCAGTGAGTGGAAATGTCAAGTCCTCTGTTAGTTGTGTGAGATTTAATAGTAACTGAAGGAGTTTATTTCATAGCACTGTGGTTTCCCTTTTTCTTTGAAGGCTAGTTTGGATGTGTACTTTTGCGAACATCATAGGTTGTTTTTGGTGGGCATTAATTTGTTCCGAAACCGGATCATGATGAGCTTAGGCATTTTGAGTACTCTTGGTACCATGCTGGCTGAATGGGTGTTATAGGAGTAATTTGAATTGAGTAAGCATTGTACCAAATGCTGATAGTTGTGACTTGTGAGTAGGGGGTGAAAGCCCGAAAGCTGTCATTTTTGGGAGGGCTTGCAAGGCACAAAGATAAGGGTTGAGTTTTGTGTTTGGTAACAATGCGTGGAAACCTTTCGTTTAATAAACGATCGGGTTTTGGGCTTGTTTCCCAAAGCCTGATCCCGGCTCGAACGCAAATATTTGTCCAAAGTTTACATTATTAAATAAAAGACTCCACATTTTAGAGCCATTGAATAAAAAGATGGTCGTTTATGAATCCAATCAAGGAGGAATTTAATATCAAGGCCCTCATGGTTGTAGTGCTAAGAAAAGAGATATTTTGATGTAATATTTGAGTTTGATTTCTAGTGACTACATTGAAAGATACTCCCCCGTCTCAAATTATAATGCTTGTTTACTATTCACATGGTTAAACTTTATTCACTTTCTTTCTCTATTTTGGTTAGTAATTTGATAAAATAAAATATTATTGTCACTACTAGTTTTGTAGATCTTTTGATGTAGTTTTTTAATATATAATTTTTATTTTTTAATTCTATACTATTTGTCATATAAATTGGTTTGAAAATGATTTCAGTCAAACATCGTAAACTGAAACAGACGTTATAAAATGGGACGGAGGTAGTATATGTTAATATTTTGAGCCTTTCAAGTGCCAGGTGTTTTTACCTTCTTTGTCGCTAATTTATGATCAAAACTAAATCTAGAGCCTCTCGCTGGTTTCATCTTTTTTTTTTAAACTTAAGAAAGAAGAGTAAAAAATTTGTTTGTCAAGAACCAAATTTGAACTGCTATCCGAGCATTCAGTCCTCTGCTACCACTATCTATTCGTAGATGGATGAAAGTCATTTATACTCCCTCCGTTCTAAAATTTTCTTTCCAGAGCAGTATTCCAACTTCATGGGAATTTATATTTATTTGTGTTTTTTCATGGCCTATATGATAAAATAAAATATTCTTGTCACCACTTGTTTTGTTGAACTTTTGATGTAGTTTTTAAATATGTATGTTTTATTTTTTATTTTTATACCAATATTTAAATAAAATAGATTGAAAAAACTTGGGATTTTTCTTCGTTTTGCGCAACGGGAAGAAAGTTTTAGGACGGAGGGAGTAACTCTTTTTGGTATTTTATCCGTCTTAATTTGAATGATTTGTTATGGTTTATGATATTTGAGAAGTTATTTTTAAAATAAATTATTTAAAAAATTGGGGTATTTTCAAAAAATAAAATTTACATATTTAAAAATAACACTAAAGATTTCACTTAATGAGAGGTGACATATATTTTATCAAATAATTAATAAAAATAGAGAAAAATGAAAATTGATGTTGTAAATAATAAACATACAATTTAATTTGGGAGGAAGGGAGTATAACTTTCTGTTGAGAGAATTTGTTTAGTTTAACATTTTGCAGTAAAAAATGATAAACTTTGGCAATTGATTAAATAACATTTATATCCGATATTGATATAGGAATAATACTACTAGACTTATCTTGTAAAATATTTTTATCTAGTCAATATACTGAGTAATTTTTATTTAATTATAAGTCAAATATCAATTCTAGTTGAGTATGAAAAGTTAAAATTGAATAAATTCTTTTGGACGAAAGTAATATATGGCGGATTCAAACCCTTATTTATAAGTCACATAAAAAACATGTAACTTTTCAATTTTCATAGAGTTCTATTATTATTATTACTAGTATTTTGATCAGTGCGACGCACGGGGTTAAACAAAATTTTTGTCGATTTCGATTTTTTTCAGTGTAATATATTCTCCGGAGTCAAGTAAATATATTTCTAACACGATTTTTAATCAATGCACAACAACGACAAAAGTAGAATAAATCATATTTGAGGAAATGAAAGTGTACTCGAAAAAACCTTATTTAATTCCAATTTTTTGAAAGACTTTAGGGTGCACAACGTTTTTGGTATGGTTGTAAATGTTTCCATTGTTATCTAGAACCAATATTTTTAATCATGTCTTTGCCTTCATTCGTAAAAAAGTAACATAAAGCTAACCATGACTAAATACTAAATTGGTTAAAAATAATACAACAAAAGATAATGTTTGACCTTAGCTTTTGGTAATAGTCATAGTAAAATATACTCCCTCCGTCCCAAAAAGATTTACACATTTTAAAAAAATTGCGTCCCACAATCCTTTACCCATTTCTATTAAAAAACCACTTTTACCCCTTACTTTTTCAAATACTACCTATCACATCATACCTTTTTCCTACTAATCTACACATCACATCAAGGGTATTTTTCAAAAGTCAACACAAAATTATCCCTCCTTTAATTTCTACTTTAGTCAAAACGTATCTATCTTTATGGGACCGAGGGAGTAAAACTATTGAGAATTATTTTCTCTAGAATTTCTTAGGTAGTTCTGAATCAGATGGTACCAAATTCATTCGGGGTATGTAAATCTTTTTCTCAATTGAATTTCTAAAACCTCAATTGAAGTGATAATGTTCTTTCTCAACTTCTAAACGATTAATCTTCTATCATTACACAATCTAGATATTTAGTCAATGTCTTCAATGACATGGTGAGTACCCCCTTTTTAAAACTATTTTGTGGTTTAGGATCCCCGAATTTTTGATTTAATTAAAAAAAACTGAAGTGTTATCCAATCGTCTTCAACAGCTACATTTAAATCGGCTTTGCATAAGGGATATGAAAAATTCATTACCATTCAACAAACTTGAGTACGGGTGCTAATAGTGCACTATCCTAAAAAAAAATCATGTTCTCTAATAGGTTCGGATAAGTGAAGTCCACTATAACTCTTGAAGGGATAACTTATTTCAAGAATCAAGAATTCAGAAGGATTTTAATTTCAATGTCAGCAGTTCCATCGATAACTTGTCTAAGTTTTCCATCTTTGACTTTTACTATCCAATCAGAAAACGTTTTCCGGATTTGATGGGCTAGATTCTTTACCCATACCCGCCCATCTTTGCAGGCCGGACTGCCCACCGGGCCGCCCGGCCCAGATAAAACATCAAGAAAATTTTTTTTTGTACAAAAAATTAAAAAAAACATTGAACTCTTTTTTAATGTTTAAAATAAAATAACCAGTCACCACCTTTATATAGAAAGCATAATAGAGATATTGTTGCATAATTAATAAACCCATCATATTGATTCATTAAAAGAGTATTGATTTTTTTAAAAGAGGTGAGTGAATTAAACTATTATACATGAATTATAGAAAATTTTAAAATTTATATTGGCTAGGTAATTATTAATAAAATAAATATATTTGATGAAAAGGGGGAAATTGTTGGAATGCATGAGTTCAACCCTTTCTGTGTTGTTAAGTGTTGACTCACAGGTTTTGATAATTGACAAACACAATCTATTCAAGTCAAGATCAAAGTGCTACAACGACAAACACGAAGACTTGAAGTGCCATTCCTTGAAGTACTCAAGAAGGTGCACATGATTTTATCGGAGTCCGAGACGCGTTCGAAGCACCTAACGGAGGACTCGGAGGTGTAGAAGATTTCCGAAGACTTTTTATTTATTTGAGTCTTAGGAATTATTGTAAGGATGACAAAAATATCTTCTCTCCAAAATTATTTTTATGAGAGTCAAAATAAAAATTATATTTATTTTTGGAGTCAGTTGAAAAATCTTTTTAACTGTTCAAAATAGTTTTATTGAGTCAGTTACAAAAAGTGTGTCAAACATTTATCAAATATTTATTTTGATATTATAAAATATTTTTGGTAGGCAAAAATATTTTATTCAAATATTTTTCGTGTACATCGTTTGACACACAAAATAATTTTTGGACTCACTTTTTACTCCCTTATTCAAATACTTTGAATAGGAGAGGTTTTGTTTGAGGAGCGTCTCTCATTCCTCTTGTCTGAAACAATCGCGTTAAGACATTTTTTTACTTCTCATCTCGCAACTGGCTGGGGCCCTTGTGTTTGTGCATCATTTCAAATCTAATCGATTAATATTCTCACATTAATCGATTTACCCAGTTTTTGTTTAGATTAATCGATTAAATTCTCTTTATTAATCGATTAATTGAGTTTTACTTCGTGTTGAGCTTCTTTGATATAATCGATTTTTTTCTTCCCATTAATCGATTAGTTTACTCAGACCATTCTAATCGATTAATATCTTTGATTTAATCGATTATCTTTTTGCGCAGACTGCATTAATCGATTATTGGCACTGCATTAATCGATTATTATGCTGCATTTTTCATCCCAGCTTCTCTTCTTGGACCAACGGATATATTCCTTCAACCCCTTTATAAACTTCACTCCTTGGTCATTTTTATAAGATAAGAAATACTCCAATACTCCAATAATCCTCCATTCATTTCTTCCTCAAATTGATATATTTTGAGAGAAAACTAAGTGTTTTCAAGAGAGTGTTTTTGTCATCCATAGAGCTTAATCTTTTCTCATTTCTACTCTTGTGAGAGTTATTGCTGAGAGGTTGAAGAAGATTGTTCTTCTTGTTGTTCAAGGCTTATGTGATTTAAGTCTTGGTTGTGAAGTCTTGTAGAGGGCATATCTATGAGCGGTTGTGTCGAGGCTTGTGGGATTCAAGTTCTCGAGTTGTAAACGGTTTGTTAAGCACCCGTAAGCTTAACGAAAGTAGTGGTAGCTTCGAGAAAGTCTCTCGGGGAACTGGACTAGCCACGAGGTGGTGAACCAGTATACATCGGTGTGTTCTTTGCCTTCTCTCTTTTATTTCCGCTGCACTTACGTTTATATTATTAATCCTGCGAAAATCGGTAATCATTCTCAACAACTCTATTCACCCCCTCTCTAGAGTTGCACGCTTTTTCTAACAGTAAAAAGATTCCCAAACCTCTCAACCGCCTCCTACGGACCAAAATCAAAGCAATGAAGTTTCCTTTGATTTTGAAGAATATGAATTCGATATTTCATTATTCTTATTAATATACAACAACAACCTAGTTGAATCTTACTACAGTAGGGTCTCGACATTATTTTTATTAATATAATGTTAATTATTGTTAAATAAATTAATGAATAGACTTTATTTTAGTATAACACAATGGCCCATTTTCTACCTGTCGTATAAGGCCCCTCATTTCTCAGAGACGGCCTTGAATATTATTTATTTATTTTGACATAGATGTCAAAATAGGCATGTTTTTTTATTTTCAAGAATTTTAATTAATACTAATTACACTTATAATAGTTAATATTATACCATAAATATTTCGATTAGGAACACTAGTTAATAATTAATTTCTTACAGATAAATACTCACATACTAAGTCATCATCATTTTAAAAATTATTAATGAAAAATAGTAATTTTTTGGAACATATCTTTAAATTTTTACAAAGTTAGTAATAGAAAATAATAATTTAAAAATGGAAAATATTAATTTTAAAATGGAACATACTTGTTATTTGACTTAGAATTTTTTTAATATATACGATATAAAATTATTGCTCTATGAAATAAACATGCCCATAAAAATCCCTTTTCTTTTATATATTTGTTTCTCTTTTTTCAAAGTTGGAAAATCTCTCTAATTAGTATTAATTCAAAGTAAAAAAATATTCATATGTAAGTTCTTTTAGTCCTACCAATCTATCGGTTCTTAGAATAAATTTATTTATTTTGATTATTGTTTTTGAATATGAATTCTTTTTTGAATTTCAAAATATATTATTTAATTTAAATATTTTCCAACAATGAATTAAGATATAAAAGTTTTTAAACGCGATTATGCTGAGAAATTTATATGTAATAAATACGAAATTTAATTTCCATTGAATAAGTTTTTTTGTTAACTAATTCTTTAAATATAACTTGATGACTTGGCATTCTGACATGTTAAAAAAATTGTCTAATAAACGTGCCACATGTCACAATTCTAAAAGCTCAACTCTCAAATTTTATATATAAAGCATATATTTTTAAAATTGAAAAGGAATTTTTATACAACCTTTTTTGAATTATGAAATATTATAAAGGGTTATGTGAACTTATAACAAAAATCATCCTTGCTTGGATGGCTAGAAACTCAACCAAATTGTTTAGGAGGTTTTGGGTTCAAACCCCCACAAAGGCATTTTTTGGAAAAAAATTGCAAGAAAATAAACCATGGTAACTGGTTTGAACGGCTGGTTCTTATCGATTCAAATTGGTTCACGATCCAAATCGAATGGTTTGGTCCGGTCCGATTTTTAAATACGTGGCAGATGACTTGTTAAAAAAAATGCCAAGTAGACCCGCCACATGTCAAAATTCTATGCGACCAAATATTATATTAAAGGATTGCTAATTCTTTGATGGTTTTTAGGTCTATATTCATTTTATGGATCTAGTAAATGAAATGATTAGATGTATTATGCCTTGAAAAAAAAGTTGAACTATAAACCTATGAAAAATATATGAAATTCACATGTAGACCTTATGATCATAATAAAACAACTCTACGGTTAATGGATGGTTCTGCAATTTCTAATAGGTGTGGGCATCTCAAGTAATTGAGTCTTAAATTATCTTCTCGTGTTTGATTAATTTTCTTTTCCAATTTCACATTTTCATTAAAATGTGCAAAGTTCTAATTAATGCTTCGGTTTCAATTTAATTTACATATTTACTAATTATAAGGTTAAATCTTAATCACTTTTTATACATATTTGCAACATTCATTTTAAAAAAATAATGTAACTATTGTATTGTAGAACTCTTGTTCTGGTTGTTAAATATACGGAGTATGATATATCTTTCTTGGAGTATTTGTCCTATTTTAGATTTATACACTCATAAGGATCGACTTCTAATCTTTAATTAAATAAAAATTAAATGGTACATCAATTGGATAAAATAATGACAACTGAGTTTTCAACGCTGTGGAAGCTTTTAACAAATCATAATCACAAACACAATTAATTCATATCTTTTGAAATAAAAATTTAAAACCATCACATCCATCATGACAATCTCGCCTCCGTGCGCTGCAAGATCCATGTTATATCATTCTTTTTGTTTACTTACGTGTAGCAAATAAAACATACTACACGCCCTGCGGTGAATCTGAGTAAGGAGATCTAATGCATTGAACATCCATATAAATTGAATCTCAATTCATAATCAAATCATTTGATATCATGCACATAATATATCAATTTAGATATTCAATATTAATTCCTATCAGATCATTTGATATCAACACATGCCTTTTGATTTTTAGGGCAGTGGTAATACCACTAACGCCCAGCGGCGTTATGCTCATTTTGATGCGTGGGGGGGGGGGAGTTAAATACCGCCCCCTTTCCTGTTATAGCATCGTTATTTTTGCAGCGTCAATCTTTTGACGCAAATTGTAGGCCAAAATTTGGCCGTTGGAGGCCCCCCGGCCCCCTTTCCCGTTATCGCACCATGTACTTTTTTTATTCAATGAATATAATTTTTTTTATTAATGAATGTAATTTTTTTATTTAATGAATGTAATTTTTTTAATTAATGAATGTAATTTTTTTAATGAACGAATGTAATCTTTTTAAATTAATGAATGTATTTATTGTTCATGAATGTAATTTTTTTAATGAATAAAATTTAATAATTAAATTTTATTAAATTAATTTTAGAAGATGTGCATTTAAAATGTAAAAAATGCAAGTTTGAAGTTCCAGTTTGAAGCCCCGGGGCTTCAAACCCATTTCTAGTAAATTGTTGATGTAAGTTAAAGCTGATGTGACAGAGAGAGGAAGTTTGAAAAACCATTTTCAGTGCTCTCACATTCCATATTTATTATATGAACACTGTTCTTAAACTATTTTTAGTGTAAAGCAAATCATAACAACGCTCTTAAACTTATTCTTAGTGTAAGGCTAAATTCATATTGATAACTGAGCTCTTAAACTATAATTAGTCTAAGACAATATTTCTTACCGGGATCTTAAAGTATATATATCAGTTTAAGATAGAACACAAGAATCGATGATCCATCTCACGAGTCTTTGGATCACGCTCAAACCGAACATCGGATTAGTCACCATCGGGTTGGGTGGTACCCTCAAACGAGTAGATACTCAAGTTTGGTTTGTGGATTTTGTACGTACGTTTTAACCCTGGTCACTAGGAGTCATAGCCGCAAGGCCTAAGGAAATTGGTCACATGAGTATATCTTAGACTTCTTCTAGATACCCTTAAAAATCAATATCACTTTCATAATCATCTGAATATTTTTTCAATTATGGTTCAGTCATTCATAATTAAAATTTTAATTAGGAAATTTATTAAGGTTTAATCATAATCAATAATTAATAATAATCATCATAATATTCAATAAAAAATAGCATCCTAGCATCCAGTGTTAACACCCTAGGTCAAAACATCATATTTATTTCGAGAAATCATCATATTTATTTCGAGAAATCATTTTCATATCGATCATAATTGAATGGTATCAAAAATAGGATTTTACAGTTCAAAAATCAGGTTTATGAAAAAGTTTATGGTTCAGAGGGCACCCCTTGCAAATTTGAAGAACATTCATTCCTCTGCCCCCACTATCTATTTACATATGGATTCAAGTCATTTATAGCTCTTCTTTAGTATTTTATATTTCTTAATTTAAATTGTCTGTTTTGATTTATGATATTTGAAAGAAATTATTTTTAAAATAATTTATTTAAAAATAGGGGTGATTTCAAAAAATATAATTTATAAATTTAAAAAGTATATTAAAAATTTCACAAAACAGGATGTGACACGACTATACTATTATATCAAATGAGTAATAAAGATAAGGAAAGAAAGAAAATTAAAATTGACGTAAATAGGAAACATGCAATTTAAATGAGAGGGAGAGCCTCCGTCTCGGAGTATTGGTCTAGTTTAACTTTTTGCAATAAAAATGATAAACTTTGAAAATTTATTAAATTAATTTTGTATTAGATATTGATACAAGGAATAACGTTATTAGGTTTATCTTGAAAAAATATTTTTTTATCAAGTTAATATACCGAGTAATTTTGTAAGTTAAATGTCAATTCTAGTTGAATATAAAAGAGTAAATTCCATAAAAGGTCCCCAGTTATATGTCGTTTTACATATTTAGTCCGTACATATCAAATATTACTAATTTAGTCCTCAATTATTCTATCATTTTTCACGAATGGTCCTTTGTTAACGTTTTTGTTAAGAACATGGATAAAATTATATATTCATAATTCTCTCTCTCTTCTCATTTAAGCTTCCTCTCCCCTCTCGTACTCTTTCCCAAGCTCGTTGCTGAGTTTAAAACTCTAAACCCAAAACTGAAATTATCATTCATCTCTCAATTATTAGTCTTCCTGGTGGAATCTAAAATCAAAACCAATAAACTTTATAGATGAGTTTTATCGGTAGTCTCAAGAAATTACAAAGAAAATAAACATTAAAACTCATCCATGAAGGTTACTTGTTTCGAATTTGGGTTCCACCAGTTAGACAAACAATTGAGAGAAGAGTGATGATTTCGTTTTGGGTTCAAAGCTTCAAACTCAGATACGGGTTTGGGAAAGGAGTGTGAGGGGATGGAGAAAGCTTAATTGAGGAGAGAAAGGAGTGTGAATTTACAATTTTATCCACGTTCTTAACGGAAATGTTAACAAAGGATCATTCGTGGAAATGAATATAATAATTGGAGACTAAATTAGTAATATTTGATATGTAGCGACTAAATATGTAAAATGATCTATAAATGAGGACCTTTTATAGAATTTACTCAATATATAAAGTTAAAATTGAACAAATTCTTTGAGACGGAAGTAATATATAACGGATTCAACCCCTTAGGGATGCAGAGAATATATCAATTAGATAAAAAGTCATACTGTGACAACTTTTTAAGGATGCAGAGAATATATCAATTAGATAAAATAATGACAACTGCTCCTTTTGTCTCAAATTAAGGTGTTTGTTTAATATTCATAAGGTCAAACTTCATTCACTTTTTTTTCATTTATATTCGTTACCCATTTGATAAAATAATATAGTCATGTCAATCCTTGTTTTGCAGAGTTTTTTATGTAATTGTTTATGTATACATTTTAATTTTCAACGTCGCTTCAATTTTATATAAATTGCATTGGAAATAACTACAACCAAACATCATAAATTAAAACATGCAATTTATAGGGAGTAACAAGGATGTCATTGGTGCCGTGTAGTACGTGGTGGATAGATTTTTAAGGCTGATCTAATTTGATTTGAATGAATTTGATCTTAAAAGATCTAATCTGATGTAAGTGGATTTGATCTAAATGAATTTGATTCAAATTCAAATAAATAAATATTATTAATAATATTATTATTTGAATTTGAATTCAAATAATAGAAATAATAATAATTTGAATTCGAATCCAAATAATAATAATAACAATGATGATGATGATAATAATTATTAGAATATCAATTCAAATATAAATAATAATAATAATTAACATAATAATTTACTCAAAAAAGATAATAATAGAAATAAAATTTATTTCTATTACTACTATTATTATTATTATTATATTTCTATTGTTATTATTTTAACATTATTTATTTTTAATACTTTTATGTTAAAGTTAGAAAAAATAAATAAAACAAAACAATTCGAGACCGAACTAGCTATTAAATGAATTTGCATGGCGTAGAAAAAATAACTAAATTTACAGTATACTCCTCTCCCCAAATGGATTGCATGGAGGCCATTTTCGGACGGGAGGGTAAATGAGTAAAAAGGGAATCTGAACCAAATCAATTCAGTTACATTCCATTCTGTTTTTGGGGAAGAGATTAAATTAAATTCACAATCCATTGAATTAGCGCCCCCAAAGGCTACAGAAGGTAGGGTATACAAGCAGAAGAAATGATGACGACCAAAAGAGGACTGTGGTGGGTGGTTGTGGTGGCGCTCCGCCTGTGAACACGATATCCCATTGGTCGCTGCCTGGGATAGTGCTCACCCCGCCGCCGCCGATGGGAATGTTCCTACGTCCATTCAAAATGGGCATTAATATTTCTATATTTATATGTGAATATATAACGTAAAAATATGATACTTCCTTCATCTATAAATAAACTTCCCGTTGCGCGTTACGATATTTGACTGAAGTAATTTTCAAATCATTTTATATGAAAAATTGTGTAAAATTTAAAAATAAAAATTACTTCGTACATATTAAAAAACTATATCAAAAGATCTACAAAAGTAGTCCCTCCATCTTGAAATATTTGTCCAATTTTGACGTTTTCCGGTCAATTATTTCCAACCTTTGACTTATAAACTGGAAAAATACTCAGAGACGTAGGTAGTATTAATTATATAAAATAATATTTTAAAAATATTTTATATAATAAATCTAATAGAAGTACTTCTATACCAATATCTAATAGGGAGTATTATCTTTATACTCCTTTCCTCCCCAATTAGATTACAACTTTTTTTTTCTCCTCTCGATAACTTTTGTTTGTTTACACGATTTTATTAAATATTTGATAAAATAAAATATTTTTGTCACCTCTTGTTTTGTAGAAAATTTCAAGTAGTTTTCTAATACAGAATATATAATTTTTATTTTTTTATTGATATACCAATTTCGGAGATTGGATGAAAAGAAAGAAACGAGGGATGGAGTAGTTCAAAAATAATGGAGGAGCGATGGACATACCCTTGGTTGCGATTGAGGACGCCGGCGTTTTGGGTCAGCGTCTCGCTGAAGCCGGCGGGATTAAAGCTCTCCGCATCGGTGTATGAGTCGGCTTGGATGCTGCCGGAGGCCACGAAATTCGCTCCGTTCAGAAATACATCTCCGTCCGTCCTCCAATTCCATCGTGACCACTCGCCCTGGCTTGATTCTTCTCGCCTCGTCACCTCCTTCAAATTAGGGTTATCCGGCGCCACGAAGCGGTTGTTCTGGGAATTGATGGTCGGCTGTGCGCTGCCGCCGATTGCGTAGATTCCCCACCCCGCCGAGTAATCGTTGTTGAAGACGTGGAAATGGCCGAATCTGCACCTGGGCATCCTCTGTCCCAGCCTTTCCCCGAACCGATTGAACGCGACGGTGACCTGCATCCGCTTGTCGGCGGGGTAATCGTCGCTGTGCCCCAGCAGCATCACCTTGTCGTGGTGGGAGAAGTAGTTGTTGGATATGGTCACCGCCGTGGACCCTTCCGTGACGTCGATCAGGCCGTCCGCGCAATTCGCCAGGGTGCAATGGTCGATCCACACGGCGGACGACGCCTGGACGGATATCCCGTCCCCGTCCGATCCCGACACCTCCTCTTCGAAATCCGGGCTCAGCCGCACTCGCTCCGCCTTAGACGGGACGCAATTGTAGATCTGGAGGCTGCTGATGATGACGTTGGTCACTGACCGGAGGACGATGCACCCTTTCCCGGTTATCTGCACGTTCACGCCGCGGCCGTCGATGGTCTTCGATTTGCCGACGAGGAGCTCGTGGTTGAGCGTGATGGCCATGCTCTCCTGGAAGATGATCCACAGCGGGGCCTCTTGAATCACCCCGTACCGGAGAGTGCCCGGTTTCGGGTTTAAGGGGTCCTCGTCCGATGAGTCCGTGACCATGTATATCTCCCCGCCTTTCCCGCCCATTGCATATTTCCCGAACCCAATCCCGCAGTCAGCTAGCCGCTGGCGGTTGCTGCCCCAATTCGGGTCGCACCGCCAGCAGTCGTCGATTGAGTTCCCGGTCGGGCATGGTGGTGGCTGAGACTGAAGGGATCTTCTCGTCGTCACTGATTCATTCACTCTCCTGCCCACCACATATAAACCTCCATCAAATTCTAAAGTTTGTTTTGGAACGTAACAAACCTACTTCTACATCAAGGATTGTTTCTCGAGTTCCCGAGGTTGTCCTCACCCTTTGTGCCAATTTGATTGTTGACACTAGAACACAAAATGATTGTGATGGTACTATCATTTTATGTCAGTGTACACTATCATACTGTGAAGCACACTTGCATTGTACAAATTGTGGTACACTCTAGCATGGTCGTTTATTTTGGGATGTGCTATTGAGTAACAAACAATATCATCACTAATAGCGTTGTTCATCGGTCTTAAACTGGACCAAACCAAATCAAATTAGAGATTCACTTTTGAAGATTGGAAATGCTGTGGAGGAAGATTGGGTTTTGAAGAATTAGGGGTGAAATGGGGTGAGATCGCGGAGGTGAAAGTAAAATAGGAAAAAAAATATTCCTTTTGTTGTAAAAAACACTTCATTTTTTAGCAAAATACATTCATTTTCTATTAAAAATTACTTTTACCCTTAATAATTTTATTCTACTTATCACATTATATTTTTTCCACTAATAATCTACCCATCACATCAAAGGTGAAATTCAAAAGTCAACTGCAAATATACACTCCTTATTTATCTATTAGTGAAATTATGAATCTTTTGGTGAACAAAAGGAGTATAAGGAGTATTCGCAATCGTTCTTTCGATTGAACCAAATGATATCTAGTTATAGATGAAATCGGGCCGAAATCCAGAATTCAAAATAATTCAGATTGAAGATCAATTCCAAATTCTTTTTGTCTGAGTTCGTTCTGGATCTATATGTTCGGTTCGACCCATTTTTTTGGTCTAGACCTAAACCTAAACTGCCCGAATCACCAAACTATTCAAACCCAACCTTAACTTCAATTCCTATTAGAACCATGTCCCACAGAGGCCCAATTACCCTTCAAACTCCATTATTTATAGTTAGTTCATTTGGTGCCGTTAGACGTTGCATATTTGGCAAAAGAGTGTAAAGAGGTAGACTCGAGTTCGATTCCTGACAACTACATTAAGAGGCAACTATGTTAAGCATAGTGTCACTACAAGTACTGGTTCATATTCCACTCTTTAATACGAATCTACGATCAAAGCCTAATTAATCTTCTATCAGTAACCGTCTGGTCAGGTTTGAAGGGACCATCGGAGATGGAACTCATCCTTTTTCTATAGTTAGTTCATTTGGTCGAAAGAATAGTATCATTTCTCACAAGGGTTGATTTAGATTTGAATTCTGGCTACAACTGCAAAAAAAAAAAGCATGCCAAACATGAAATTCTTGTATGTACCAATGACAGAATTTACCCACTCTCGGATCTCGACCAAATGAGATTATAACTCAATTTAACTATTCAAAGTTTAGTATCTAGCCAGTAAAACCGTGGAGGTTTCTAAATACTCTCTCCGTTCTAAAATTAACTTCTCAGATTGACACATCTATACACCTTGTGGCATGGAAACATGGTAACAAATAAAGATTATGAATCATTGGGAATGAAGAAGAAGAAGAAGAACTCAAATTAGAACTCATACATACCTTAGAACTTCTTTGACCACATGTTCAGGGTTGGGGTGTTGGTGGCTGAATGTGAGGGTAAGAAGAGATGGAGTCAAGACGAAGAAGAAGAAGAAGATCAAGAAGCTGAATGTGGCTTCTCTTGGATGCATTCTTCGATTCTTTGCCCGCTTCGATCTGTATGATAAGGCAGCAACTAGCTTGCTTGCCTCTCTACGTATGTATGTCTTCTTCCTTAACTTCTTCTTTGACTCTCTTTAATTTATGTATGCTGTGAAAATTCAACTGGTCAAAATTAAATTTTTCAGAAGATTAAAGAAAAAAACAACAATGAAAAGCAGCATTATATATATATATCTATATATACATATATATGGGCTGCTGCCAGCCAGCCACTAGTATGAATGTGTGTCATATATGTGTGATTATATTTCAACCAGAAGAAATTTGTTTGAACACAGCAGCGGCATTTCTCTGCTGCTGCTGCATGCCCCCATTTTCTAGCCTATCAGCAGTGACTTTCTAAAGCTCCCAAATCCATTCCATTCCATTCATTTGTATAGCTAACAACTAGCTAGACGTCGTTATAATATGAAAGATGTTAAAAGTAATTAATACTTATGACAAAAAACGCTTTAGACTTGAGACCAACAAAGAGCCTTTACGCAATTCTTTCTTATGGTCCGGGCCCACTCTTTTACGAATTTTTCGCGCTTGTGCACTAATAAGTTGCACCGAGAAAAGGACATGGACTTATACGTGAACGGGGTCACAAGCGTGAAACGCTAAATTTTTTCAAAATTTATAAAGGATTTGGGTGTGGGGACGCGCCCAAGTACCGGACTGGGGACGTTTCGGGAAACTGAAGCGGCACCTATTTCAAGAAACAGTGTAACATAGCTTGTGTGTGGTTGTAGGCGTGCAAACTGCTTACGTACGTGAAATCTTATTCTTTTTTTATATAAAAAAACTACAAATACACATACAGACTCTTATGGCCTGTTCGAACTCATGATTTCTTGGTCAACAAGATTTTGACATCATGTTAATAAACTAACTCAACCAAAAACTTGCTAGTTCTAAGTCCAAGAAAAGTTTTTTTTTTGGTATTCTAAGGCGAGAATTTTGGAGTAGACTTGGGAAAAAAGTGCATGGTGTGGTTATGATGTTGTTTTGAATTTTGATTGCCTTAATTAACCTTAAAAACAGGGAATAAAGATGTCTACTCCGATCCGTTGGGTGCCTTCTACCTCTCAAAGCTCCGTTGGGTGCCTTAATTAACCTTAAAAACAGGGAAAAAACCACTATACTTCTCATTGTATTTTATACTTTCTCATCCTAAAAGTTACATTTAATCATGCATTGACACATTTATTATTTACAAAATCAACTTGTGATGCTCCGATTTATTTTGGAATTGAAATTAAAATGAGCCACCGAAATCTTTCTTAAAAAATGAGAAGAAAATATTAGGATGGCGCATGAAAATGAAAATTTTCGAACAACGGATTTATTTGTATTAAAAAAGGTAGTATGCCCGACGAGTTGAATAATTTGATAAATTTAGTCAAAATACAATATAAATTCAGAATAACATAAGTACAATTGATGACTCCCAATAATTCTACTGTGATAAATAATAGCTCACCTTGATCGTTTTATTGGACGTATGAAGTATATAGCAATTCATTTTAACAATTTTTACAATAAAAAAACACATTCGTTCACCACAAAACCATCGATCACAATTTGGGAGTAGGTGACATGAGATTCAATACACTTCACCTACTTTATTTTTTCAATGTAGATTGAGAAGTGCATGAATCCCAGCCCCAACCAAGGCAACACATAATAGTGTGTTAATAATTAATACCCACCCTATAGCTAGTTTAAGTAGAATAAACCTAAAGGAAAAAGAGAGAGAGTAGAAAAGCCAAATAATCAGAATGAGTAATCTTGACTTACTTATTTGGTAGGTATATGAATCTTATCAAGCCTTTGTCAATTTAGAGGTGCATGTCCAAGTCTATTTATATATATATATATATATATATAGCCTGATAAAAACCCATCAATGATATACACATATTGGCATGAAGCTTTTTATTTATAGTTATTGTTGATTGAACCACGAGTTTAATTAATTAGCACCATAATTAAGTATCTATAGATTTATGGTAAGTGTTGTTTGATTTTAATTAAGAAAGCATGCGTTAATATATTTAGTTAACAAAAGAAGAAGTTTCCGTTCTTCTATTTAGGAAATTAGAGTAGAAAATAGAAAAAGAAATTTGGGTAGGCGAATGAAACACAATTCCTACAACTTTAATTTTTTTCCCCGAGCAATCAACTTTTGATCGGAGAGAGGCGAAGTGTCAAAGTGCAATCATGTCCTATTTTATTATGTGCTCATCAATATAACCATTTTTATTTTGCCCATTTGGAAATCATTTCAAAAAAGTCTTCTTCCGGAACTATTTTTCACAATAGATAACCATAATCGAGGCGGAGTGCCTCATCCAGCAGATTGGGATCACCACCGAGCAATTCAAGATTGTCATTGATTTTATATTTGCAATTCTGTATATATTAAAATTCCTTTTGTTTAAATAAATAGATTATAAATCTATTCTATTAATAAATTAGTCATATTACAAACATAGAATTGATAAGTCCGTTTTGTACGCACTTATCTTCTCTATATTTAATGTGTTATTGTTCAGTTTTGGATTAAACAAGACAATTTTTCAATGATTTTTATACAGTATGTTTTTTGTTTCTAATTGTAAAAACTGCACAAAAGTTATGTCTTTTTGTAAAAAGAATAAAAGTTGAGTTAAATTTTGTACAAAAGAGGGTGAAAGTTGGAAAATGCATAGCATCAAGAGAATTGAGGTCAAACTTGAAGAAAATTGTTTCAAGATAAAGATCACAAGCCAAGGAAGAGATTGAATTGGGTCTTGAAGCAAAAAGAGGTGAAGAAAATGGTGAAAAATGAAGTTTTGGGCCGAAAAGCAGCTCAGGCCTCGGACAGGCCACACATGTCGGATGCCTGGACCTCTGACAAAAGCACATCACAAATTCAATCCCATAAAATCAAGAATCTGGCTCAGGCCCCGCCTGAACCTCAGCCCACGCCGGGACCTCAGGCCCATGCCTGGACTTACGTACCTGCTGACGAATGGCAAACAAGCCCAAGGCTCGGACAGCCCCCACGGGCCCCACCTAGACCTCAGGCCCACACCTGCCAGAGGCCTGCACTGATTTTCTCCTACAAAAGGAGAGTTTCGCCCCTCCATTCTCCAACCAACCAATTCAGGGTCTTCTAAGGCCCAGACCTCCTCTCTAGTTCTCGTTTTCAATTATATTTTAATATTTTAGTTTAGTTTTGTTCCGGTTGTCCCGAAGTGGCCCCGACTCTGCTCTCGTTTGTAAGTTTATTTTTACAAATTTTAATGAAATGTTTTGCATTTCATGTTCAGGTAATATTGAGTATGAGTTAGGATTCAGATTAGGGTCCTGGCTAAATTCGGGCTTATACTCTGTATGTTTATTTAAAAGTTGTAATAATTGTTCTAGAATTATTTTATTGTTAAATTAATTATATCAAGAGAAAAATTAATTATTGGGAATTAGTTTTTGCCTTGTCTATGAGAATATAAAATTAACTAATCCAAACTTTTTAGAATACATTAATGATATCTTGAGAAAGGATAAGTTAATAAAATATTTGTGACAGAAATATTATTATTTCAATTCTTGATTAAATATGTGACAACAGTAGTTAATCTAGATGATGTCTTGGCCCGAAGTCTAGTCCTATACTCGTGCTATAAATTTTATTTTTCTTAAAAGCACCGAGTAGTTTAGTTTATTTTTATTTTAAAATTAAAATGAGAAGACTTTCAGACCTATCCAAACCTTCATCTAGTTAGAAAAGTTAGCTAATTTCCTTCGTCCACTCCTCGCGAGACACGACACTCGGAGAAAACTAACCCTTCATTGGGAATGTTGACTTACAGAAAAACTCAATCATCAAATGGCGCCGTTGCCAGGGAGGGGCACGGTTTTAGTTTAAATTTTTTAATTAGCTTAAGTGAAGACCAGCTAGGTCGATCTTCTAACCTCTGTTCCACAAACCACTGTAGTAATCATTAAAAAAATGAATTTTTAAGATGATTACTACGATCCGCCTCCCTTCTACCAACCACCCAACCACCCACAATCACTTTCCCAACAGTTCCAATTTCTATCCACCATCACCACTACCATATTGTCCACATCAGGACTCCTATTATGATGACTACTCAATCAATAATGGACTTGATTATAATCCATACCATGGGGAACCAACATACGATTCCCCGTCTCGGACCTTTGGATATTTTCCATACCAAGACAACGATGGGGATTATAATGAACCCTATGGTGATCAAGATGATTACTACTATCAAGGGCCGATGCATGACGACCAACCAAATCCACATATTGAAGAGATTTTGTGGACTGAGCAAAGAATACGTAATCTTGACCTAGCATTAGCGGTGGAGTCTTCATCATTTGAACCACCCTATTGTCGTGATTATTCTCTGACTTGTGAAGAGCAAATTGAAGCAAACAAAAATGCAATCCCGGCGAGAGAACGATTTCTCAAAACAGTCCAAGAAGAAAGGCAACTACTCCAAATCGAGAAAGAGTTGAAGTTTGAAAGCAAACAACGCGAGCATTTGGAGCAGATGCAAAAGATGCTGGAAGCTTTTAAGAAGGCTATGGAAAAAAACTCTTCAGATTCAATATCAACAACAAGAAGAGTGGGAGATACTTATTGTTCCTGAAGATGACAACGAATCTGAGACGAAATCCGAAGCTGAATCAAACAGTGTCTCGATTCTTAGATGTTAACAGACTCTATCACCACTTTATATCGGGAACAAGATAACACTTGCAGAAATGATTACACGAGGTACAGTGGTGGTGCTTCTTGAAAGCCCAAAAAGTCAAGCCGTACAAAAGGTGAAGCATACCGAGGGTCCTGTCTCGAAACCACCTTCACCAGTTGCACCAGAAACGTTGGAGGAACATGTCCTCCTAACATGTGTTGAAGACACTTCTCTAGAGGAGCATGTTCTAGAGAAATCTGAGCCCACCACCGACCCCCTTGATTTCGATACTGATGAGTGTGACGAATCTATAGGTGAAGAACTACCTTGTATGCTGAAATCATCCCGTCTATAAAAACTATCACTGCAGAAGTCTCATCGAGAAATTCAGACAAAGCTTTCTTTGAGTCCCTACTTGACGGGTATGATCATTCTTACCCGAAGGAAAATTATAGTGAAATGAGCTGTGACAAACTTCTAATGAGCGACACCGAAGACTTAAGGAAATACCATGCCGTAATTGTCGAGCCACCAACAGAAAGTCAACCCATTGAAGACTTCGAACGTCATGTACCGCGATTGAGGCCAATGATGTGGATTTACTGAGCAGACTCTCACAACCACCCATCTTAGACGAGTCTTCTCCATTTTTCCTGTTGCCACCAAGCCACAAGAATGAGTCAAAGATCTTGAACTTTGACTGCAAAAGAACATAACAAAGTTGGCATCAAAAGAGAGTAAAAAAAGTCAAACTTTATGACTTTCGGATCGGTAAGACCTGTAAAAAACGGGCTAACGTCAAGCTAGTGGCGTTAAAGAAGCGCTTCTTGGGAGGCAACCCAAGTAAATAAATTTTATTTTTTTCCCTTTTTACGCATTTTTGTGTATAAAAAAATTGAGATTGTCTTTGTTCCAAACTCTTGTTTTTATCGCTTAATGACCTCGAGTGCGAGGTCCACCCTAAGGGTGGGGAGATTGGAGTTTGGTACAGAATATTTTTATTTGTTTGGGAAATTTTTTTGAATATATTTTTATATACATTGTTGCATTTTGTATATGGTGATTTCTGCACCATGTACGAATGACTGTCTAAGCTGGAATGGTACTTAAATAGATGCAAAGGGTGACGCCTTCGGGATCTGAACTTGTCCCACCATTCCTACTGGGTCATTTTGTGGAAAGGTTTACTCGGGCGAGCCTAAGAGCACCTAATTGGCAGCATTCTGCCAGATCTTGAATACTCTGAATCGATCTAGTTATCACTATTGATAATTTTAAAATTGTTTTACACTATTTACTCCTTCCATAGGTAGAATTATTTTTAATAGTCCTCTTATGAAAAAAATTAGCCAAAATTTTAAATTTTTATTTCTTTAAACTGCACATATAGTCTTTTTGTTGGCTAACTTTAATAAGTTTTGTAAATAAATAAATTTGGATTCTAATGTGTTGAAAATAAAATTATTTTTTCGTGAATAAATATTAACTTGTAAAATAATTTAAAGTCAAACATTTGTAACTTTTCATTTATTAAAAATTAAATAATTATTAGAAATTAGTTTTTGTCTTTTCTATGAGAATATAAAATTAAATAAACCAAACTTTTTAGAACACATTAATGATATCTTGAGAAAGGATAAGTTAATGAAATATTTTTGACAAAAAATTATTATTCCAATTCTTGATTAAATATGTGACAACAGTAGTTAACCCATATAATGCCTTGCCTCAAAGTCTAGTTCTATACATGTGTTATTAATTTTATTTTTCTCAAAAGATTCCTGTAGTTTAGTTTATTTTTATTTTCAAATTAAAACGAGAAGACTTTCAGACCTGTCCAAACCTTTGTCTACTTGGAAAAATTAGCCAATTTCCTTCATCCACTCCTTGAGAGACACGACACTCGGAGAAAACTAACCCTTCATTGGGAAAGTTGACTTACCGAAACACTCAATCATCAATAATATAAATCTATTCTTTTATTATACTCCCTACATTCGGAAATAAACTTCCCAGTTTGATATTTCTTCATTTTATCAAAGATTGACTATTGATTTAAACTATTTAAAATGCCCTCTCTTCATTTACCATCCTTGCCATAGCCCAACCGCTACCAACACCACCGTGAGCATATCTCTTGTCGCTGCCCCTGGTTCTGACTTTATTCACCAACCCCCACCGCCAACTTCAGTCACATCATTGTCCGTTCTCCGCCTGTGCTCCAACCATCTTCGCTAGCCCCACCATGCTCAGCATCCCCACCATCTGTGTCAGTCCCAACATCACCCTCAGTCCACCATCACTGTCACCATGGCACAGATCTAAAATAAATAACGAGGAGAAATGGCGATAGTGTATATCTAAAGGAAATAACAAGAAGAAGTATAGATCTAGACTCACCATCACGTTAGTCGCCACCATCATCGCCATGGTATAGATCTAGAAGAAAGGTGGGGGAGATAAAGAATAAGATATATGGAGAGGGAGAGAGAGGAGAAGAGAAGGAGGAGGAGGAGATGGAGGAACCAAAGGTTCGAAGGAAAGGAAAAGGCAATGGAGATTGAAGAAATGAAAGTGAGGATGAGATGAAAGAAAGGCGGATGTAAAAAGAGATGGAGGAGTGGCGGAGGAAAGAAGAAGAAAGAAAAGAAAGAAAAGAAAAAAGAATGCAAAGAAGAAATTAAAAGAAACAAAGAATATTTAATGAGAAGGATATTTTTAGAAGAGTTGGAAAAACAGGTAGAATGGGAAGTTAATTTCAGACCAAAAAAACATAGAATGAGAAGATTATTTCCGGACAGAGGGAGTGTTATCTATATAAAGTTGTATATTATACAAAATGTCAGATGAATGATTCATATGGGGAGTTTGAACCAGAAAAATTCCAAAAAAAATCACCATCACGTCCGGCAGTTCAAGCTCCTAAGTCTCCCAACCGAGACACCTTGTCTCGGCCATCCTAGAAACGTATAGGAATGACGCCATGGACGACGTCAAATTTTTCGAGTACTTAGGGTCATAAACACGCCTTGGCATAAATCTCATGAGTTCAATCAGTGAGGTTGCTGAGATTTTGAGGTATAAAGAAAAATTTTCTTCCTTTCTTAAGTTTGAACTTTCTCATGTGATTGATCTGAATGAATTTATTATTGTTGAAAATTTGAACATGTTAGACGTTTTTAATAATGCAAATTTATTTTTCTTCATGTTTACATGCATACAAGTAACATATTCTTTTTTGAGTGTATTAAATTTGCTACATGTTTTTTTTGAAACTTTGTTTGATCCACCAAGGTATCCCTATGTGTTCCCTATGAAGGAAAAGTGGTGTAATTATTACTTGTATATTCTTGATATTTACAAAATTAGTATTATATGTGATTCTTGTTTTAAGACTGAAAATTTCAAAATTCTTATGGAGTACAACTATAGTTGTACTTTAGACGAAAATGATTATTATTCGAAATATTTGCATTAAATAGCACTAAAACTTAAACCATTTCTCTAAATAGAACTTAGACTGTTTTATTCCTTAAATAGCACTTAATAATGCCTAGAAGAAAGAATAATGTCTAGTGATGGTGAATATTTACTTGAATAATGACTTAAAGTGCTACATTGGGAAAAAACATATATGATACTATTTAGGGAAAATCACTATGTTTTAGTACTATTTAAGTAAATTCTCCTCATTATTATGAGAATATTATAGACTAGAAGAGGGATAGGGATATTGTTATTGACCTTTTTGCGTCTTTTATTCATACTATAACCCTCCATAGGAGACACAAGTTCCTCCTGCTCAGAAGGTAAAGAAAAGTTTTAAAGGGATCCTGGTGGCCTAGACTCTTGTCAAAGAAAAGTAGGAGTACCTAGACCTTTACAAGTTTAAGTGGTACAACAATAAGTTCACAAAATGAGCTTGCGATGTACCAAGGCGTCTCATGCGACTACGATGAAGATAACAAAAATGAGTTTGACGTCCTCGAATGGTAAAAACGGAATGAACACATGTTCTTGTCACTTGGAATGGTAGCTAGACATGTGTTATCTACGTAGGTGTCAATGGTGGCCGTGGAACAGGAGTTGCCTCAGTGCTGAATCACTCGAGACACTAGTTTGCAACCGAGATAGGCTCTTGGCAAGGCTTCGATGACAAAAGGTGGGGTACTTCATCGAAACTCGGAGCTACATGGATGCAACCTAGGAGGAAAGTGATAGTTTGAGCGGCTGACTTACTTAGTTTTTCCAATGATTCTAAATTAGTTTTTAAAATGAGCGACTTATACATTCCTTCGAGAATTTCGTTACGGTTGTTTACTTCGTCACTTTTTTAAACCTAGCCGGCCTTAAGGAAATAAAATGTAGTTGACTCTTATGTATTATCCAATTTTCATTTAATACAAATAACTATTACATTTGGAGAAATGTTTTAGCCATATATCACTCTTTAAATAAAAAATAAAAAAAATAGTATTCTGGCCAGACTTAGCTTGTCACCGTCGGTTTTAGAACCAACAGCGTCACAACCAGCAAAAGGGTGCGAGTTGCAGGTCCACCACCTGGTGGTACTGGAATCATCGATCTAGAACTGAAACTCGACTAAAACCGTTCCGTGTCCAGGCCTATTCATAGGTGTCCGATTTAATTGGTGTAATAATTTTATGCAAAAAAATGTTTGTGTAAGACCACTGTGCGATGGTGTCTTTTTGTTTTTTAAATTGTTATGCCATTATATATGTGTCTATGCAATCGTGTTTCAAATAGTGTCCATGAACAAATGGTGCCTACCGTATCCACATGATGCATCCCATATAAAAATGACCTACTTAAAAGTATTCATATATGGTACACATAGGGTCTCACTATATAATAATTTCACCATGCATATAATGCGCCTTGAATTTTGTTCATTTGGCTCCAAAGAATTGGGAGACCAAGTCTTTCCTTAGTCGTTATTACTCTTTGTTTGGGTGAATTTTTTAAAATTTGACTTATAAACCTCTTTCATTCACAATTGTAATTTTTATTTTGAAAGTCTATGTCTTTCTCCATCTCTCTTTCCCTATTGTTTTTATACCTTTCATTCAATCTATATAGATTTTTTGTTAGTTTGGTTTGGGTGGTGCGAGGGAGGAGGGACAGATAGAAATGGATGCCCTAGAGGAGGTGGTCGTCGGAGGTCCAAATGATCTCTCCCTCCCCATTGCCAACAAGGGCAAAAGAACCAAGCGCTCCAAGCCCCATTCTCCTATCATCTCTTTCACCATGGTAACTCCATCACCCCATTCCTCCTCCGCCGCCGGAGACGATGACAACACCGCCTCCGGGGCTTCTGCCTCCGGAGGTGGCTTTGCATTAATCCTCCACGACACGCCGCCCACCGCAGAGGACGAAGACATGGCTCGTTGCCTCATGCTCTTGTCCCGAGGCGGGACTCCTTCGTACAAGGAGGAAGACATTGGCGCTTATAACAACAACAACAATTATGTCGGCAGCAAGTTCTGCAGCAAAAAGTACGTAGAGACGAGCGCCGTGGGAGGGGGCGCGAAAGTCGGGATGTACGTCTACGAATGCAAGACGTGCGGGCGCACGTTCCCGACGTTTCAAGCGTTGGGGGGGCACCGCACGAGCCACACGAAGGAGAAGCCCGTGTTGGCAATCGAGGCGGCAAAGAGGCCGGTGGCTCTGGCATTCTACGACGGCGGGGACGAGGACTACGACCCGTCCCCGCCCAACAAGACTGCCAGAGCCTGTTTCTCCCCCCTCCATCTCAACGATTCCGCCAAATCCTCTCCGAGGATTCACGAGTGCTCCTATTGCGGCGCGGAATTCACCTCCGGCCAGGCGCTCGGCGGCCACATGCGGCGCCACCGCGGTGCCGCCACCGCCGCCACGGTCGCCTCTTGCAGCTTTGAGAAAAGGGTGTTTCAAAAGGATAATCATGGAGACTCTTTGAATTTAGATCTCAACCTTGCACCTGCCGGAGGTGATCATAAAGACCGTCGGCCGGAAAATCAAGACCAACATGCGCTGCCGATAGAGGAACCAACAATTTTTATGTCAGCCACCCCACCAATTGTTGGCTGCAAACCAAGTACATTTAATTAAACTCATTATATTATTATCTTAGGATATGTTTTCATACAAATTTTTTCCCCATATACTTCTTCATCTGTCTAAAAATTATTTTCTCATTCATTATTTACAAGCTCAAACATATTCACTTTGTTGGCTTATTTTCGATTCTCATTTGATAAAATAATATAATCACATTACCTCATCTTTTGATTTAGTTTTTAAATATATAATTTTTATTTTTTAATTTTACGTCATTTCTTGTAAAAGTTTTGAAAATAACTTCAATCAAATATCGTAACGTACTAACACGCAATGAGAAGATAATTTTTAGATGGAGGGAGTACTATAGTTTAAGCATGTTAATGTATAGCTTTTTCAAATGAACATACAGGCAAAAATAGGTATTCTTTTAGGATTAATTCTTGTGTTTTCTTCTCTTTAATTTCTCAGCACTACTAGCTAGAAAAACTCATACACAATTTGTAAGATTATTAAATGGAATACAAATGTAGGAATGCAAGTTTAGCTTTGTCTATGACATTAACTTTTGATGTATACATTCATGTATACATGCACAACAAATAGGTATTTTTATTTCTTTGTCCTCTTTAAGTGCTGCATGTTTATAAGTGTTTATTTTGTTTTCACCCATATATTTTTTGTTTCTCTTATAGGAATCCTATTTTGTTCTCATCCTTAAAAATCTTTCAATTTTTTCTATGTTAAATGATGTTTGAAGTATTTTGAATAAACTATTTTTTTGAATATGAAAAAAAAATTGAATAAAACGTTACACATTTTTTAATTGACTCAATAAAGAATTTCTAAACTGGATAAACTATTTTTTGAATATGAAAAAAAAAATTGAATAAAACGTTACACATTTTTTAATTGACTCAATAAAGAATTTCTAAACTGATCGAAAATCATTTTTCAACTTACTCATTTTTATGTGAAAAATATTTCAAGAGTACTGTAGAAAAATATTTCCATCACTTTTGGAAATATTTTCTAAGACTCGGATAAATATAAAAAGTCTTAAAAATCTCTATTTCAATTGATCTTCAATAAAGCTTTGGCCCAAATCTATTTCCTTCCATTTGGCATCTTCAACATCAATTTCTTGATTCCTTCGGCATTCTTAATTAGTTAGTGAATTTTTCAGTAATTCTACATAGGGCATGTTTGGGAATAGCGTTAACGTTTTGGATAAAATTTTAATGGTGCAGATTACTTTGAAAACGCTAACGCTAAACACTACCCGTTGATAGTCTTTTCAAAACGCTAACGCTAATCTCTAACGCTATTTCCAAACAGGCCTATAATAGCTTCAGCGTGCTCTTTTAGCTTTGTTGTAACTTCCTTGCTACAGTATTTTTCTTTAAAATTAGAAGAGTTTCTAACAAAATTCTAAATAATTGCTAAAGTACTACGGAGTATTTTCAAGAAGCATTTTGGAAAATAATACTACTTCCGTCCTAGATCGGAAAACGTTCCTGTTTTGACCTTTTTGTTCAAACAGTGACACACTTTGACCATAAATTGTTAAAAAGAAATTTATTTTTAAGATAAATTCAATATAATTGGATTCATATTAAGATATAATTTTGAGATATCAAATTTTTATAACTTTTATTTATTCAAATTATGTTTAATTTGTAATCAAAGAGTGTTACTATTTGACCAAAAATTCATAACATGACAGGATTTTCGAGACGGAGGTATGTAGTAACTTATAATAAAAAGACTTTATATTTTATAAAAATTATAAATCATTTTTAAATAAAAATGAATGATATATGATAAAAAATTATTAACAAAAATGTGTAATCACTATATTTGCACATCTTTGCCCTTTCCTCTAAAAAAACACTTACACTAATTTTGGTTGATCAAAGAATTAGGAACGAAAACAAAAAAAAAATGATTTTCTCCCTTTTTTTTATCAAAATGGAGGGAATTTTGTCTTTCTACCCTCCTACTTCATTTTGCTTTCTTGTACTCTTTTCATTCTTCTTTTCTTTCTCTAACCAAAAAAGAAGAATTGTTTCCATCTAATTTTCTTTTCATTATCATTTCAAATTCCTTGAACCAAACACAATGTTAGATAAAATTTTAGTGCGAATATGTTAAAAATATCGAATAACACTTCATAGTCGTCGTCTTCGTCTTCTCCAACTTTAGGACATATTTGATGAGTAAAAAAGATACTCCGTAATAGATTTCCATATCTTAGATATCAATTTGAAAACAAAGGTGTTTAGTAAGATTTTAAAAAATCCGAATACAAAATCTTGAGATATATGGGATATCTTTTAATAACCAGCCACTCCATCCATATCCCTTTTATTCTGGAGATTTACCTATATAGTACAAAAAGATAGCAGTATTATACTTGTATGTTTTAATTTTTCAATGTAGTATCATTGTTCAATAATGTTTACTGAAAATTGTTCAAGTAAATATTCACTGACACTGAACATTGTTCAAGTAACCTGCCACTGAAAGTAACCTATCACTGAACATTGTTCAAGTACTGTTTAAAAATAAAGAGTTTTAGGTACTATACTGGGAAAGACATATGTTTTATTATTATTTAGAACAAATTTCACTTTTATTTTTCAGACATCAAATAAATGAGAAATAGGAATTATTTTTTTCGACTCTTGGCGTAAGTTGTGTAAGTCTGGCGATCAAGTGGACTCTTCGGCCCTATTCTTTTGAGTTGGAATTTCAGAGTTGGATGTTGGAAGAAACTGGATAGAGCTGAAAGAAACTCGAATGAGTTAGAAAAAGTTGAAAGAATTAGAGTCTTAAAAAATTATTTAATTAAATGATCACCCAAACAAATATGTAAGAAAATAATTTTGGATACAAAAAAAGAATTCATCTTCATCCGTGTTTGAGGTGGTATGTAAGAAATTTGGATATATAATGTTATTGCATAATCATACATATAAATACTTTTTTAAATCATTGTTGTAAGAAATTTGAAAAAGTTAAAAGAATTGGAAATTGGAAGAAAGGGAGTAATTGGAAATTAGTTTTTCCAACTCAAAAAAAGGGTTTCTTCTCTTTGATGATTTTTCTTCTCTACGCATGTGCATCTCTGTGTTATTGCATCCTCCTCATCTCTTCTTCACATAAGGTATGCTTATTGTTTTCCCTCCTTTCTTTTTCTTCTTTTTTCCCCTATTTTTTCAATTAATTTTTTAAAATTCTTTGAATCCGAAATAGTATCTCTTTCTTCAATTTTTTTACCAATCTTCTGGTTTGATTATATTGTTGAATAAAAAAAGTATGTCGATTATTTTTTAAAAAAAATAAATTTGTTCAATCAAGAAGCAAAGACTAAATTTTCAAAAAACAAAATATTCATGACAATTAGATTGCAGAAAGACCGCATCTTTTCGAATTAAACTTTCTTGCGTTTCATTTTTTAAAATATATTTATAGCTATTTGTGTGTTTTATTCACTACAAGGGTATTACTTGGAGCTTTTTAATTGTTTTTAAACTATTTTTTGTTCATGTTTTATGCTTTTTAATATTGTTTCGGATGCAAATTTTATACTCCCTCCGTCCCAGAAAATCTTTCTCCTTTCTTTTTTCATCCGTCCCAAAAAAACACTTCTCTTTTCTATTAAAAAGTCACTTTTACCCCTTACTTTTTCATACCCTACCTATCACATCATACCTTTTTACTAATAATCTATCCATCAAATCATACTTTTACCCATCACATCAAAGGACATTTTTCGAAATTTAATACTAAAATACACTCCCCTTAAATTCCTCTCCAAAACCAAAACTCCCATGTTTTCTGGGACGGAGGGAGTATTTATTTGTTTTGTTATGAATTGTATGTAAATCAATGTTTGATAAAGTATGGTTTATTGTTGTTTTTAAACAGTTTGCGATGCAAATTTTATACTCCCTCCGTCCCATAAAACCTTTCTCCTTTCTTTTTTTTATCCGTCCCACAAAACACTTCTCATTTATATTAAAAAGTCACTTTTACCCCTTACTTTTTCACACCCTAACTATCACATCATACCTTTTTACTAATAAATTATCCACCAAATCATACTTTTATCCATCACATCAAAGGACATTTTTGAAAATTCAATACCAAAATACATTCCCCTTAAATCCCACCTAAAAACCAAAACTCCCATGTTTCATGGGACGGAGGGAGTATTTATTTGTTTTGTTGACATCTATGTTTGTTTATTGGTTGTCTTTGAAAATATATACCACGACAGCTTGTTGATATTCTTTTTTGTTCTGTTCTTAATTGTTGGTGTCTTATTGTTCTAATAGAATATGGTTTCATCTCGTGAAATATTGTTTGTGAGAAAGAAGAAACCATTACAAGTGTGAATGCTCTCTTTGATCTTGTCATTTACTAATGCATTCATTTTAGTACTCCCTCCGTTCCACTAAACCCTTCCTCTTTCGTTTTTTTTGCTTTCCACAAAACACTTCCACTTTCTATTAAAAAACCACTTTTACCCCTACTTTTTCATATCCTACCTATCACATCATACTTTATCACTAATAACCAAACTATCACATCTTACTTTTTTTCATCACATCAGGGGCAAAATTGGAAAGTCAACCAAAATTACACTTTCCTTATTTTTTTCCAAAGTCAAAACCGGAAGGGTTTTGTGGAACGGAGGGAGTAATTTTTATGTGGTTGATGATGACACGTGTTGCACATGAAAAACAAACTTTGAAGCTACCTTTTAGGGAAAGAAAGAGTGGATATTAAACAATTTGAACGCCTTAATAAGAGAAAGTAATAGTCTGAACTTTGAATGAATAGGCACACCTCGTATATGTTGTGTGAAATGCTTAGAGATAGTGGTGGGATGGTTTAACTGGCTCTAGACATATGTCATTAGAAGAGACTATGGTTATGTTTTTGTATACATTGGCCCACAAATTCAAGAATAGGACAATCGGGACAACTTTTTATCGTAGTGGGGAAATTGTTAGTAGATGTTTTTATCAATGTCTTCTTGCGATATTAAGCTTGTGAAGATTGTGAAGATAGTCCATGGATATATATATATATATATATTTCAAGGTAATATAACAAATGGTAAATATGTTTTAAGTAAAGAAATTTTTAAAATATATACTTCTAACATGTTTTTATTTATTTTTTGAAACAGAATTGTTTGGGTGCCCTAGATGGTACTTAGATTGAAGTGCATGTGCCGGTTAAGGATAAACCAAGGTATCATACTAGGAGAGGAAATGTCGCCATGAATGTTGGATCATGCTACACTTGCACCAAAAATTGTACCCCAAAATTACACTAAAGGTATACACTAATATTTTTATTATTCACACTGACACAAAATGCTGGTGTATTAATAAAAATTTGCACTAACATTTTGTGTCTATGTGAATTATCATCATAGCATTACACTGACACAAAATGAAGGTGCAAACTTGCGGGGTACAAATTGGGGTACAAATCTTGAGATACACATAGCTTAATTCATGAACGTTTTAGGCCCTTGCACGCCTAACATGGAGTTCATTTATGTGTTACCAGGTTGGGAAGATTTTGCACATGATGTATGCGTCCTTCGAGATGCACTTTCTATGCTAAATGCTTTAAAAGTATCCTAAGGTATAACCATACTAATGTACAATTATTATGCTCGTTAAAAAATTTTGATATTTATAAATAATCCTAAAACTTAAACATTTGAAGTTACATATTACTTGGTAGACGCTAGATATACAAGTTGTGAGTGGGGGTTCATATATCAATATTTGACGAAGAATATTTCAATATGGCCGAAGAAATGAAATTGAACATTGCTTTGGACTTTTTGAAAGGGAGATAGGGAATACTTAGAGCCCTTCATTTTTCCCTATACGCACTCAAGGTCATATTGTTTTGGCATGTGTTCTATCACATAACTTGCTCCGAATTCACATGCCAATTAATAACAAAGTTTACTTTCAAGATAGTTATGACGATGATGATTATGATCTAGGTGACGGTTCTGACGATAATCATGAGAATGTTGAAGATATTACCTACACTAAAACCTGAAATTCTTGAACTACTTTTCGAAGTTCTTTGGTGCAATCTAGTTTATATATATAAATATATATGTGTGTGTGTGTGTGTGTGTGTGTGTTGACCATATTGATGATATTGTGGAATTTATGAATGAAGGAGTAAGTGATTGAAATAGTTTACCTAGAAGAACTCTAGGATTGACCTAAACAAAATAGTGGCAAGGTATGTCATAAGAATAAAAAGGTTAGAAGTCTTGTAGTACTCGCTGGGTCCAATAGTTATTCGAGTAAAGAATTACGCATGTGGGATCTATGAACTGCTATTTCGAAGGGGACAGGGATCTCACCCACCTAACGAGGAACTCCCGAGTTGATTTGAGCGTGACCTTCGTTCTGAAGGGGAATGTCATCACTCCATTAGAAAGTTATAAGGATAAGCCTTAACGTAGAATAGGTTATGAGCTTAGTAAGAAGATAAAGCCAGATGATTAATGTAATTAAAAAGTAATGTTTATGTTTGTTAATGATGAACATTGGTATGTGATACTTATGATGTTGTATATGATATGCTTGTGTGCATGATATCATGTGATAATTATGAATTAGTGGATTTGCCTCTATGTATATTCGAATGTTGGATATTTTTCACTCAGCTTCATTGCTGAGCGTCTAGCCCTTTTTCATCTTTGCTACACGTAGGTAATCATGGAAAGGATGAATCTAGAATCCATTCTGGAGGGAAGCATGACGGAGGAGATGTTTGGATGTGAGAACTCAAATGGTTTATTAATACGATGCATTTTTAATATGAATGATTTTCTAATAATAATATCATAGTGGTGTTTGATTAAATAACAACTTAGCTTCCGCACTATTTGTATAAACTTCGGTAAGTATTCAAATAGTTCTAAAATGTTTGGGTTTTGAATTAAATGTTTTTAATTTTTTTAGGAAAATATTGTATGTGGATACCAATTTAGTAGCAACTCGATTTGTTAACTCATGTGTTCGGGTTCCGCTAGTTGGGTGTTACAAAGCTTGCAGGATTCGTGATGCCGAGGGGAGGAAAACTCGTCTGCTTCCTCTAAGTTTGGTGTGCACGCGCGTGTGACTCACCAAGTATCACTTGTCTTCCCCGATCATACATGCGCTTTCATCTAAATGCCTTGTCCGTTTGTGGAACTGGGACCTCTTCGTGCATACGTTCTTTGTCCACATTAGAGCACCCTCTCAAAGTTTGCTCTTTGAGACTTACCTCCCCTTAGAGGACACTTGGAAGACCTTATTTCCAAGGGGTTGGACAAACCAGCTAATAGTGATCTAACTGGAGTTATACCAAAGTTATTCCTTGCTAGCGTAGGTATCCCTTTAACTTAGCTAAGTTGGACCTCAAGTTTAGTTGAGAAGCCGCTGAACTCGAGCTTCTAGAAAGTAATGAGTGAACATGATGAATACACATGAGCTGGATGAAACTTGAACTTTTATTAATTATTTTGAAGTGTGTAGAGGTGATGACAGATCAGTCGCGGGTGCATTAGATCATGAAATCTCGTAATCGCATACTCATTTAGTCGATCATGCGTAAAAGCTATATGATTCTCTACATTCTAGTGTCAATAGACCTGACGGTCCTCGAGGATGCTTAGCTTGTAAGCCCTCGTCTGAATAACCGTTGTGACTATGTATGGCCCTTCGGAAGTTTTGGCAAGCTTTCCTTCTTCTAAGGGTTGACTGACTTCCCACCATCGTAGCAGAAGATTGTCGGTTTTGAAACTCCTCTGCTTCACCTTATGATCATAGTAGTCTTCTATATACCTTCAATCATTATCAACTTTCTTAAAAGATTTTTCTCTTCCCTCATCAATGAGGTTCAACTCTATATCCACCGCATCCTTGTTTTTCAGCTAGTCACATGCTTCCTCGCACTGATTGGGAATTATCACCTTGGTCGGCACTTAACCTTAAAATTCGTAGCAAATCGCAGACGGAGTCTTGTTGGTGGGGAGCACGCCCATCCATGCACCTATGTAGATGCACGTGTTGACATTGTAGCAACATGATGAGTCAACCACCAGTGATCGACGGCGGCATTCTGGTTATCGGCAGCGACAGATGGCAGTGTGACGACAGTAATAGTGTGACAGCTGCAATGTGATAATGTAGTGAAAGTGCCAGTGTAACAATGTGATTATTATGTAATTTTTAAAAGTTAAATTGATTTGGAGTGTTTCATTTATTTACATGATTAAAAAGTCCACGTGACAAGAATTTACTAGATGAGCATCCATGCCCCTTCACTAGCAAAGGCATGGAAGAAATTCTCAAGTTTTGGATGCCAATAGTGGGGTTTTGATTATTTCCTCCCGTGTATCTTTTTTTCTCCACTCTCCGTCTGGAAATTTTCCACGTCAACTTTATGGAGAGAGTGTGTGGCATGGAGGGATTGAGAGAAAAAAGCACTTCACCATTGGGGTGTACTAAAAAAAGTTTCTACACAAAAAAAAGTGAGGTGGAAGAGAGAAATTGTAGAGAGAGAGAGTTGTGAGGAATTTTTTTCTAACTACTGCTAGTGCTCTAAGAAATTTTTGTTGAATGTAAAAAGTATATGAAGGGGTGACTAAAAGCAATTGTTACAAAGAGATCGAATGTTGTGTTGGTACTTATTGGCTTATTGATGATAAACAAATTTTAACTTATAAATTACTTATAAGTTAAATATTCTATCATAGAAGTAAAATGAGTTAAATTAGAGATAAGTCATTTGGGAATATTAAAAAAAGGTTAGAAAAAGTTTCTTAAATAATCTAGTCAAAACGGAAAAATAAAAAAATTGACTTGAAGATAAATAGATAAGATCTTATTTTGTTTCTATAGTTATAAGCAGCTTTTAAACACGAAAAAACATGTCATCAGATAACTTATAAGTTAAAAACGGTTTTATAAAAAATTTGACTAGCTTATAATTAAGCTTAAAAAAATACCCAGGCCGGGCAAGAGTTGATGCATCTCGTTCCTTAACACAAACACAAATTTATCTACCAAATCAGTGTACAAAACCCAATCGCAGTTCTTTATTTGAGCCAAAAAAATAAAAATCAATTATTACAAAACCTCGAAATGATATATAGGATGATGGTGTTGTCCGCCATTAACATCATCTTAGCTTTGGAGTTGCATCTCTCACATCTCTCCAGGAAGCATGGTGTCCCCAGGCAAATCACACACAACTATACCCTATATATATATATATATATATATATATATATATATATATATATATATATATATATATATATATATATATATATATATATATATATTTATGAAACAAAAATAAAAGGAATATTATGAGTGACTAAGGACATATTCATTTCAACTTAATATTCTAGTTATCCATCAAACTAGACTCCATCACACTCTAGTTACCAAGTATCCACATTTTAGTTTAAGAGCATGTTCTCTTCAACTTATTCTTATTACTTGTTACTTATTTTTACAGAAATGGCTTTAGATATAACTGCATTCAAATCAGATCAGGTGAAAAGAACAAGCCCTATATTTCTAGATTCCTAACTGCATTAAATTACAAAAAATTATTTTTCCAAAAAAATAATTATAATATAAAGTTAGCATAAATATCAAAATATTAAATTTTAAAAAGTTTTTGTGGTCACGTTGCACCTCAATTTATTAAAGTTGTATTGATTATAAATAATATATTTGTAATTATACTTTATATATTACAAGATTTTGTTATAAATATTAGACATGTCACATAATGTGATCAAACCTTTTTTTCTTTCATGATTGACATTTTATTTTCATTAAAGTCCTATTTTTGGAATAAAGACATAGAATTTTTTTTTACATTTTTTATGTTTTACTCCTATTTTAGTCTTTTTCTCTAAACTATTTTGACTTTCAATTTTGTTATAATAATTAGGAATATGAGAAAATTTTAAGTAATAAAGGAAAAGGTAAGAGGTCTTATATAAAGTTAGATTAAAAAACATTCTATGTCAGTATTTTATCCATAATTTTTTAATATAGTTTAACATATTGATGTTTTCTTGTTTTATCATGCATCTTAATATACAAAAAAGTGTCTTTATTTATATTAAAAAGGTGAAGAAAAAAATAATGGCTGTGAATCGTAAAAATAGTGAGATTAAAATAATGATTTATAAACTATAGTTATGAACATAACAGTTGTAATAATAATAATAATAGTTATAATAATAATAATAATAATAATAATAATAATAATAATAATCACATTAAGAATATATCGTTTTTAGATTAATTGATCGGGGAGTAAAAAGAGTTTGAAGAAAATGAGAATAGTTGGAAGAATATGGAAGGAACTGGAAGAAACTGGAAGAACTGGGAAAAACTGGAAGGAATTGGAAGAAACGGGAAGGAACTAGAAGAAACTGGAAGTTAAGAGTTCAAGCCCAAAAGAACATGCTCTAAGTAGATAAAATAATATTTTGTAAATGAATGATATAATAAATCAAATAAAACTAATTTTGTATCAATATTTAATACTCCATCCGTCCTATAATGTTCTTTCCGGTTCATTTTACGAGGTTTGACCGATTTATTTTCAATTCAATTTATTTGATTGTAGGTGTAAAATTTAAAAATAAAATTTATATATTTAAAAACTACATCAAAAGTTTTACAAAACAAGTGGTGACAAGACTATATTATTTTATCAAATACCTAATGAAAATAGGTAAAGAAAGTGATTAAAGTTTGACCGGTTAAAAAGTGAGTGGGAAGAACATTTTAGGACGGAGGAAGTATCATTTTTATTTAATTTGAGGTCAATATTTACAAATTTTGACAAAAAAGTGAAAAGTGGACAAATATTCAAGAATAGAGGGAGTATATAATTATAAGGTATATACTCCCTCCGTCCCAATTTAAATCGTCTGTTTTGACTTTTGGACATATTTAAGGAAAATAAAAAATAGAGTTGATTTTTCGAAATTGACATTACTTTTTAGGAGGGGTGATGATGAATGAGAAGATAAGGTGAAGAAGTGTGACTTATTTTAGGGGTAGTTTAGGTATTTTATTTTTAAAAGTTTACAAAAACAACTAACAGGCTACTTATTTTGGGACGGAGAAAAAAGACAAACATGCAGTTTAAAATGGGAGGGAGGGAGTATATACTATTGAGCATAAAATACTCGCAGGAATAGAATAAAAGAGAGGTCTAAGGATAATTTATGCAAATGGTAATCCAGCCCTAGTTTACATCGTCTCGTTTGTCCTCCTCCGTTCTTTCCATCCGTTTGCTTTCGGTTCCGGTGTAGATCCATCCACCTCCGCACGCCCCCGTCTCATCGCCCCAGTCTCATACAAATAGAGAGTATGTTTGATTCTTGAGATTCGGTAACCTGCGTCTAAGAATTTATATATTTGATTCTTGAGATTTGGTATTTTTAAATAAAAGATACGTTTGCATGTAGAGCCTTTTATGTTTTAATGCGTAGATATAAAAGTGGTTTATTCATCATTCTTGTGTTTGGATACGTTTGCTTGTTGCAGCAATCTTTCAAGGAGCTTTCTGTATCATAAACCCTCTTCTTATCCTTTTAGTATTATTATTATTATTATTGTTGTTGTTGTTGTTGTTGTTGTTATTGTTATTATCATTATTAGCAATTATCATCAATTTTTCTATTTTTTGTGGTTTCTTGAAATTACTTTTTGATCATTGACTGGAGTTATTATGCTGGTTGTGATCATAGGTAGTGAACAATTTTGAAGAAGAACAGTTAAACAAGTCTTGCCATCTTCTTCTTGCTCTTCTACTTTGCAGAGATGTCGACCTTGTCGCCCTTTGCATCACTGAAGAAATCGGTAGTTGTGGCCATAGACATGGCTGATTATCCCCATGACCCGAAGAGTGTCAACGGCGTCAATTTCTATGCCTTGGATGATAAACAGATTGAAGTTTTAGATACAAAGCCTCACAGTCCCACGGACTACTTCTTTGGATACTGGTTCAAGTTAAATCCAAGAATGCGTCTTGATCCCATTGGACATCTTGAACACCGCCATGGATCTGCTGGCTACGCCTGCTCTGGAAGTAGGATCTACTGTGCTGGTGGTTTTGACAATGCTTGTGAGAAATGCTCTGGTAGGGAATGGGGTAGGGGTAGGCAAGATGTGTATTGCTGGAGCTCTTTTACTGGTAGTGTTACAGCTTTGCCTGAGATGAATAGTAGGCGTCGCGAGCCTCAGCTGGTGGCACTGAAAGGCACTTTGTTTGCTATTGGAGGAGTAAACTCAAATGTCTGTCCCCCAACCTTTAGTAACTTTATTGAGTATTACGAAGAGGGAAATAGCTGTTGGATTCAAGTTGAAACTCCTCCTGGTTGTGTGAATTTGTATGAATTTGTCTGTGGAGTCTGGGAGGAGCATAATCTGATCGTGTTCGGGTCTGCAGATTGTGCGTCTTTGGTAGTATTGCGAGTGCAGTATGGTGATGATGATGATGATGAGGCAGGTTGTTGTAGAATTTTCCAGTTCCAATGGTTCCAATCTGTGGTTAGGTTTGATGTTGAATCGCTTGGTCAGTGTATAGGATCCGAGCCTGCAATTGTTTCCAAGGGCCGGATGATGTGGTTGGACACGCGTGATGGCACAACACTGGTGGTGCTAAACTGTTATACTGGGGAGTATTTTTGCCATGACTTGGCTGAGCAAGGGGTGCTACCTAGCCCTAAAAGAGATTATCACACGGTCTTGGTTGCTTTGGAAGACGAGCAGATAGGTCTGGTGTGGAGGGACCCGAATTCCTATGTGGTAGGAGAGACGAAAGATCCATCAGCAATTCTGGAACTAATACAAGTATATCCTGGTCCTGCTGACATGTTTGAAGTTGTGAAATCACAAGGTGCCCAGGCTGGTTTACATTTTACAAAATTTAGAGTTGGAAAAACCTGTCTTGTGATTGATTCTCATATTAGATCCTTCCCTCCTGGTCATTACAATCATGTTTTAACCGCAATCCTTGTGTAAGTTTACTATGCACCCACTCTCTTTGTTTGCAAATCTTTAATTTGGTGACTTGTGTTAAAAGCAATAAATATCTCAAAAAATTTTGCAATGTTCCTTAATTTGGTTCTTTTATGCTCCTGTTATTTATAGGGAAATTGCCACTACAGAGACCAAGCACTGAGGAGGAGGAGGAGGGCGAGGAAGTTGTTGAGCCAGAAGATTTTCAATATGGGGTTTTTACAATGTCCGGGTTTACTACACACCCACTCTTTTTGTTTGCAAATATTTAATTTGGTGACTTGTGTTAAAAGCAATAATAATCTCAAACCAAATGTGCAATGTTCCTTAATTTGGTTCTTTTATGCTCCTCTTATTTATAGGGCTTTGCCACTACAAATAATCCCAAGCACTGAGGAGGAGGAGGGCAAGGGAGTTGTTGAGCCAAAAGATTTTCAATTTGGGGTTTATACAAAGTCCGGGTTTACTAGGCACCCACTCTCTTTGTTTGCAAATCTTTAATTTGGTGACTTTTGTGAAAAGCAATAGTAATCTCAAACCAAATTTGCAATGTTCCTTAATTTGGTTCTTTTTTACCAAATGTGCAATGTTCCTGAAATTGGTTCTTTTTTGCTCCTGTTATTTATAGGGATTTGCCAATTCTCTTGGAAGACAGTGAGGGCGAAGATTTTAAATTTGGGGCTTATTCAAGCTCCGATTATAAATTCTTCCCAAGACGTCAGAGTTGATAGTTGTACATGCATGACAGTGATGATGAAAATGCAAAATGGGCAGCAAACTCTACGTGAAGCTATTAATTATATTTCCAGAAACAACTTTATTATTGTTTAGCTTCTATTTCTGTTTCCACAGACTTATGTAAAACTTGTTGCATTTGAGACTAAAAGTTGTCCTTTTTCTCTAAGTAGGACCAATTAATTATTTTTTAATTAATAGGACTCATTTGAAGTTGGTGTCCCAACCTATTTTCTCCTAGCATCTAGGCCATCCATATTCAGACCTATTCTGAGGTGTTCAAAACTTATTTTCTCCTATGATAATACTAAACCAAGTGAAATTTTAAGTAATTTTTAGATATATAAATAAATATTATGAATGAAAAAACCTGATTTTAACCTGATTATGTGTGTTTATATATATATATATATATATATATATATATATATATATATATATATATATATATATATATATATATATATATATATATATATATAAAAACTTAAGTAATGAGTGAACATGATGAGTACACATGAGCGAGATGAAACTTAAACTTTTAATTGTTTTGAAGTGTGTAGAGGTGATTACAGATCAGTCGTGGATGCATTAGATCATGAAATCTCGTAATCGTATACTCGTTTAGTCGATCATGCATAAAAATCTACATGATTCTTTACATTCTAGTGTCAATAGACCTCACGGTCCTTGAGGATGCTTAGCTTGTAAGCCCTCGTCTGAATAACCGTTGTGACTATGTATGGCCCTTCAAAAGTTTTGGCAAGCTTTCCTTCTTATAAGGGATGACTGACTTCCCACCATTGTAGCAGAAGATTGTCGGCTTTGAAACTCCTCTGCTTCACCTTATGATCATAGTAGTCTTTTGTATACTTTCAATCATTATCAGCTTTCTTGAAAGATTTTTCTCTTACTTCATCAATGAAGTTCAACTCTATATCCATCGCATCCTCGTTTTTCAGCTAGTCACATGCTTCCTCGCGCCGATTGGGAATTATCAACCTTGAAATTCGTAGCACATCGGAGACAGAGTCTTGTTGGTGGGGAGCACGCCATCCATGCACCTATGTAAATGTACGTGTTGGGATTGTGATGAAAAAGTGATGGCAGTGTATTAGAGCAACATGATCAGTCAACCACCGGTGATCGACGACGGCATTCTAGTTATCGGCAGCGACGGATGGCAGTGTGACGACACTAATAGTGTGACAGTTGCAATGTGATAATGTAGTGAGTGTGTCAGTGTAACAATGGCACTGTGAACTTCTATTTTGTCTTACAAGACTTAGGATTTCTATTTTAACATTTTCATAGATGTTACTCTTATCGAGAGAGTTGTCCTCTTTGAAAGACTTAGGGGGGTGTATTCAATCACGATTCTGAAAGATTTCGATACATTATTTAAAGTCTATGGATTATGTAAAATTCATGGATTATTTTAAGTCTAAGCAGAGTTTGTTAGATTTTAATGTATTTTATTAGCAGAATTTTATAGGATTATGTCTGATTGTTTATAATCCATATATTATTTATACATAAATAAGAATTACTTTATAAAATTATACATTATTGTAACATCAACTATTGTAATTAGCTATTAAAATTTTTGAGAAGATTATAATAAAATAAAAATAAATTATTTTTTAAAAACTTTTTCATCATCATAATATGTTTGTTAGAATAAAATAATACTACGTGTAGTGCAATGCCATAAGCAATAAATTTGTTTTTACAACTAAAACGGTTATTGTCTCTCAACCATTCTTCTTGTATGTCTAGTTCATCAATGAAAATAAAAAAAATACAAAAGAAGATATTATCTAAAATTTAAAGATAATTGAAAAATAATATTTTTAAACAACAAAGTCTTCCATTTCAACTTCATTATCATTAAAACCTTCTTCATTCTCCTCATTAGCATCATTTTGTGGTCGATCGCCCCACATAGCTTCAGCAATGCCATGTTTCCAAGCGTTAGCTTCTGTTCTTTGTTGTTCTTGAGTTTGAGAAAGTATTTCAAAAATTTTCTTCTTCCATGTCCAGATAGAATGAAGAAGACGACTCTAGTTCTGGTTCTAGAGGAAATTCATCATAACGACACTCTTTACGAAGAAAGTTGTGTAGTCCTGAAATGGTGCTGACGAAGATTGAACAACTCATTTGCATTTCGGGGGTGACGACCTTGACCTCCAAAATCTTTGAGATGATATCGGACACCTCGAAATGGTTCTAAAAATTGTCGTCGATTAGCAAATCCAGAGTCAACCAAAAAATATTTTCCTGAAATAAAAGTAGGATGACATATACCCACAACAAACATTTTAATGTAAGTACACTTAAAGAAAACACAAGGTATATTTGTTCTTTGATCGTTTTGGATTTAACAAGAATAAGTACACACACAAGATAAGTGGATAATAAGTAAAAGAAAACTCAACCACAGATATATTTGTTCTTTGATCGTTTTGGTTTTAAAGAAAACTCTTTCTGCAGTTTATTGTTATTATCCAAACAAGATAAGTACACACACACACATTGATAAGTGAACTCAACCAGGCATAATGCATTTTTATCAGGAAAAAAGTACTACGGAGTACAAATGTAAAAAACAGAACAACCAAGCACAACACAGAGCACTTATAATGGCCATAAATATCACTTCCCAACTGGAATAATGCATATAAAATTGAATCCCAAAACAAACAAGACTAACCCACAAAGTTTCAAAGTTCATCTTCCATCCGGTGCATAATGAAATCTCGAGAAACTATTTCCAAAATAATCTTTGAAATAGATTCTAACAATTCTTTAACATATTAAGAACAACTCTTCTTGACATTTCTTCAAACACATAGAGGGTATAACCATATTAACCTAGAAATCTATAATTGAACACACCAAAAGAGAATAAAAAAGTCAACATTCTCAAAAAACACACACAAACACAAGTAGAAGAAGAAGAAGGCAAAGGGGACAGAGATGAAGAAGGATGGTGTTAAGAGGACATACCTGGAGAGATGGAGAAAAGAGGAAGAAAGGGAAGGAGATGAGGAGTAAGAGGCGGAAGCTCTACCGGAAAAGCAGGAGATCGAGAAGATGAAGATCCACCGGCGGAAAAGATGGAGAAGATGAACCGAGAAAGAAACCGGCTCTGGAGTCTAACAAAATCCCTGGCCTTTTGAATGGATTTGGAAGCAATTTTTTTTATTTATACTTCAACTTCAAAATCCATCACAATCCATTGTTTATAACAATCCTTTAAAATCTGTCAATTTTTCAATATCATTAGATTTAGAAAGATTTTTTAAAATCTCAATTGAATATCTCAAAATTTTAAATGACTTTTCAAAATCTTGATTCAATACTCATTGACTTTTAAAATCCAAAAAAAATCCTGCAGAGTCGGAATTGAATACACCCCCCTTAGTTTTACTATAAAAAAAGGGTTAGCGATGCAACTTGTTGTATGTTTGCCTTATATTTCAATGTATTAGATAATCTCAATTCAAATGCAATGAAAAATGGTATTTGTGATATAAAAAAATTGTAAAAATGTGCATATGTTTTTTCCTTAAATATAATCAAATTTCCTTTGAATTTGAAACTTTTTTTCATCACAAAAAACATTGCTCCGTATTTCACAAAATATACTATTTCCCTCTGTCCCATAAAATATTTTATGTTTGAATAAAGGCGGGCTTTAAAAATGTGCAATTTTGATGTTATTTTGTGATTTTGCTCTTACTTAATAGTAGGGTAAGATATGATCCGTAGCTTACAAGTACCAAACCAACCCCAAAAATTCTCGAAAAAACCGAGAAATCGAACCAAAAAATGCCGAACCGAGATAATACTGAATAAATTGAACCGTACCGAATCGAATGATTGGTTCGGTATTTGGGAAGGGTACGGGGTAACTTCACCTACCAAAATTCCCGAACCAAACATATATACTAATATATAAATACAATATTCTTCTTATATTTCTTCATCAAATATTAAGTGTATTTAAAAATGTGGTTCAAATTTTATTGTGTACATCATTCTTTTGTTTGAGTTTTAATTTTTTTTATATAAATTTAAAAATATTAACAATCATTTGAAATAATATATTGTTATCATTCATTCTATTTAGTTTGTGAAATATAAACTAAGTTTCATAAACATTTCTTGAATTTAATTACTCCGATTAATTTTTCAGTTTTTAATATTCCTTTATTAAATGCACTTTTTATTTTTCAAAAATAAATGGTTTTTTTACATTTTTAAGTGTAAATTAGGTACATATGTATTTATACCAATTTAATTTGTACCGAAACTCATACGGAACCATCCCGAACCGTACCGAACTAAAATTTTAGGATTACAATCGGTACGACATAGAATCTCATACCGAATCAAAAATGTCTGGTACGAGCTAAATATCGTACCATACTCACCCCTATGTGTACCCCTATGTGTAGGATAAAAGTTATAAAATAAAAAATAACACCAAAATTATAGATTTTTAAAGTTTAAACAAGAAATATTTTGTGGGACGAAGGTTTTATTAAAATTTCAAGAATTAAAATAACAGTGAATTATAGGTTTACATCTAAAAACATAATATAAGAGTGCTAAGAGAGAGTGTGTGGCATGCAGGGATTGAGAGAAAAAAGCACTTCTTCACCATTGGGGTGTACTAAAAAGAGTTTCCACACAAAAAAAAGGTGAGGTGGAAGAGAGAAATTGTAGAGAGAGACTTGTGAGGACTTTTTTCTCTCACTACTGCTAGTGCTCTAAGAAATTTTTGTTGAATGTAAAAAGTATATGAAGGGGTGACTAAAAGCAATTGTTACAAAGAGAATGTTGTGTTGGTGCTTAGATAAACAATTTTTAACTTATAAATTACTTATAAGTTAAATATTCTTTCATAGAAGTAAAATGAGTTAAATTAGAGTCAAGTCATTTGGGAATATTAAAAAAAGGTTAGAAAAAGTTTTTTAAATAATCTAGTCAAAATGGAAAAATGAAAAAATTGACTTATAAACAGATAAGATCTTATTTTGTTTCTATACTTATAAGCAGCTTATAAACACGAAAAAACATGTCATCAAAACATGTCAAACGTTTTATAAAAATTTTGACTAGCTTATAAGCATAAAAAAACACCCAGAAAGGCGGGGCAAGAGTTGATGCATCTCGTTCTTTATTTGAGCCAAAAAAATAGAAATTAATTATTACAAAACCTCGAAATGATATATAGTATGATGGTGTTGTCCGCCATTAACATCATCTTAGCTTTGGAGTTGCATCTCTCACATCTCTCCAGGAAGCATGGTGTCCCCAGGCAAATCACACACAGCTATACCCTATATATATATTTATGAAACAAAAATAAAAGGAATATTATGTGACTGACTAAGGACATATTCATTTAACCTTTATATTCTAATTATCCATCAAGCTAGACTCCATCAGACTCTAGTTACCAAGTATCCAGATTTAAGTTTAAGAACATGTTCTCTTCAACTTATTCTTATTACTTGTTACTTATTTTTACAGAAACAGCTTTAGATATAACTACATTCAAATCAGATCAGATGAAGAGAACAAGCCCTAAATTTCTAGACTCCAAACTCCGGTTAAAATTAAGGCCAAAAGAACACGGGTCTTAAAAGGGTCCAAACTTATTTGATGTATGGTTTGGTTTAATATTACCTCCCCGGTAAGATGGGCTACGCATTTCTTCTCTGCCAACAGCTCGGCTTCAGTCTGCACAATGATGAGTACATGCACTCATATATCATATCATAAGAGCTACTCAGAACGTACACGCAAAAAGATGTCTAAACTCAACTGCTTCAAAAGTATTGTTATAGGCTATTGGAACCTCATAAAAATAATTTCATGGATGCAAACAAATGTTAGTGTCACACACTATAATATTACTTCGTAAAGAACGATAGGTTAATAAGATCTTAAGTTTCACCACTTATTACCTTCTTTATCCGGCCTTGGAGGTAGTCATCAATTATTACATCCTTAACTAGTTCATAATCGCCGTCTCCCTGAAAAATGGAAAGTTACTGGACATAACACAAAGGGCTGGAGGATCAATGAAGCAATAAGGTACAGTATTAGGAAGGCCATTCTATGATCATAGGCTTGCCTTTGATCTGCATGGCATGCTGAAAACTATATCCTCCGCTATGCCATAAGGATTTCCATTGGTATATACCTATTAATTTTCAAAACAAGACAGGAGATTAACACTAATCCCACTGATGGAATATAGGATCTATGAACTTACTCCTGAAGAGAACCAATCGCCTTCAGGTGTTGGAGTAATGAGAGACTTCATGGCATCAACAATTGATACTGCAGTTGATGCTGCAGAGGATCTTCCCCATTTCTTAATAAGTTCTCCACCTCTCTATAAACAAAGTAATAATGAACACGGATGAATCATGTATAGATAACGGTAGCATTTATAAAGAAAGTCGTGAGGAACTCAACCTTAGGTTCATTCTTACCTTCTGGACCTTTTCTGTAAACTCTTGCTCCAGCCACTTTGTATCTTTAATGACCTCTTTTACGGGTAATCCATTGATTTTAGCATTTAAAAAGTCAGGAACCTGATTGCCGCAAATTTAAATTACAAAAAATTCAGATGGCCAGGCAAGACATTTATTCTAGGCCAAATATCCTAAATTCGTGACCCGAAACTTTCAAACAAAAACGCTGAGCTTGATCCTAAACTTGCCTCACACACAAATGAGATTTAGTGCCACTTGCAGCAGTAAAGCAACATCATTAATTTAAACTTTGATATGCTTTGGTCTGAACCTTTTGGATCTATAACGTGCTTTTATTGTATGAAAGTTCAGAGTCATTTTGGGTATTTTTTGTTTATTTTAGCATTTAGAAAGTCAGAACCATCATAAGAATGACAAAAAAAAGAGTAAAACGCATTTAAGAATGCAATCTAACAAATGACCTGAGTGGTGGAGTGATTTCCCCAGATGGTAACATTAGACACTTTGTCATAGAAGACTCCTGCTTTCAAAGCAAGCTGAAGAAATCCCAAGAGAGGTTAGAATCTTTTTTGCTGAGAATTGAGCCTTAGTAATTCCAATGCTCATTCGGGTGGGTGGGTGGGGCGGGGGGAGGGCAAACCTGGCATTTTGCTCTGTTTTCATCTAACCTAGTTAATGCATGGAAGTTCTTTGCCGGTATGTCTGGAGCATTTTTCAAACAAATCAGTGCACTAGAAAGGATGAAAGGAAAATCAGTACCGAAAGCAGTGGCAAGTAGCATAGGACTTGGCATATAAGCAGGAAAATAGAAAGGTACAAAATATTAGTACTTGGTATTGCACGGGTTTCCAACAACTATCACTTTCACATTGCGCGACGCGACAGCATTCAGAGCCTTTCCCTGTGTGTTCAAGTAGATAATGTATGAAAATTTGAAGTAAATAAAATGATCATTCGTCCACCGTTATTTACAATTTACAAGTCAAAACAAAACATTTGTTCTCCTTCAATCTCTATATTTATGGAGAAGAAGTTACTTGTTCTGCAAAGATCTGCCCATTTATGTCAAGTAAGGCGGCTCGTTCCATTCCAGGGCCTCGAGGTTTAGCACCAATCAGAAGCGCCCATTCGGCATCTTGGAACACTTCATAGGCATCTATGCCAATGCTCACTTCTCTTAATAGAGGATAAAGTGAGTCTTCTAGTTCCATAGCAACTCCTGCGAGATTGCAAATCTTCATCAGATTTTTCATTCATCTTTTATGTATCTTCCAATTCAAACAAGATCACCATCAACTTACAGCCGGGAACATTTATTTGCAGATATGTATTTCCCAAATCTTAATAATTATGATCAACCAATTACACTCAATCATAGAAAGTACTACCTTCCAGAGCTTCCCGTGAGCGCTCAGATCCCAACAGTTTCAGAGCAATGGGCTGATCTGGTCCAAAAACCTCGCCTGCTGCTAGCTGGAAAACCAGCAATACAATTCCTTAGGACTTATGATTTTACCTTAGACACTAATGTTTAAGATAGAGAAACAGTGAACACCCCGAGGCTTGACAACTATACTTTGTGCTTCATGTAGAAGAGAGAAATATGAATGTCACCTTGAAAAGGAGATTATTAGCAATCATTCCAGCAGCGCCAGAAACAGCGATTTTTATCATTTTCTTCCAAGATCTTGTCTCTTCTTCCTGTGAAAGGTTATGACATATACATTACAAATTTAAAAATTATACTTCTCCGTCCCACAAAAATCTTCCTACATTCGCTCCTTGAATGTCCCAGAAAACTCCCTACTTAATTTTTCTCCTTCAAAAAGATGATTAAGTGGGTCACAAAAAGCCTCTCATCTAAACAAATTTTGGCTACACATATTTCACTTTTCAACAGTGTTCTAAACTATGTGATAGTCAAACCATGAACTTTCCTATGAGACGGTGGGAATATAAATGAATGTAAATGAGCCATTGTGCTCATTGCCAATGGAGATCAAGGAGTCATTTTCTATAACATTTTAGCTTCAGGTAAATAACTGGCTAAATCAAATCACAACACATAAATCGTTTAGATAACCAAGAGAAAGTATAGAGATCTCAGATAGGCAAGAGAGTTAATATACAAAAGGATCCAACTCTCTGACATAAATAGGAGAGATCACAAACTGGCCTGGTTACACCATACTTTTCACTTGCAATGCATAATCGAACAATGAATAAGGCAGTGAAGAAGAAATGAACTTACAGCCTTAAGATCATAAGTGAGACAGAAGACTCCATAGCACTCTGGCTTCTTCTTGGGGTCCTCAGTAGACACGGCCACGGGAGCTTGGACTTCACTGCGCCAAAGAAAACAACCCCACAAGAAAAGTGATGCAGAAAAGGTGGCAGAACTATCGAATCGAAGAAACCCATCCATTCAATAAACTTACTTGGAGGTGAGAGAAGAGCAAACTTTGGCACAATGGGTATTGCGAGGAACAGGCCTAAGAATATTCAAACGCCGCTTATGGGCATTTGAAGAGCTAAAGGAGCAATCTTTAACGGCGTAAGAAGATAATGAGGAGCAACTGAGCTCTATCGCCGCCGCCGCCGCCATGGTGGTTGTCGGCCGACGAGAGAATGAGAGAGAGCGATTTCGGGTTTCGTTGAGAAGAGATTTTTCTGGGTACTGGTTTTGGAGGGAGGGAAGAAAAAGGGAAAGGCACTGAGCAGAGCATTTGGATTGAAATATGAAGTATAAGGCCGTCCATAAGACACTTGTCAGATCACACGTATCTTATGTTGAATTTTATCTATCCATTTTTTCTCTTTTTACTCAATTAATTAATTTAAAAAATTTCCGTATACTCCGTATTTCTTTCGTTTCAAATTATTTACACTATTCTAATTTCCAACGATACATTAAATATATTTTTAGTCTTTTTAATATAAGTAAATTTTAATTTTTATCATTAGCTTCAACATTTTTTAATTAAATTTTTCTTGTAAAAAAATTGTAAATAGGGCATGACAAAACATGTTTTGATCCACATCAATTAGTAAATTGTATTTTGAAAAAAACTATCCGGTGATTACACATTTATTGAATCTTTTAGAAATAATCTCACTTTTTGTTGTCATGCATAATAATTCCACATGTACTAAAATGTGTGTATTTTGGGTGGGATTATTTCAAAAATAATCTAACCTTGTATGGAAATTGGAAATGACATATTTTTCGGAAAAATATGAAAGGTGGCATTATTTTTTATAAAGTCTTTTTTTGAAAACAATTCCCCTTAGATTTATAAAATCACTTTCTTCCTCCATCATTTCTTTTTCTTTTTTCTATAAAGATTAGTTTTACTTCAAAAAAATAAAGAAAGATATTAAAAATAATAAAAATGAGAAACTCGAATAAAACCATAAAAAATAATCAAATAAAAAGATAATCAATAAAAACTAAACTCAAACTCGTAAGAACTAAAAACAAAAATATATGGAGGGGTGTGTTCTAATGTTTTAGGAATTTAGGCATTATACGTAGTATTAATGTATTACTTCACTCATTGGAATAACGAAAAAAATAAATAAAAATAAAAAATAAAAATTATTTTCTTATTAAAATCCCAAGGAAAAAAATTTTTTTATAAAAAAATAATAAAACAGAATACGTTAATGTAAGAAAGTATTTTCCCAATTTCCTTTTTTATTTTTATTTTGAATTTTTAAGATTTTAATAAGAAAATAATTTTTTTTATTTTCATAGTTTTTATTTTTATTCTCATTTTTACCAACGGGAGGAAGTTATACATTAATACTTCGTATAGTGCCTAAAACTTCAGAACCCACCACTCCGTATTTTTTTACTTTTATTTCTTAGCAGTTTTAGGTTAGTTTTTATTGATTGCCTTTTTATTTCATTATTTTTTATGATTTTAGTTGTGTTTCTCATTTTCTTAATTTTTTATTTATTTTTTAAATTCTTTTTTGAAGTAAGACTAGTATTAAAAAAGAACAAAAAAATGAGAAAGTCATTTTAAAAACTTAAGAAAAATTTTAAAAAAATGAATATGAAAACTTATGGGAAAAAAATCACCTTTCATGTTGTTGCCCGAACATACCATTTCTATTAACCAATCGTTAGCAGCTTCACTGCAATCCAAAACACGCAAATTTTAGTTCATGTGAGATTATTATGCATCACAGTGAAAGATGAGATTATTTTTGAAAAATTGGGTTTATGTGAGATTATTCTGGACAATTTGTCCATTTGTTTTTAGTCCTTTTAAAATTCTTTTAATAAATATATCCCTTTTTTTATTTTATTTTTTTTATTTTTTTTGGCAAATGATGGCCTTCTTAATTTCACAATATGTTTGAGTATAAATGTTAGGGTAAATAAAAAAACAAATTTATATTCTACTCTCTTTGTTTTGTAAAAATCTTTACTATTTTTTGATTTGTAAAATAAATTTTTTGTTTTGTCTTGTAAGTTCGTGGCTTAGCGTGTATCATTCCTATAAATAGGTTGTATTTACTCCATTGGAGAATTAAGGATGAGCTAATCATTTCTACAAATAGGCTGCATTTTCTTCATTGGAAGTTTGAATGGAATTAAAATTGAGTGTTTTTCTTGACCCAGACTTGTGAGATTTGCAAAAGTTTCAACTTGTAAGTTGTAAAATCATACTTTTTGGGGGTGTTTGTTTTTTCTGCAGGAAAAGGTCTGCGGTCTGCGGACCACTACTGTAGACATCTGCAGGAGAAGTGGTGGACCGAAGGTCTGCGGTCTGCAAGAAGAAGATGTTTGTTTTTTTAATGTCTGTAGACTGCTATATAAATTAATGGTGGTAGTGTACGGTGGTGGTGTATGGACGATTGTGGTGGTGGTAGAGGGTGGTGGTGGACGTTGACGGCGGTGGTGGTGGACGGTGGTGGCGGTGGCGGTGGATGGTGGCGGTGGTGGTGGACGACGATGGTGATGGACGGTGACGGTGATGGTGGACGGTGGTGGTGGTGGACGGTGGCGGTGGACGGTTGTGGTGGTGAAGAAAAGTAGAAAAAAAATAGAAGATGTTAGAAGATGTTAGAAGACATTGGTTAATGTCTTCTCCAAGAAGATGCCAGGAAGACCTTTTTGAGTGAAATGTCTTCCAAAAAACAAACAATCTGCAGAGCTCATCATCTGCGCGCGTCTGCGCGGCGCAGACAAAAGACGCCAGAAGGTCTTCTGGCAGAAAAACAAACACCCCCTTTGTGTTGCTACAGCTGTGTCTCGTAAGAGTGTGGGAGTTAAATACTATGAGCTTTTAAATCATACCTTTCTTGTTGTTAGGCTAAAGTCTATCGAGTAAGAAATTGTTTTTGGAAAATCCTCGGAATCAAATTATCAACTCGCAATGTGGGTTACCATGCAGCCCTCGTAGGGGTCGCATCATCTTGTTTGTGCAGACACTGATTTCAAGCGGAAACATTGCTTCTAGGGCAAACACTACACTATTAAGATCTTGTTTACTACACTATTAAGATCTTATTCTTTTGAATTAAAATTTCAGAGTTAGATATTAGAAAAATCTAAAAGTTGAGAGAAACTAAAAAAAAATTAAAAAAATTTTGAAGGAATAAGAAAATATTAGAAGAATTAAAGTGTGAAAAAATGATTTAATTAAATAATCACCTAAATAAATATGTTAGAAAAACTAATTTTGCATTTAAAAAAGAACCCATCCTTGTGTATGAGATGATATGTTATAAATTTGCATATGTTTATTTTACATTAACCATATATAAATTCATTTTTAAATTGACTGGAAGAAGTAGAAAGATAATTTTTTAATAAAAAAGAGCCAAAGCCGGGATCATCAAAGCATAAAAGTACATAATAGAACAAAGTGACCTCAATTTTGCAATAGAAGTGGGTCTCCATGCTCTTAGGTATGGACTTCGATGTGCAGAAAAATCCGGTGAATGCACAAGAATGAATCGGGTCTCTAGAATGACCCCACATCATAGACTCATAAGAAAAAGATTTCTCAAAATTATAAATTAAAAAGATAATTGTTATTATTTGTTTATAATCTGGAAGTAATCTCAGTAGCTACTATCAGATGTACCACTCGCCCACTATCAATATCTTGTCGATTAAATTAGACATATGCCTGAAAGCTTTGTTCCTAAAAGAATTCCCAGAAATAACATCATGCTTTTCTTTCCAACAACAAAAAAAAACCCGGCTCTCCTTGCTTCAGATCAGAGCTGTTTACGGCTCGCCTCAAGTAACAAAAGTGACCATTAGGAAGGAGCTATGGTATGAATTGAAAGCTTCCATTACCTCTGAATGACGGAAGCTATTTTCCGAGAGATCATAGACTCGGCTGTACGAATTGCTCTTTGGGACCCGGTGATAGTCACCTTCCTGCAAAACAGCTCAGCATGATAAACACAGTCTTTTCTCAAGTTCAAGAAAGCAAGGAGAGAAGATCAGAGGAGATTCCAACGGTCTCACATACCTATCAGAAGTCCCAGATATGAAATCGCCCCTGTCGGAGACCTTTATTCTCGCTCCACTAAGCTGGCAAAGGGAAGAAAAAAAAAGTCTTAGCACAACTATGAAAATCAAGGGCGCCTGACTAAATCTGCTCCAAGCCATTACATCACTTGACGGGCTTAAAATGGTGTGGCTGATCTTAATGGCTTGGAGAATTTAGGGCTGAAGAATTGGTCAGGCGCATGAGATCATTTCTCATTTGCTTCACACACACAACACAAACCTGACTTATCTCCATAACGTTCCTTCCATTCCGTCCCAGCACCAATCCGATATGCTCATCTGCAACACCGATAGTCACAGAGTCGCTCATATCCTCCTGCAACTGGCCAAAGTTCTAAACACAACTTGATTCATAAATTTAAGGTGCAAGAGACAATAACATTGAACATGCAATAAAATCAGAAGATTGTCTGACCTTGCTTTGATGATATCTATTATTCTGAAATCTCCCTCCAACTCCATTTGGCACATAGTTCATTCCCATATAAACTGCTGCAAAAGTAGTAGAAAACTTGTAGTAAACGACTCAAACTTTAGCCAGATTGAAAATAGAGACACAGAAACTACAGCATTTCTGTGCTCTAATTTTTGTAACCATTGCTATTCAAATCTCAAACCTGAAGAATTCGGAAGTGTGAGAATTAAAAAATGAATCCCAAACCTGAATATGAAAAGGGGGCATCCATGGCCTGCATATATGAAGTGTCTTCTGCCAACTTATGTAGAATCAATTCAGTAGCTCTGAGTTGTTCATTTAGAGTGCCGGTAACAGTCACTAACCTATCATGGAACCCAGGTAAACTGCTGTCTTGAGGAGAAATCTTTATGCCAGCTCCAGAGTCTTCAATGAATGTCCTGCAATTAAAACAAACATATGTACCAAAATTATTGTAAAGTTTAAAAACATGACAAAATAGTTACTGGTGATAAATAATATTCTTCTCCGAGGGGGGAAATGACTAAGGCAAAGCTAAAAGCAATGTGCAGTATATAATGCAAACCAACAACTAATTCATGTCCAGTAATAGATGAAATTCTGCATACCATCATTACGAGTTAGTTTGAAAGAGCAATTCAGTTGTTTCTAGAAACACTTGGTTCCTATTCACTTCTTATAAATCATATAAATATACGGAGCGAACATAAAACATTGTACAGCTAAAATAATTTACGTTATATAATGCTTGATTTGCAAATCGGCTTCAGATTGAGCAAGACTAACACTGAATACATGGAATGTCGCTTTAGTGGCCGAGGGACAGAGTCGGGAGTGAAAATTAGGATCGAATCACATCCAGCACCTAAGAGAGACAAGTTTTGGTGTTTTGGTTTGGTCAATGGTCATTCACGCAGATGAAGATGGGGATGTTGTTCATCGTATTGGAGCCACTTCGGCAAAGTGAAAGCTTGTTTCAGATGTTCTGTGCAACACGAAAATATCGGCTAGCATGAAAAGGACATTCTACTGGTCAGTAGCCAAACCGCTATGCTTTACCTAGCAGAGTACTGGGCGGTAAAGAAAACTCACGTCTGTCAACTTCATGTGGGAGAGATGAGGATGCTACGATGGATGTGTTGGCCGATAAGGTTAGATAGGATTCAAAAAGTGGTTATACGGGAACAGGTGGGAGTGGCACTTGTGGAGGATAAGCTGCGGGAAGCTAGGCTGAGGTGGTTTGGGCATGTAAAGCAAAAAAGTGCAGAGGCCCCAATGTGAAGATACGAGAGGCTTTCGTTAGCAGGCAGAAGTGGGAGAAGGGGTAGACTTGGGAAGAGTTGGAATGAGTTGATTAGCCAGAGTGCCAGACCTTAAGACTTCTAGATCTTACCAAGGATATGACAAATATGACTTTAGATAAGAACATCTACAGATATAGGACTAGAGTAGTAGGATAATCTTCTAGGTCTTGTGGTAGTTTGGTGTGTGTGCTTCTTGCTTTTGTCTTTCTGTGCTCCCTGTGCTTGGGGTCTTGTTGCTAGTGTTGATTGGTGTGCTTTCTATCTCTATGCACTTTTATGTGCCATTAGTTTGCTTGTTGATCTTTGCTACTATGATTGTGCTTTGTGTCCTCTTTGAGGGGTTACATTGATTGTACTTGAGCTAGGGGTTTCTTGGAAACAACCTTTCGAGTAAGGGCAAGATCTGCATGCCCCCCCCCCCCCCCCCGAGAGCCTACTCTTTGTGAGATTTTATTGTGTCTGACTATGTACTTTCTACAACTTTATATACTCAGAATATAGCATAAGTGTGAATATTCAACCCTAGGCATCACAAATCCTCTCCATCACCTCCTTAACCTTAAGGGGTGTTTGGTTGAAATATTGGTATTACGAACGAAATTGGAAACAAATACTCATAGTTCGAATGTGTTTTAGTAGTGGTATACATAGTATTAGTTAGTTATAGATGGTTGGTGAATCTTAGGAGCAAGATAGTAATAATTGGGCCAGGGAAACACAATCGTTGAAACATAATCACACTTAAGATTTTACTAATTTATAAATAAAAAAGCATGTGTGCATAAAATGGAAATTCAAAACATGGATAATTATTCAAGAATGTCAAAGAAATAAGAACTGAAAAATAAAATTCAAAAATTAAATAAATGTCACATAAGAGTTTAACTCTATTACAAAAAGTAATCAGAACGCCTTAAGCTAAATCAAAGCAACCAGTAAGGCCTAAGAGTAAGGCAGTGAGACCCAAAATCAAGTCCAGCAGTCCAGCCCAAGTCAGAAAGAAAGAACTACTAAACATGCAACAAAAGCTTCAGAAAAAACGAACAAAAAGGAGAACCCGGACACACTGAGATGCAAAGTTAGAGAAGTGGGAAGAGGGAAAGGGTGCAGTACACAGAGAAGGTAAGATTAGGGAGTCGTGCACAGAGAGGGTGAGATTGGAGTCATGCAAGATGTAGGCAAGGAGGCTCACTGCCATCATGAGTTATCAGGAAAAAAGGTCCTAGACGCATCCAATTGAAGAAGGCTCACTTTTTTAGGCAACAGAAGTGGGTTACGAAATGCTTGATCTCCCCACATCCCAAAGTTTAGACACCGATACAATAAAAGATTCTGCGATTGTGTGAAACTTAATGATGATTTAACAATTCTCCTCTATTTTGAAGATTTCATTCATGAGAAACCAATAACTCTAGGTAAACATGGCTACACAAAGATCTGCACATACGGTAAAGGCAAGACAACCATATGTTGTGAAGTCTCTATCATTGCATAAATTTGTAGACTAAATACTGTCAGAGGATATCCATTAATATTGTGGAACTATGACCATCAAAAAGAACCATACCAAAAATAATTGATCAAAATAGAAATGTTAATTGGAAATTACTTGTGTGGAGAAACTAGGTACATAAATATGGTACATGTTCACATGTGGAAAGAAGTTTAAAGACATCATAATGCCAAACAAACCAATATGCATATATTCATAATTGGAAATTTGGACATACGATTCTTACTTAATGATGGATCCTCCTTTCCCTATTATTCCACCACAAGAACCATTGGGCACAACCACTCTGAATTTTGAACGTGGTTCAGCTTCACTGCCATCATCAACAATATACTGACACAAGAAAAAAAACAAATTTTTAAATCAATAGTGAAAAGAGTAGAAGAAATGATTTGAAGGCGATCTATTACCTCATCGAGTAATTTAGAAAGAATAAGGTCAAGTGCCTTGAGTATCTCATCAACCATTCCAGATATCATGACAATCCGATCAGAGGTACCAGGGAAAAATTCATGATTGCGCGATAACTGAATTCTAGCCCCTGAGCGTGATTGGAAATCATTAATTGTAGTGCCACCTTTTCCAATAATAGAACCAGCTTCAGGGTTTGACAGAAGAAACTTGACATAAGTTGGCTTCTCTGTTTCTGGATATCACAAATAGAAGTCCATATCAGAAATATCAACAAAGTTCTAAGCGTGCAGAATAGGCTCATTCTTCAATGATTTAGAGAACTGTACATGTTACCTCTGAGGGGAAGATTAATCATTTTTATTTAGAATAACTGAAGAAAAAGTATCCTCATTTGTGACTCTTCCCTCTATTCAAGATATTCGCTATTTAGAGAGAACTTTTAAGTCATTGCATGAACTTTTTTTTGTTTGTTGAAGGAGCAAGAACTATTCACTAGAAGGGTAACCTTATATAAAAGTCAGGAGGTGCCAAAATTAAGAAACTTTGGTCAGTCTAGTGTGTACACACACACACACATGCTGGGGATATTCTATAAAAGCAAATGCACACACACACATATGCTGAGGACATTCCATGAAAGCAAATAATAAATTGTGAAGATCATAATGCAGGAGTTCAAAAGAATCACCGAATGAATAATATAAATATTGGGATACTGTGCATAGAATTAAATAGCAAAAGCAAACTGTAAAACTACAGACTTTGACAAATAGCTCACCTTTAAATCGTGAAAATTTCATATAAACAACAGATACAAACTGCTATTAGGGTTTCAAATGACTGAAAACAATGTACATTGCAGAGAACTCGCGTCTAAGCTAGTAAAAGCTCACATTATCCAGATTCAAAAAGCACAACAAAATCCGGATCTCAAATCCACAGTTCCATAAAAATCAAATACGTCAAATATCAAAATTAGATCCAGAAGTAGAACATTATGTAAAACATAACAACGAGAACATGGAAGCGGGAGTTAGAGGCGAACCATGAGCCGGAAGACGGGGAGAAGGCGGCGGCGATGGTTCGCGAGGCGACGATTCCTCGTGCTGCTCGTCTGCGGCAGATGAGTTGTGGTTTGATTCTGCAGCTTCCGACACCATTTCGTGTATACGGCTTGGGAGACCGGAGCGAGGATGTGGATCGCGCGCGTTTGTGTGTAGATGAAGCGAGAGAAGTCAAAGCATTGGCATTTGGCAATCTCGAGAAGAAGGGAGATTTGAGAGTGCAGTTAAAAATGAAATACTGTATTGGACAGGGAAAAAAAGTTGATATTTGTAGTTTTTGTACTCCCTTTCTCTCATTTAAATTGTTTCTTTAAATTTATCATATTTGATTGGATTATTTTCAAAATATTTATACGAAAAATGCTATATAAATTTTTAATACGAAATAGATAAATAAAGTAATACAATTTGACCTTGTGAATAGTAATAAATAGTTGCATCCCACATCTACATATTTTTTTATGGAGTAATTGATAATAATGTCCTCACTAGTTCTATTCCACTTATTTTTATTATTTATTATTTATTAATATTTAAATCAATTCAGATCAGATAAGAAATAGCTTTAAATATAAATACATTCAGATTAAATTGAATTTGTTCCAATTAGATAATAATCATTTAGATCAGATGAAGATAACAAGTCCTAAGGGTGAACATTAGTCCAAAATCGGATCAGGCCAGATCAAAATCAGAAAAACTAGAAAATGGAAATCGAATAAAAGGTAGGAATGGAATTCAGTCCTTAAATTTTATGGTTCGAGGTGATCCAGACTGGTATTTTTCTAGGTCGGGCCGGTTTTAAACCAGAAAACTCGAAATCTTTTTTGTTTTGTTCTCAATTTGGTTTAATGTGTTTTCCAACAACGCAACTTAACTTGAATTTATCTTAACCTATCAAGAAATTATATTAACATAAAATATTTTCATCAACAATATGATAAGTTTAAAATTAATTTGTAATTTTGTTAGTTTGTAGAATTTCAAAAAATATTATTATTATATTGTACTTTAAAACAATAAAAACTTTATAAATAATTCTAGTTTTTATGAATATTATTTCTTAAATGTCAATGATTGTATGTAATAAATTAAAGAAAATAATTAAATAATACATATTACCTTTAAAAGATTATATTAAAGTAAGAATAAAAAGGAAAATGCAAAATTATACTCTTGTTGCCAAAACCCTTCCTACTTACTATTCAAGACATCCCGATAACATTTGTTTGCATGTATTCTTCATTAGTGATTTCATATAAAAAATTATTCTTTTCACTACATGGGGTTTTGCATGTAGTTTTAAATTACATAAGTTTTATTTTTTATTTTTGCACATTTATAAATAAAATCATTTTTAAAAACATAGAGTTTTGCATGTAAAAACAAAAAAAGGATATAATTTAAAAAACAAAGGGGGTATGTATAATCACACATCATATTTATTAAAAATTATAAAAAGTAGAATAATTACATTTCAATCTTACTAGTCCAACCCGAGAACTATCCAATCTTGGACTGTAATTTTACTAGTCCTGAGTGGCAAATCTTGGATTTCAGAATAAATAATACACCAAGTTTAGACTGGTTTGGGAAATCCCTACTCTAGTACATTGAGTCTCCTCAAGGATTTCTGAATCCACTAAGTTTCGGCCTTTTGAACTCCGTCAAAGCATCGTACTAGTTTGGAAAATAACCCTTGCCAATTGGATCATACTCTGAGGTTTTACAACAGCTATCTCAAACCGCTTACTACGAAGATTTCACGGCTATCTTCAATCGTTCCCTGAGGATTTGAAGGCTATCCTCAAATCTTTTACCTAAGGATTTCTTGGGTATCCTTAACTGTCTACACAATTAAGGAGTTATATGGCTATCTTTGACCGTTATAATTGATGAATAATGTGTCTAAAAACATAGAAAAATATTATGTTGAATGCATGAGTTCAACCCTTTCTGTGTTGTTTAGTGTTGACTCACAGGTTTTGATAATTGACAAACACAATTTATTCAAGTCAAGATTAAAGTGCTACAACGACAAACACACGAAGACTTGAAGTGTCATTCCTTGAAGTACTCAAGAAGGTGCACATGATTTTATTGGAGTCCGAGACGCGTTTGAAGCGCCTAACGGAGGACTCGGAGGTGTAGAAGATTTCCGAAGACTTTTTATTTATTTGAGTCTTAGGAAATATTGTAAGGATGACAAAAATATCTTCTCTCCAAAACTATTTTTATGAGAGTTAAAATAAAAATTATATTTATTTTTGGATTCAGTTGAAAAATCTTTTTAACTGTTCAAAATAGTTTTATTGAGTCAGTTACAAAAAAGTGTGTCAAACATTTATCAAATATTTATTTTGATATTATAAAATATTTTTGGTATTCAAATATTTTTCGTGTACATCATTTGACACACAAAATAATTTTTGAACTCACTTTTTACTCCCTTATTCAAATACATTGAATAGGAGAGGTTTTGTTTGAGGAGCGTCTCTCATTCCTCTTGTCTGAAACAATCGCGTTAAGACATTTTTTACTTCTCATCTCGCAACTGGCTTGTGGCCCTTGTGTTTGTGCATCATTTCAAATCTAATCGATTAATATTCTCACATTAATCGATTTACCCAGTTTTGTTTAGATTAATCAATTGAATTCTCTTGATTAATCGATTAATTGAGTTTTACTTCGTGTTGAGCTTCTTTGATATAATCGGTTTATTTCTTCCCGTTAATCGATTAGTTTACTCAGACCATTCTAATCGATTAATAGCTTTGATTTAATCGATTATCTTTTTGCGCAGACTGCATTAATCGATTATTGGCACTACATTAATCGATTATTATGCTGCATCTTTTCAGCACAACTTCTTTTCTTGGACCAACGGATATATATTCCTTCAACCCCTTTATAAACTTCACTCCTTTGTCATTTTTAGGACGTACAAGCACTCCTAAACTCTCCCAATCTTGAGGTTATAATCCTCCATTCATTTCTTCCTCAAATTGATATATTTTGAGAGAAACTAAGTGTTTTCAAGAGAGTGTTCTTGTCATCCATAGAGCTTAATCTTTTCTCATTTCTACTCTTGTGAGAGTTATTGTTGTGAGGTTGAAGAAGATTGTTCTTCTTGTTGTTCAAGACTTATGTGACTTAAGTCTTGGTTGTGAAGTCTTGTAGAGGGCATATCTACGAGCGGTTGTGTCGAGGCTTGTGGGATTCAAGTTCTCGAGTTGTAAACAGTTTGTTAAGCACCCGTAAGCTTAACAGAAGTAGTGGTAGCTTCGAGAGAGTCTCTCGGTGTAACGCCCCAAAACATACCCTAAAATTATTAATGAATAAATAATCAATTAATCACAATTGTTTCAATTAAAATAAATTATTGTTGGGCTTTGGGCCGATATTAAATTTGTTTTGACATCTAATATCAAAATCTGGATAAGTCTCATAGAGATAAATCCAATATGTGGACTATTTGTGTGGTCTTGATTGGGAACCTGAGTACAGACCCAAATCAAGAGTAAATAAAAAATTGTTTAGAATGTGAATATTGAAATGATTTGTTGAAATAAATCATTCGAACAAATGATATGAATTAAATGTGAGAAACCTTTTTGAATAAAGATCAACTAAATCAATTTTTACTCTGTCAAAGTCAAACACCCAAAAATATGATGTCAGAAAAAGTATAACCAATAAATATAAAAATTATATCGTTGGATAGAGTTTAACTGTCCGATCGCAACGGTGCAAACGGAATTCAATTCGGAGAAAGTTGGACCAAAAAGTGTACCCCGACTAGAACTAAATTTGTCCCAATCAGGGAGTGGCATGTAAAATCCTACAAATCGCCGCTCACTCCACTCAGCCGATTACACATGGAAAGGAAGCAACGTAAATTTGGCTCCTTCCCCATCACCATTCCTATATAAGAGAACCCAAGCTCCTTCATTTCTTCACCAAACCTCTACATTCTTTATTCTATTCTGTTCTTTGTTGAGAGAGGAGTACAGTGGTGCTATCAATTTGGTGAGAGGTCGCCGGAGCTAACCACAAACCTCGCCGGAAGTTTCGCCGGAAAATATCCAAAACCTTCGTTAAGCTTCGAGGTAAGCCCGTAGATATATCTAGTGACTAGAATGTTCATATAGATCGTTTCTACGTTCATAAACGGTCGTTTGGTTGAGTTTTGTGTTTGACATGCTTGAAGAACCAAGAATCATAAACCATGAAATTGATGTTAAAACTATAAATTAATGATGCCAAAATGATCTATGAACCTTGGAGAACATCTCTATATAGTTTCGTTGAAGTTCGGTAACTAAAAACGGTATTTTCGATATTGGACCCGAACGAAGAAGAAGATGAACAGTAACCAAAACTAGACTGTCTGGATCGATCCAATGGCCTGGATCGATCCTCTAGGACTATTTTCTCTACATATGGATCGATCTAGAGGGCTGGATCGATCCCCCGAAGTTCTGATCCGAAAATTTGTCCGAAATTGCTATTTTTGAGCTCTAAAATCCTATTTTTGATACCAATGGATTATGACCATTATAAAAATGTTTTACCATAATAAAAATGATGTTTTTAACAACTAAAAATGTTATGTGTTGCATGACGGTAAGTTCGGGTGTTAACACTCGAAACTAGGCCGCTATTTATTATCAATTGTTGTGTTAATTGATGATTATGATAAATGAATATTATGGATGATTATGAGTATTGAACCTACTGATTAAAATAAGTATTTATGATTGAATCATGAATAAAATGAATACATTTATAATTATGAAATGATTTGTAGTGTTAAGGGTATCTAGAAGAACTCTAAGGTATACACATTTAAAAAAATTGATGTTAAGGCTATCTAGAAACCTCTAGAATAGATCTCATATTAGTATGGATTTGTGAAACATGAATATTCGATGAATTAGATAAAAATGTATAAACGGGATTCGTAGACCAATCTAGAGGATTACTCGTTTGGAAATGCCCGATCCAATGTTGATCAATCGCTATATTGTTGTTGCCTTAACTGACTACAGTTAAGTGTCCGAAATCATTTGCCTTAAACTAATGATAGTTTAAGTGTCTGATTGCCTTAACTGACTACAGTTAAGTGTCCGAAATCAATTGCCTTAAACTTATGATAGTTTAAGTGTCTGATCAATAATTACCTTAAAAGAATCTGGTTATGGAAGTTATGATCTGGCCTTAGACTAAGAATAGCTAAGAGCATTATTATGATTTGGCCTTAGACTAAGAATAGTTAAGAGCATTATTATGATCTGGCCTTAGACTAAGAATAGCTAAGAGCATTGTTATGATCTGGTCTTAGACTAAGAATAGCTAAGAGCGTTGTTATGATCTGGCCTTAGACTAAGAATAGCTAAGAGCGTTGTTATGATCTGGCCTTAGACTAAGAATAGCTAAGAGCGTTGTTATGATCTGGCCTTAGATTAAGAATAATTTAAGAGCACTATTGAAATAGTATCTGAATTGAATAAAATGTGTTGGTATGAACTGAACAATACCAAAACTGTGAATGTCTTAAATGAACATTGTGTGCATGATATCAAATGATTTGATTATGAATTTAGATTCAGTTTATATGGATGTTCGACGCATTAGATATGCTTACTCAGCTTTACCGCTGAGCGTGTAGTGTGTTTTATTTGCTACACGCAGGTACAACAGAAAGAACACTGTGATCCTGGCAGCAGATGGGGCGAGATTGTCGGGATGGATGTGACAAGTTTGAAATGATTTATGATCTGTCAAAATTAAATTCGCTTCCGCAATATTGTTGAATACTCCGTACTGTATATGTTATGAAAAATTATTGGGATTAATAAAGTGTGTTTGAAAAGTTTTAAATTTTTACGATTACCAAGTTAATACTTTAGTCCGGAAGGGGCTGCAGACCTGGACGGATTAGGGTGTTACACTCGGGGAACTGGACTAGCCACGAGGTGGTGAACCAGTATATATCGGTGTGTTCTTTGCCTTCTCACTTTTATTTTCCGCTGCACTTACGTTTATTAATCCTGTGAAAATCGGTAAACATTCTCAACAACTCTATTCACCCCCCCTCTAGAGTTGCACGCTTTGTCTAACATATTCAACACCTTTTAGCCTATGATAAATAAAAGAATCAATTCTTGATTGGTGAAGAACAAAGATTATACTCTTTAAAAATACAAGATCAACCTAATGAATATGAGAGTATATGCATATAATCACAAGCTCAATGTGTGTGTATAAAAATCAAAAGAAAAAAGACTCTTGAAATAGCCAGAATAATAAGAATGAAGAACAAGAATAAAAACACACTTGAAATATGAAATATGATATTTAGAGCTTGGATTCTTGAAGAAATATGGAAGGTTAAGCCCATATTTGTAGTGGAAAATATTAAGTAGTCGTTGGAGAGTAATTAGGATAGATTCTGACTAATTAAAGGTGCTTAGATTTGAAATTCGAAGTTTGAAAAAACTCCAACAGAAACAGTATCAAGATATTAGTCTAACGATATCGAGGTACCAGACTGACTGTAGGGGATATCGTGAAGGGCGTTCGCTGGCTACCAGCACATGCCAATTTGCTCTGGCAGAACCTATACTTGGCGGTATCATGGTATCGTCTAGACGGTAGGGCGTACCATTACAACAGTAGTACGATATCGTAACAACTATGAGACCACTGATTTGGTTTTTCCAAAAAGAATTCACCCTACGTAGCACTCTAACTCATCTAATACTACGCATTTAGCACTGCTTATTGTTTTTTTACCAAATTAGCTATTTATGTTGTCAATCTCTTCCAATCATACCCTTTATGTTGTCAATCCCTTTTATCTATCCGACTATCAATTGTTTCAATTCCTCTTTCAACTCCTATATCAAATTCGGACTCACATAATGTATACTTTGTGTATAGTGGCATAGTACTCTTTTTTTATCAAATTCTTTCTTCAATCAATTAAATGTAGTTTTGAATAAATATATACAATAAAAAGACGATATATCAAAATTATATCATAAAAATATGTCAATTATAAATACTTCCTTCATCCCAAAATAGGGCTCTTATTCGATTTACGATGTTTAATTGAAGTTATTTTCAAATCAATATAAGTAAAAGTTAGTGTATAATTAAAAAAGGAATTATATACTCCCTCCGTCCACAAATAACTTTACATTGCGCGTTACGATGTTTGACTGAAGTTATTTTCAAATCATTTTATATGAAAAATGGTGTAGAATTGAAAACTAAAAAGTGAATAAAGTTTGACCCTTTGAATAGTGAACGTAAAATTTATTTGTGGACGGAGGGAGTATTAAAAAAACTACATAAAACATTCTATAAACAAGTGGTGACAATGAGACTTACATATATAACTACCAATGTTATAAATAATTATTATTTGACTTTCATATTGTGCAAACAGCTTGTGGTTGATTTTATGACAATAGGGTTTTACCATGAAAGAGATTGTTATGAAATATGTTACTCAATATGGTGGCTGTAAATATTTGGGTAGTATGGATTGATCATGTTCTACAAACACTTTCTGGCAGTGAATTTGTCTTCTATATAAAGATTTTTGGCAGTGTGGAATGCTTGTGATCTAGGTATACTTTTTGTCAGTGTGTTATGTCCTATGTTTTGGCCAGTGTGCTATGTTGCACAATTTAACATAATGTTGCAGTGTATGTTGCTTACAAAGTCTTAAAATTTACAACATAATACCTTCATTATCCATTTCTTTTCAGTACCACATAAATGAAATTCAACATATGTCTAATACTAACATCTTCTAACATTATACAAAATCAAGAAAGACCAAAAAAGTCAAGCCCCTGTTTGGCCAGTGTCTTTTGGTGTAATAGATTATTTATCAAATCAGTCATACATTTTTGGGCAGTGTGAAATTCATAAATGAAAACAATCATATACATTTTTGGCAGTGTCAAATTCATACATGAAAATAGTGTGGAATTCATACATGAAAAGAGCTATACATTTTTTAGGTAGTGTGGAATTCATACATGAAAATAGTTATACATTTTTTGACAGTGTAGAATTAATACATGAAATTACTACCACATAAATCAATGGACATTACAATACAACATGAAATTAAGAAACACAATAATACATTTACACATTTCCGTAAGATATAACAACATATATCCATTCTACACAGCCACATTAAAAACTCACATATAAAAACCAGACTGCCCATTACACAATTACGAGTGAACAACCACACTGCCCAAAACAATCATATTTTTTGGCAGTGCATAATGAACATTTGCTGTTTAACTAAAGGACAACATCGGAATCACAGGTACGAAACATATAGCACTGCTATTTAGAGTATTTTAATGCTCTTAGAGTGCTATTTTGGTTTTTCTCCCTTTTCCAAAATTTGCTTAATCCTTTCCGTTTGAGTTTAAAATCTTTTGGATAATTGAAAATGATTATGAGATAATTTTAAACATATTTTTTGAGTGAATTTGAGCTCGTGAATATATGTATATAAAATCATACCCTCATATTTGTTTCTACCTATATTTTACGCTAGTTTAGTGTTTCAACTTTGATTCTTGAGAACCAAATTTTAATGGAATTTTGTTGTACTTGAAACACTTAAAGAAATGTTAGCTCTTATACTGTTTGTTAACATCAAAATACAAGATTTATCAAATCAAGGCTAACAAGCGTATGGAACAACAATGAAGAATTCGTTTGGAAATAATTTTTATGACTAATGTTTATGTCTTGAATCATATTTTAATGATGTAAATAGACTTTAAAAAGGTTGAATTTAAACACTAAAGTTTGCAATATTGAAGTTTCAATATACCTACCCATAAATATATTTGGGAGACCAGATCCAAAACAGATATCTAAACTGAAATACCTGAAATCGAACTAGAAATAAACTAAAAACTTAAAACTTGATCTATAGCCGAAAAGGCAAAATGATCTTAGACAATCGGAATCGAACTAATTATATTGAAATTCAAAATCAATTTGAATCAAAACCGATTAAAATCATACCAGTTATTCCCAAGTCACGGGTCATTGGTGATAAATTAATCAAACGAGTTCTAGAAAGAAAAAATGAGCAATACATCTAATCAACATTAATTGTTCTACGATTGTTTACTAAACATACTTTAGTTTTGTATATTGAATCAACTTGCTTATAATTGGGGATAACCTCGACCCATGGTCGCAACCAAAACACAAAAGGGAGATTGAACAATGGGGCTAACTTTTCCCAGATAATAATCCATCTCAAGAATAGGCTCCAAAAATTCATAAAGTGATTTTGTAATTAAATACCAACTGTGAACAAATAATATTGCACATTAAAATGGTAATTTGAGAGATAAAATGTTCCAAAAGAAAATAAAAAATTAGGTAAAAATTATACAATTTTAAGGCCTAATATTTTCCTAAACCCGAATTAAAACTGGATAAAAGTATATTAAACTTTGAAAATCGACTAGAAAGTGACGATCTACACCGATTTAGACCGGGTCTCGGGACACTGCCGTTCTGAACCAAATAACGCATGTCTTAAATCATGCCAATATTTATTCAAATCATTTTATATGTGAACTGATACTATTCGAATAATTCTGTATTGGAATTTTATTCTAAACCCGAATCAATATGTATCCAAACTGTAAACGAATTAAACCAATAAAATTAGAGAAATGAATTAAATAAGGAATCAAATAGAATTGAATCAATCCAAAATAATTATACAAAGTACTACATAAACAAAATAAATACGAACTAAAATATATCTAAAGTGGAATCATATCAATTGAATTTGATCGAATTGCGAGGATTACCCGTAAACTATTGAACATTAACAACTAGAGTATATTTTTTAAGTCCTATTGACAATACTATAAAGTAATGCTCCCTCCGCCCGGTATTAAAGTTTACGTTTTGACTTTTGGTCATTTTCAAGGGAGGTTGTCTAACCCTGTGAAATGACCAAAATACCCTTAATGAAAAAAAAGAAGGGAAATAAAAGAAAGGGGCCCACACGCTGGGAAGTGAAAAAAAGAAATTAAAAGATGATTGGGAGTGGGGAGAAATCACTATTTAAACATAGTGATCTACATCCAATCAAACACTATACAACAATGATTAAAAACATTCAAATACATTAACATTACACACAAATTTGATTCCCTCCAGTTTTTTTCCCTACCCGCCCAAAAACCCCAAAGTCCACTAAATCCCTCCACTGCTTATACAAAAGCAGCGACTTTCCCCTTTTGGCAACCTTCATTCTTGTCTCATCCTATTCTTCTTCTCCTTCCTTTTCTGATAGTTTCTCTTCTTCTTTTTTCTTTTTCTCTTTCTCACATTCTGGATCCCTGCAAAAACAATGGAAAATCCTCACATGAATTCTAAAAAACTTGACAAAACATCAAGGCAGCTTATTAGTGAAGGTTTACTTCAAAATTTAAAACAAAATACAGATGGGTCCTATTCAGCTCAGAGAGGGCAAATCAATAGCCTTGCTACACAGTTTAATGTGTCAAGATAAACAATTAGCAAGATATGGGTCATTGTAAAAAAACAATTGGAGCAGGGGGGTTGCCGTTGATGTGAGAAGCAAAATGGTAGGTCATTGTGGAAGAAAAAGGGCAGTAATAGATGTAAAGGCTATCACAAATACCCTCCTCAGATGCCCTCATCAGGAAGAGGGGTACTATCAAAACATTAGCAACATCAATTGGCAAGCCAAAGTCCACCACTATCCATGAGTGGATAAAAAGAGTAATGCTTGGGAGTCATACAAATGCTATTAAACCATACCTTATTCCTGCTAATAAACTTGCTAGGTTGAGATTCTGTTTAGATTAAATAGAACCTTTGAGTATGCCTCACCAACCTATATTCAAGACTTTTCATAATGTATTGCACATTGATGAGAAGTGCTTCTCTATAACCAAAATCTCTAAGAGATTTTACCTTCTTTATGAAGAAGTTGATATCTATAAGACATGCAAATAAAAAAGGTTCATTACAAAAGTCATGTTCTTATGTATGGTTGGTAGACCACTTCTTGATGATAATGGAGTTGTTTTATGGGATGGTAAAGTTGGCATTTTTCATTTTACTGAAATTGTTCAAGCCAAAAGAAAGAGCAAGAATATGGCTAAAGGGGAGTTGGAAGTAAAACCAATCAAGGCAGTTACCAAATAAGTCACAAACGACATGCTTATCAATAAAGTCATTCCAGCTATCCAAGAAAAGTGGCCTAGACATTTATCAAAGAACATTCATATTCAACACGATAATGTTAGGCCACACATTCAAGGTTTGGACTCAGACTTTGTAGCTGCAGGAAACACTAAAGGTTTCCACATTACTCTAGGTAACCAACCCCCCAACTCCCTAGATTTAAATGTCATTGATCTTGGGTTTTTCAGAGCCATCCAGTCCTTTAAAGAACAGTGTGCTCCAAACACAGTTTAGGAATTGTTAGAGGCAGTTGAAAGAGCTTATAATGCTCTAAACCCAGGAACTTTAAATAAAGTTTGGTTGAGTTATCAGCAGGTCATGGCTACAATCATGGAACAAGAAAGAGGAAACAATTATAATCTGCAACATATGAGAAAAGACAGATTGGAAAGGGCTGGGACACTGCCTAAGTCCCTTCACACAGACCTAGAGCTAGTTGTGAACACAACAAGACTACTTGGAGAAAGAAATGGGAGTACACATGAAGATATGATTCAGTTCAACCCTGAAGAGGAAGATGAATACCTTTCTTGAGAGTTGAACTGAATGAAATGGGAACAACAAAAAGGTTTTTTGGGCAGGGGAAGGGCTTTTGGTTTATGGGATGGTGGCAGGGAGTGTATTACCAAGTGCTTGAAATTTTTTGTTTTTATAAGTGCTTGAACACATGTATATATGTACTCAAACAAGGCAACAACACAACCTGCTCTATATGTAATTACAACATCCAGCATACATTACCTTTGTTTACTTAATACCACATCATCATTGCTGAACTTAATAGATTCACACATACACATAAGTTGCAGGCAAAATGCTCATTTCATAAGTTTTTGTCTTCACTGGAAACTAGGAACACATATTAGGTGCTCAGAAACACCCACACATGGCTAAGTGTTCATCATAGTACATTTTTCCTTTTTCTAGGATATTTCATTACAATAATTAATGTGTTCATAACTTCTGGAAATACTAACAGATTTTAAGTACTCAAAAAAAGCCCTCAATACTTAAGTGTTCATCACAGTACTTAAAAATCTAGTATTCACAGAAAATAAGAACACAAAATAAGTACTCAGAAACATTTACAATTGGTCAATTGCTCATCACATCACATATTCCTTTCTCAAACCAGGTAGAGTAAATCCAATCATCATAGATTCGGAAAACATCACATTATAATACAATCACATCATCAAAATAGCAACATAGTCATAAATTGCGCATGAACAAGAACTCATCACATAACGAAAGGAATGCAAAGAAAGGATGTAAAAGTACTTCCCTACTTGTACTTCGAAGCCCAAAAATTAGGGTCTGGACTGGGAAGTAAGATGTTTAGCATATCAATGTAGAGGTGCATGCATGAGTAGATCTTGGAAAAATTCTCAATTGGAGTGGTATCAGATCCCTCCGTGCCATCTCTATCAGTTTCAAGAACTATGACCTCAACCTCCTTGCTCCCTAGATGAATAACAGAGTCTGTTTTAGAGGTAAGGTCGATTACCTCTTTCGCATTGACCGGGGCGACATCGGCAACATCCTTGATTTGTCAAGGACGATTACCTCGTCCTCCTAGCTGTAGGCGTAGGCGCCATCTACAAATTGGGTTTCTAGAATGCATGATTCGTAAAGAAAATCATGAAATTTGATTCAAGAGAAGGAGGAAGTGAGAAGATTTACACAAACCTAGATCTACGAAGAAGAGAAGGGCAGATAACGCAGAAGTAAATGGGGAGAGGAAGAGGCGAAGAAGTAATTGAGGAGAGGAAGGACAGATAACGCATGAAGTAAATGAGGAGAGGAAGGGGCGGATAAGAAAATGGGGAGTGGAGAGGTGAGAATTGTAAAAAGGTTAAAGGTATTTTTGGAAAAAAGTAAGTTTAAAATGAAAATGTAAACTTTATTTTCGGACATAGAAAAAGGAGAAATGTAAAATTTATTTTCAGAAAAAGGAAGTGTGTTTTTTATTCTATTCTCAATCTAATAATGCAGAAAAATCTCATACTGAGTGATCTCTAGCATAAATAGGGTGGAGCCGCAAGGAGAAGAAGTTTACAACAGGAGTACATCAAAAAACATTCTGATTATTGTTTTTTTTTGAATGAAAAAACATTCTGAAGATGACTTTATTCGAAATGATTTGGTAGAAGAAGGAATCACCTCTCTCTCCGCTTTATTACGGAGTTAACTCTAATAAATTCAGACCTTCACTTTCTCCTTCCCTCTCTTCCAGTCGATTTTCCATGGTTCTCCACCTTCTATTTCTTACGTATATCTAATTACCTACGACTTTTATGCTTATAAACAAAGATAAGATTAGTATTCCGTGAAATTGATTTAGGGTTTTGAATTTTGATTCACACACTTCTCAGGTACCCCCTCTTGTTTTTTGTTGGCATTCATTTCTGCCATCCCAAAACTTGACCTAGATTTTTTCATCTTTTGATTCCTCCGTTTTATTTTTTCATTTCTGCATTTTTGTTTTACTTTCGCCTGAATCTTTTCGTGTTAATTATTAATTTGTTGGTTTAGTTTGTGGCCAATCTGATCGTTCCAATTTATATTTTGATCAGGTGATGTATACAAAGGGTTATTCAATTGTATTGCAAAATCAAAGATTTTGTTGTAGTTTGGTGAGATTTGATGGTGTTAAAATTAAGTTTAGGTTTGCAGTTAGCTGTTATCTTTCCCTTTTATTTCTTTTGTTTAATTTTCTTAATTTGTGAAATGGAGGAATTCAGATTCTTCTGAAATGGTCTTTTTTTCTAGGTTCGTTTAGTCGTAGTGGTGTTCTCTAGATTTTTTACTCTAGGTTTTGGGACAGGCCATTTTAAGAAATGGCAGATGTTCAGCAGCAGCATCAACAGAAGCCTGAGAGCACAGGAGAAGATGCACGTGCTGAATTTGAGAGGGGGCTAGAGGAGTTGATGCGTGGCCATTTGGATCAATGCATGTCATTTGCATCATGCAGTTCAACCACTAGAACCGCAGAGGATGGGGATGATGAGAGTGAGCAGCTTGTGAGGAGAAGGAGGAGATCTGACTTAGAAGGAGATGATCTAGCAGAGTCATCCGCAGCCAGAAGGCGCCACTCTCGGATTTTAAGCCGATGGGCTGCCAGGCAAGCACAGGAGATGATCACAACAATGGAAAGGCGGAATCGTGAGTCAGAATTGATGGCACTTGCTGGTTTGCACACGGTTTCCATGCTCGATTCATCATTCTTAAGAGAATCACAGTCTCCCACAGCAAGACACCGAGCTGATGATGAGAGAATAAGCAGCCAGGCATCAAGCATACTACGGATGTGGCGGGAATTGGAGGATGAACATGTGTTGGACCATTCCCGAGATAGGGTCAGGGGAAGAAGACTAACACAGCCAAGGAGTGTGAATTCTTCTAATACAACTGTCTCTAGTATGAACATGTCAGAAGGACGAGAGAGCCGTATTAATCAAGGCAGTTTGGGGGATGCGAGTGAGAGTGAGAACGATTATGGAAATTGGTCTCGTATTGGTGTCAGACAACAAAATGAAAGTGTGGGGATTGACAGTTCTAGCCGGGAACAATCTCCCGATATAGGTGATGTTGAGAGAGAGAGAGTGAGGCAAATTGTTCGTGGCTGGATGGAAAGTGGTATTACTGACCCATCATCTAATGTTGCCCAGAGGAGTGCTAGTGTTCCAAGAGGGGAATGGCTTGGGGAGACTGAGCGTGAAAGAGTTAGGATTGTGAGGGAGTGGGTACAAATGACCAGTCAGCAGAGAGGATCACGTAGTAGGGAAGAACAACAGAATGGAGTTAGTGCTCAAGTTGATCGGGTTGTTCGTGAGGGGTCTGTTGTTGACCATGATGAAGGTCACCCTGAGAATACTCGAAGGGACATGTTGAGACTTCGTGGAAGACAGGCTCTAATTGATTTGCTTGTGAGGATTGAAAGGGAAAGACAGAGGGAATTACAAGGACTGCTGGAGCACCGTGCTGTTTCAGATTTTGCTCACCGCAATAGGATTCAGGTTAGTTTATAACGGACTATCGTTTAATCCATAATGTTTATGCTCTCATCTAGTTATTTGTCTTTTCTGTACGTCACGTGACCTTTGGCTCCATTTGTTCTGATTGAGATCGGTTTCTTGTTATAATTACACTTGAAAGCCCGTTTGGTATATGCCTACGCTGCCTACAACCAAAATGTGTGGCTTAAGTAAACATTATCATACTTATTTGGCTGAAATCAAATTTCCAAATGCATTTTACAAAATTCAGTAGGCAATTTCAACCAAATAACCCTTGCCGCTCTAAGCATTTTCTTTACAAAATACTTTTCCTTTTAGTCGTTTTAGAAAATTCCGCAGGATATTTCATATGTTCAGCCAAATAACCCTTACCGAATGGGCTCAAGTGTCTATTTCTTTCTTGAGTTTGTAAATCATACGGAGTATATTGGATGTTGATTTTAGTAATCCAACCTTCTTGAGAAAGAATTGTAAAATTCAACCAAAAAAAGTCTTTTAAATCTATATATGTATGTTAATTGTTTTCCAGTCATTACTCAGAGGAAGGTTCCTGCGGAACGAAAGGCCTGCGGAGGAGGAGAGACAACCATCACTTGCAGCAAGTGAACTAGTTCAGCTAAGGCAGCGCCACACTGTTTCTGGAGTAAGGTATTTGGCATGGTGATTTATGCATGTCACAAATGCTGGCTGTATTTGGCATATTTGTTTTTTGCTTGTTGAAACTTGTGCTCAAATACTGATTTTAACTGATTCTGATTAGTAGCCCTTCTCATTGATGATTGCAATAAAATGAATGTTCCAATTACAGTGTTACCCTATATCTTTTTTTAAATACCACAACATCAAACCATGTATAGTTCCCAGTCCGCTGGGATCACAAAAAAACAACCTTTTTAAATTTAAAAGCTGAAGAGTAAGAGATATTTTTCTTTTACATTCCCCAACTATGATAATTACTGAATGTAGCACCCTGAGGGTCTGTTTGGATAATAGAGTGCAATTACACGGCTGTGTAATTACATGGGTAGTAATTACATGTTTTGTGTAATTACACGGGGTGTTTGATAGTTACAATGTAATTACTCTATTTGTGTTTGGTTATAGAAGAGTGTAATTGAATCTATTTAATTAATAGGTGTGTAATTGGTGTAATTACAACAATTTCGACGTCTCCCCTCGGAATTGGAAAGTATAATCGCAAACCTTCAATTACACCAATTGCATGCTCATTTTGTAATTACACCAAATCCCAATTACACACCTCTTTTCCAAATAGCCTCTAACGAAACTCACAAGTTCAACAAGATTTATTTCAGTATAGGATGTATTCTGTCTTGCACACAAACTCATTTTCTGGGTGTTTTCTGGCAGGGATGGGTTCCGCTCCAGAATAGAAAACTTAGTCCATGGTCAAGTAAGCAGCCACTTTAACTCTTCTTCTCACAATACCACCAACAATGTCTATAAATAATCATCCAAATCATTCGCAGGAGGTTCAAAGTGAACAAGCACAGTTTAGAGACCGTGAAGACTACACTCATCATCAGCTGCATGAATCCAGAGAAAGTTTTGATGTTAGGCCAGCGGACCGAAGTCCAAGTCAAGTTCCTGAATTAGAGGGAGGAAGTCAAGGGGATTCAAATTATTATGAATCTGACAATGTGTGGGCTAGTGGGGCTGCTGAAAACACTACTAGAAACTGGCAGGGAGATTCGGTTACTCGTCCCTATGACACTGAAGGGGATGCAATTAGAAATGAACAAACCATGCTTGAAAACAGAGAAGTTTGGCACGAGGATGGCTCACGGGTATCAATGGACAATTGGTCGGTGGGAACTTCTGATCCTCCAAGAATATGGGGCTCTGTTCCATTTAGGAGATATAATAGATTCCACCCCCCTGAGGATGATAATGTTTACAGTATGGAACTCCGAGAGCTTCTAAGCAGGTAAAGATAATATTTCAATTTCCAAGATCAGTTTTCTGTATCTATGATTCTAATGTTGAGTCATATTCAGGAAACTTTTTTTTGTCCCAGAAATGAGCCCTTTTTTAAAATTCAACTTTAATTGCAAGAGAATTTTTTGTAAAGCCAAGTGGCAAGCAGTTTTAGTCTATTTCTCCAAACAGTATTGGAAGTAAGTTTTAGGGGTATAAATGTAACCGTTCATCCATAGATTAAAAGCTTGTACCTTAGAATGAGTATTTGAATTGACTAAAAATAAAATGCTATATTTGTCCCCTAGATTAATATTATTATTTTTTGGCTGGAGGGAGTATTATCTTGCATATTGTATTTCGTTTTTAATATTTCTGTTAACTGCAGGAGGAGTGTTTCAAATCTTCTCCGAAGTGGATTCCGAGAGAGTTTGGATCAATTAATTCAATCTTATGTAGAGAGACAAAGTCATGCACCCATTGAATGGGATCTGCATAGGAACTTGCCTATCCCCCCTTCTTCAGACAGGGATGAGGACCAACAACAGAATGATGATGTGCATAATATAGTAGATCAAAATGATGGTATTGTTAGACCTTCACTTGTACTACCATCTCCTCCCGTGCCTCCGCCACAACCGCTCTGGCAGGATTTGCATCCCCCTGGCTGGTCTCGGCATACTGTCCATCGCTCTGAACTTGTAAGAACCCCCTCCTCCCCCATCACATTCACAGTTCACACACACAACACACACTCCTTTGAGGTTCTCAGTTCTCTTTTCTTTTCCTTCTTTAGTGCAAATCTAGTACAACCCTCAAACAGTGCAATCTCAGATAACTGTGCGACACGGGCTTCTGTCTATAGCCTTTATCTTGGGTCCCAAACATTTAATTTCTATATATACTTCGTATTTTAAGGCTCCGTTTGGTACATCGAATTCAAACTTTGGAATTGGAATTGAGGACTTCTATTCCAATTCTGGTGTTTGGTAGCACAAAAATTATGTAGATTTGGAATTGATAGTGCAAAAAATGAATTGGAATTGACAAAATTCAATTTTATGGAATTGAATCCCATGGAATTTCAATTCCAATTCAATTCCAATTCCGTCAATTCCGTATACCAAACGGACCCTAATAGTATGTCCATTTTATATTGGCCCTATCCAGTTTATATTAGACTCAATCTACATTGCATAACGAGTTACTATAACCTTTTTTTTTATTTTAGATGATTTTACATCTAGGAAAGCTCATTTACTGGCATTGCTATAACTTCAATGAAAATTTATGAAGTGCACAATTTTTTATCTAAATTGTATAATATCTATTTTAGTTTGCCTTGTCATTGGAGGTAATGCTCATTGCCCCCCTTCCTAATTATTTTGATAAATTTGGAGTTTAAATAAAATGCCTACCTGCCAAATTCACACCCATAGAATTGTGGGATTTTTTCACTTTGGTGACTTTTCTTTAAAAAAAAACAACCCAGTTGAATCCCACTACAGTAGGGTCTGGGGAGGGTGTGTGTACGGCTGTATGCAGACCTTCCTAAAAAAAAGAAGAGAAAATTCAATAAGTTTATTTGGGAGCATTTCTTCATTATTTGTCTCTTGGGTCTAAAGGAAGATTGAGACAGGACTGTCAGCTAGTAGTCTAGTACTACCTATATCTACACATTTCCCTGTGCTTTGAAACAATGAGCATATCAATATGTGCATTCTTTTTGTGGATGAGGACAGGAGTGGGAGACCATAAATGACCTGAGAGCAGACATGTCAAAATTACAGCAAGGTATGAACCACATGCAAAGGATGTTGGAAGCCTGCATGGATATGCAACTTGAGTTGCAGCGTTCTGTCCGCCAAGAAGTTTCTGCAGCATTGAATCGTTCAGCTGGAAGCTCAGGTTTGTCCCCCCCCACCCACCCCGTTTTTTGCATGTTATTTGTACTCAACTGGTTCAATTTCTTTTACTTTGCATCCCAGAGTGGGTGCAGAGTCGATGATTCAAATATTATAGTAAATCGTGTGATGCGAAGTCTATGAATGGGGTGCGAAGTCTAATAAGAATGACTCACTCTGGGGGTACTCTGGGGGTGCAATGTCAAAAAAATAAAGTATGAGATGCAACGTCTTTGTCTGAGGACAAAATTGGTTCCAAACTGCATAGTTGAGAGCCAATTTGAGTCTGACAACATTAACCTTAAAGAATAGACAAATATACTGTTCTTATTCAGAAGGAAACATACATTAGGATTAAAATAGATACAACATTAACCTTAAAAAATAGACAAATATACTGTTCTTATTCAGAAGGAAGCATGCATTAGGATTAAAATAGATCCAAAATTTATAACTGAGGGCCAAGTTGAGTAATAGTGTTACTTTTGTAAATCAGGCATTAATTCTTTTGTAAATCCTCCCACCATACTACATATTTCAAATGAGTTTTGCTGAGACACATGTTTGCAGGGGCTGCAGAGAGCTCTGTAGATGGGTCAAAGTGGGGACATGTGAGAAAGGGAACCTGCTGTGTTTGCTGTGATAGCCAAATCGATTCCCTCCTCTACAGGTAGGTAACTTCTTACTAATAACACAAAACAAAGCTAAATAGACGCAGGGCGGAATTGTGATTGGTCATGTGATTTGCAGATGCGGGCACATGTGTACTTGCTCAAAATGTGCAAATGAATTGGTGCGGACCGGGGGGAAGTGTCCGTTGTGTCGTGCACCCATTGTTGAGGTGATCCGAGCTTACTCTATACTCTAGAGAGTTATGACTGAAAAAAATCACAAGATATATACATGTATAATTTACCAAATTGATCATAAGAATAGTAAGAGACTTTAGGGGGAGTGAGGATGGGGTCAGTGTTATCCCACTGCTCCTTAGAATGTAGGACTATTTTCTCCCCAATATGCTCTTCTGATCATTTGCAGAACGCTTTGCAGTTGTAAAGTTAGATAAACAAGGGGCTCCTTTTTTCTTCGTGTATAATTTGTTCGTAAATAAAAAAAAGATCAATTCTTTTTCATTATTTGAAATCTGTTTATGGTGTTATTGCTGCTGTTTTGGTACCACTCACTCAGCCCATGTTCTTCCATATCAAGTGATTACTTGTTCAAGATTTGGAGTAAAACATGGAACAGTAGCCAAGTGAATGCACCAAACTTTAGGGGGAGGGGGGGGGGGGGGGGATACTTGGGCCATCATTTCATCTTTGATAGCAGTAGCCAAGTGATCATAGGCTTCACCCCAGGCTTCATTCATTTCTTCATTCCATGTCTCCCCCATTGCCTCTTTCACTGTTTGCAGTAGAGCTTCTTTTACTACCTACAACCACCATCAACACTATCTCATCATCCCCACTGTGTGTGTGCGTGCGTGCGTGTGTATTGTGTGTTTGTCACCATATTTTGCATGTGACTTGCTATCTTAGTTGTGCACTAGGAATTAAGCACAACAATGGAGATGAGAAAATTGTTTTTTTTTAAAAAATAAGAATTAATTTAAAATACGAGTTAAAAGTGAAAAAATCCATAAGGGGAATAAGATATTTCAAGTATTTTAGAAAGTGAAAAATATACCTCAAAGTGAGGGGCAGTGACTCCCTTTTGAAGATGAATATCTCCCAAAAACTTGAGGGTGGTTCTTCCAACCAAAACTTCACCTTTCTCCTTCAGCTGAATCGCAGAGTCACAAGTCTGTAAACCAATCAATTTAAATAGATGGACAACCAATACTCAGTATGGAATTTAGATCGCAATATATATCGTAGAGTCGGCTGTATAGTCCATCCATGGTGAATACTCATTTACGAGTAACTTAATATTCATTTTTAAACTATTGAATATTCATTTTCAATACTTATTTTTCTAAAATTTAGTTACACTCGAAAATGAGTATTCAACTGGATGTATGAGAAACATTGTACATCTAGAATTACGGATGTATGGTATATGTACTCAATTTAAACCCGATCTAATTTTTTGAAGATCTGGTCTGATTTGATCTGATTTCATTGTAGTTATATTTAAAATTGTTTTTAATCTGATCTGATTTTAATAAGAAAAAATATTAAGATAAAAAATCAAGTTGTACGGAACGGAGCCTTAGGGCGGCATTATCAAAACTCTTTCTTATTTTAATTGATGAATAATCATTCAAACAAGACTAAAATGTAAGAATATTAATTGAATTGAACACTAAACAAAAATGACATGATGTATGTTTAACAATATACTCAGGTAGTATTTGCATATGTTGGCTATTACTGTGATTGCATATTATTTTTATTACTATTATTATTATTATGTCAACTAGTTTTATATTATGATCGATCGTATTTTAACTGAAATCCATTTTTAATTATTTATATATTGTTTTATGGAAAATAATTATGAGTACCTTGAGCGGCAGGCAGCTACACTTGACAAAAATTGATCCAATTTGTTTTTATGAGATTCGACCCGAAAATATTAGGTTTTGAACAAAGATTTTGTTAATCGTATCTGAAGATGACCCTCTAAAAATAGATGAAACCCCACCGTATTCGAATCTGACCGATCCGCTAATGTAAGACTTTTTTTAAAATCATGTACTCCATTTTAATATGACAAATGATGTAATAAATATAAATTTATGTTTTTATCCTTTTCATATTACCCATTTTTAGAATATAAACTTTTATTTTCAAACAAGTTGTTAATGATATCATATAAGTTATCTAACATTTTTTCAAAAGTAGTACAATTTAATTTTTATATCATTTATATTATTGTTAAGTGTATCTAAAACATAGCTAAAAATAAAAAAAATAAATATTCAAAGAGGTTTAATATATCAATTTTGATATTTTATACTCCGTAATTTTTTAGTGCAAAATGCTAGTGTGAATTTAAATATTCTAGAAACAAATCTTATAATCCATGGGCCGACCTAAACGTGATGATACTAGGTTATGAACATGTAGTTCCCAACCATAACTTGATATAACTCAAATTCGAAGTGACTGAACTCAAATTTGACTTCACCAACCGATTTACTAGCTCCAGTTATAGCATCTAGATATCTATACTCACTAACAACTACCCCAACCATCTCAAAAAAATCACACTTTGACTTTTTTTATCAAACTGATACACTTTATCTTTTGATAAATATAGTTATAACTTATAAATACATAAATATTACAAACCTTTGAAATATTAAAATTATATCTAAAAATAATTCAATTATATTAAATTTACATTAAAACTAGATTTACATTTTTTTTTCTTTAAAAAAAGTACATGTTTCCATAATTTATGTTCCAAATTTGTCAAGTTTGATTAAAAAAAGTCAAGTTGTAAAGATTTGTTTTAAGGACGAAGGAAGTAATATTGTATTGCACTAATACCTCTGTGGTGTGTTAAATGTACACATTTACCCATCTGCTTTCAAAACTTACTTAATTTCTCCTCTTAGTTTTGAAATTTGACACCAATTTCGCACCCCTAAGTCTTACTCCGGGGTATAATATTAGATATGTAAATAGTCTATGATAAACACGTTCCACATGCGAGTCAAAATATTTTCTTTTCGGCCCCGTTTGGTACACGGAATTCAAAGTATGGAATTGGAATTGAAGATTTCAATTTCAATTCTTGTGTTTGGTAGCACAAAAATTGTGTGGATTTGGAATTGGTAGTGCAAAAAATGAATTGAAACTGGTGAATTCAATTCTATGGAATTGAATCGCATGGAATTTTAGTTTCAATTCAATTCCAATTCCATCAATTCCGTGTACCAAACGGACCCTTCATGTTTTTGAAGTAATTGGATGCAGAGTGATGCTTTTTTTAGCTTTCCTCAAATATTTGACCTAGAATTTCTTAAAAAATTTCATCTGTGGAAGAAAAAATTAAAAAAAAAGAGATTGGAAATTTTGTGAAAGCTATAGTGACTATTACAAACAAATTGATTAATTTTCAATTCAGTCTATAATTCTATATGAAGAAGGTATTAAAATACAAGACATGAGGGGTATATTTGTAAAAAATAAGTTACTTCGTTAAAAAATTGTTTTAAGTCATCTTAGAAGGGCATTGGTGTAGGATTTCAAAACAAAAAGGGTGTTGTTGATTTTAACATCAACTTTTATTTTATGAGATTAGATTTACTTAGATTAGAAATGCAGAGAGAAAACTCGTTCCACGGTATTATAAACTTCATAGTGGGGTGGCAGCCCCGGGTAGCGAAGTCCACACATTACCACTTGGAAAAATGACTCAAACATTGAATGTCACTTTTATATTCCAATGTTAGCCATTATCCACAAACATCCGAATATCTACTCAAAACATTGAATATGTACTTGGTTGGTTGTGTTTTTTCACCAACACACATGTCCAATCAATATTTTCTCGACAGAGGCCCACGGTATGTTTGAGACAATTGAACATCTATACTCCTTCTAGACACTAACATCTTATCGAATTTAATATGTTTCACGCGATTCGTTGAGTTTATCAAGTCATTTCATGTTTCTTCGTATAGCGCTCATATCCAATGATGCTACATAGTGATGTTACCAAATTAATAAATATGACTATAAGTACCTCTGAGATACTCTTAAAAAAAAGGAAATATGCTTCCCTTGAAAAATTTAAAACTATTCCCTCACAAAGTTTATTACTCATTGTAATAGAGTTAACAGTATTAAAAAAGAATATTAGTCAATTAATGATACTAAGGCCATATTCTCTTCGACTTATTTTTTCACTTATTAGAATCACATTAGATCAGATCAGACCAGATCATCTCATAAATAGCTTTGTATATACCATATCAGATCAGAATTTATTTCAATCAGATTTAACTGAATCAGATCATGTGAAGAGAACAAGACTTACTTCCCACCGGTTCCCCAGGCTATTTTCATTTTTTCTAGATCCGTCATTGTTGGTTTGTTACATAAGAATGTATGAATGAATAAAATAAATAATAGTGCAAAAGTAAGAGTGTTAGCATTAAAATGCTCTTATTAAAATTTTCAGTTTGATTTCACCAAATTTTAAAAAATATTGAAAAGTTAAAAATTAAGCGGTTAAGCTTTATTTAGAGCCCAAAGACACTTTGTTAGTATTTATTTCTTAAAAAAATGTCTGTAATTTTCTAGGAGAAAAAAAAATAAAATACCGAGTATAATTAAATTTTGTTAATTTGGAGGTGTCTATTTATTAGGGCATCACTAAAGGTGGAGGGTGTACCACACATACTTTTTTTACTGCATCATCTTTCTCATCTACATCAGTGCCACATTAGATTTCACCAACTTTATATAGAGTACTATTCTTACTGCAAGTGGAGGGGTACAAACGTCAATTCACCAACTTACTACAACTACTTTTTTAAATAATTAGGTTTAACTAATACCAGATTAATATAAGTTGATTTTAAAATCTACAAATCCATATAATTTTTTTAAGAAAATAGAAAATAAAAATAATTAGAAATACGACGACACTCATCATTAATTTAACATGATTTTAAATAACGAGTTAAGTGCACAGTTTACCCCGTACTCTTTAGAAATTGCATGTTTTACCCCTGAACTTTAAAAAGTGCATCGATTACCCTTGAACTCTTCGAAAATTGCACGATTTACCCCTGCAGACTAAAAATGCACCAAATACCCTTGAACAAATTAAAAAGTGCACTTAACTCTTTTAAATTCATCTATAAACTCACACAAAATTGTGGGGGCCTTATACTCCGGTTCTCATGACCGGCAGCCGAATAGTACTTTGTTCATAAAATTGACGGTTCTTCTTCAGTTCGTAACCCCCCCGATAAACTCACCTATCCCGCTCCATCCCGAATCCTCGCCCCACCCTTCAATTACATCCTCCAAGTTTAGTTGACTTTGGAATCAAATTTTTTACTACAAAGTCAACTAAACTTGGAGGATGCAATTGAAGGATGTGGGGCGGTTAATTTGGGATGGGGGGTTTACCGTGGGGTTAGAAAGAATATAAACTGTCAATTTTATGAACAAAACATGGTACGGCCTCTAGGTCATCTCATGACTTGAGAACCTCCCCCAAACATATTTATATTCCCCTCATCCCAATTTAAGTTAGGAGGAGTAGGAACTCTTTTTTTCTTTTCAAATGCCAAGTTATTTACAAGAGGAAATAATTGTTTTTGTTTGATTAGAGATGAAAAAATTAGAAGGAAAGAAAATGTACAAAGTGGACGAAAAATTAAATTCTTCTCATTTTAGTAAGAAAAATAAAAAAACAATTTCTTTTCTTTTCAATTTAAATTCTTTGAACCAAACATAGCTTACTTATGCAAACTATTCAGTCAACCTAATGTTTTTTTTTTGAAAAAAAAAAATACTAATAGTATTAATTAGGGTTTTACCATCCCTTATCCGATGTCGGTATATCATTAATATTTCTGTAAAGAAAACTTGGCAAGAAATATTATTTACGTACTCCTAATTGAGAATAAAATCAGAGATGAAACTAATTACTCCATCTCGCTTTTCTTTTTGGACCTGTATATTTTTCTTTTCATTTTTAAAATAAAAGGACTATTCACAATTTCACATACTCCCTCCCACCCAAAGTATTTACAACATTTTGCAACATAAAGTGAAATTTTAAATTTTTTCAATTCATTTTGTTTAAAAAAATGGTATAGAAATAAAAAATAAAATTTATATATTTAAACAAAAATTCACATAATTTTTGAATACTAAATTGTGAGATTCTATTTTGGAGACAGGGAGTATATCACAGTTAAAAACTATTTTATCATCAATTTTTTTTTGGATTCGTTACTTTTTTTTTAAAGTTTTTTTGCATCATTTATCCATGAACTTTTATAAAAAAACTGTACAGATTTCCCTAAAATTTTAAAAATTGGACCAATGGTTGCTCTATGCTAGGTTTATGTCAGATTTAGGAATGCGTTAATGACACACTCATCCAGTGCAAGTATGAATTAATCTAAAGTCAATAAGTCATATATCACACATGAGTTCTGCAATATGCTCTTACCAAACATTATCATCTATATTTTTAACTTTTTTAAAGCTTAGATAATTATTTTCAATTTAGTCGTACGTAACCGAATTCGATGGTCAGACATTAGTCGATAAAACTCACTGCCAATCGGTCAACCTCTTCATCAATCCATGACATATATTCAACAAGCTCCAGCATGTATATTGATGAACGTATGATACGACATTTTTAAAAGTTTAGGGTAATCCGCATAATTTTTGAAAAGCTTAAGAGTAAATGACGCAAAAAATTTCTTTAAGAGATCACTCTAAATATGACTAAAACATAGAAAACATATCAAAATAGGATTTTCATGTTTTTATATCCTAAATAACAGTTCGCACTGTAGTAATGTGGCACTACATATACATATTTTACGTAATATACATGGTCATGTTTAGTAATGTAAATGTATTTTAACTCTTATATTGAGAATAAAAACATAAAATTCCTATTTTGATATAATTTCAATGATTTATTTTTACTTTAGTCTTTTTATCTTCCTCATACCCAAATCCACCATGAAGAAAATAGATAAGACGGGCAATAATGGAGTGATAGAAATTAACTTTGACTCACCAACTTGAAGACAATGAGAGCATGGGATTTGATGAGCTTATTGGAATTGTTCCCAGCTGCTGGAATAGCATCTTCTTCCTCCCCATCGTCATCATCAGTACTGTTCATCTTCTGGAAAGAGAACATATATTCCTGGCCTCTGGAGCTTTCTCTACGATTCTGTACGTGTTTTTATTTATATAAACTTTATTGAACATGTATATATAAAGGGAGTGTCTAAAATGGCACCAGTTACTTATACACCATTTGCTTACACCAGTTCGTTTGGGATACTTACGGTGCCTCGTTTGTAAAAATGACCTTCCCGCCCTTCCTAACCCTCCTTCCACCCCAGCCCCCTCCCTACCCTGGCAGTATACTTCCAGGGTAGGGAGGGGGGCAAGGGTGGGGCTGGGTGAGGGGTTTAGGGGAGGGTGAGAACCATCATTTTTACAAATGGGTATCTCAAACGAACTGGTATAAGCAAATAACACTAGTAACACTGTTGTCATTTTAGAATGACTCATATATATATATATATATATATATATATATATATATATATATATATATATATATATATATTATATATATATATATATATATATATATATATATATATATATATATATATATATATATATATATAATATATATATATATATATATATATATATATATATATATATATATATATATATATATATATATATATATATATATATATATATATGATAAAAGGAAGAAGGAAATCAAAAGCGGTGAAACAGACCGAGTGAAGAAACGAAGGCTAAGCTGAGACATGTTTGGCTTCATCACTTTTTCCCATGAGTCTTTCACAAGGGCCTCTTCCTTCTCTGTGAACACTACCATCGATCGACCAATATCTCTCACTACTCTTTTCCTGCCTCTTCCACCTTTTTATATTAAAAAAAAAATTTGCTCCCCATATTTTTTTTTAAATTTGGCCCTTGTTATAGTAATAATTCCTCCTACCTGGAAGACGTATCTGGTCTAATTGGGTAATATTTCACGCTATCTCCCTTCCTCAATACTTGTCCAGTTTTAATTTTTTTGGTCAATCGTTTTCAATTTTTGACTTATAATTAAATAAAATATATATTATATAGTAATTAGATAAAATAAGATTTTGAAAATATTCGATCTACTAAATCTAATAAAAGAATTTTTGTATCAATATCTAATATCATTTTTGTTTAATTTGAAGTCAAAGTTTACTAATTTTATTCAAAAAAATTAAAAGCGAAAAAATGCTCAGAGACGGGGGACCGAACCCGAAATGACCCGCTAAAAATGGTTCAAACCCGACCGAACCCAAACCCGAACCCGACCTGAACGACCCGCTAAAGTAAGAATTTTCCAAAATCATACACTTTACTACTTGTTTTTAGTGTACAAATTCATATTTTCAGATAAAATTTTAATGATATTGCATAATTATCTTACTTTTTTTCAAAACTTAAACATTTTAATAAATTCCTTATATTGATATGTATATCTAAAAATTACTTCAGAATTTAAAATAGAAAGTATAAGTGTTAATGTGAATTTATAAATTTAAGAAACCGAAGTCATAACTCGTTTGGTCGACCCGAACCCGATGACACTAGGTCATGAATATAAAGTTCTTAACCCGAACTCGAATTTACCCAAATCCGAAATAACCCGAACTCGAAGTGACCGAACCCGACCTGACTGACCGATTTGCCAGCTCTACGGGGGAGTATATCTCTAAATTTTACTTTTGGGCTCTTTCATTTGAAATACTCCCTCCGTCCCATAAAACCTTTCTCCTTTCTTTTTTCATTCGTTCCAAAAAATACTTCTCATTTTTATTAAAAAGTCACTTTTATTCTTTACTTTTTCATACCCTACCTATCACATCATACCTTTTTACTAATAATTTATCCATCAAATCATACTTTTACCCATCACATCAAAGGACATTTTTGAAAATTAATACCAAAATACACTTATCCCTTTTCAAAATCAAAACTCTCATGTTTTACGGGACGGAGGGAGTATATCTTCTGGCCCAAGATAACGGTGGCCAGTTTATTTAAATATATTTTTCATGTTATTCTTATTATAAGCTATTATTGTTGTTATTATTATTTTTACTATTATTATTAATATTAATATTATTACTACTTTTTATTATTTTTATTATATCCATAATAGGTAAAAAAAGTGAATAATATTCGACCATGTAAATAGTGTTTATGCATGTGCAACATAAGGAGTAAGATACTCCGGGTAATTATTATTAATATTTGAAATATTGATGTTTTCCCAACAATTTTGTTCCTGTACTATTTATACTCACTCCGTCCACAAATAAAGTTTCCATTGCGCGTTACAATGTTTGACTAAAATTATTTTCAAATCATTTTATATGAAATATGGTATGAAACTAAAAAATAAAAATTACATATTTAAAAACTACAAGAAAAGATCTACAAAACTAGAGATGACATGACTTTATTATTTTATCAAATAAGACACAAAAATATGTCAACAAAATGAATAAAGTTTGACCCTGTGAATAGTGAACATGAACTTTATTTGTGGACATAGGGAGTATTAAAAATGGAAAAAAAATAATGAGTGTGAAACACAAAAAATAGTGACATGAAAATAAATAAAAACAAAAAAAATGAAATGATTTATAGACTATAGTTACAAACATAAAATAAGAAAAATAAGAATAATAGCAATAGTAATGATGATGATCTGGTGCTAGTCTGATCTGATTTTAATAAAATAAATAATAAACAAAAATAATAAGTTGAATATAACAAGTCCTTAGTTCCTATGTTGTATGCATATACTTATTTTTCAAAAAACATTTGTATGAAAGAAACCAAAATGTTTTTTTCATATCTATTCATTTCTATCGTGTTTCACATCTTAAGTTTTGAAAACAAACATATAGGACATTTAGCGAGTACAATTTCCCTTTTCCGCAACAAAATGGAGGGGCATTCTGGGATAGAAATCACTTTTGAACCATATGAAACAAAACATCGCAGGTGCCTAATGTCATCCCTTGATATTGAGCCCAAGAGAACATAATGCCATAGAAAACCATAGTTCCCTAGACATTGGTTTTGAATAACATGGGATGACATCAACACCTCTTTCGACCAATAAGTGATTCCTATACCCCCACCCAAAAAAAGACTCCCACCCCAACTGCCCCTCTCTTCATTTTCAATTCTTTTGCTAGTACAATCTTTACTGTAGCAAATTTGGCAAAGGGCAAACTGACCAGTGAGGGAGGGACAGAGGGACTATAAAATGAAGGGTTGTAGGTCACACATTTTCTCTAGCTATGGTCCATTTGCTACATAAACTTGATTTCTTATCATTTATTATTCCGCATTATTATTTCCTCGAGGAAATAGAACATTTACTTGAGGCAACATTTACAACTGAATTTAAAACACACTATATATAGAGAGAGCTCATTGGCACATTTACATTGGATGTTTTTTTTTTACGGAGTATATAAATATAAACATTTTCATGTAGAGCACAAGTTAGCAGCAACTTACACGTGCTGGTTTTCAACCTTCAATGGGGAATTCATCAAGAAATCGTCTAATCATAACACGTTCGCTTTGAGTAAGCTCGGGGTCATCACCACACAACCTTTCCCGAATTCCAGCACTTGAGCTGTCTCTCTTATTGTCTAAAACCTGACAATAAAGGTGGTCCGTCCGGTATGGAACATGTTAATGAAGGATGAAAATTATGCAAGTAAACTTTTACCGCTCCATCCGGAAAGAAAAAGGTGTTGCCAGAAACAGAATATCCTTCACCAAACTCGTACATTCTAATTGAGAGGTTATGACTGAATAGAGGTATACACATTGTTGGTGAGCTAAGGCTCTGTTCTTTCCGGTTGGTATTTTAAAGTTGGATGTTGGAAGAAACTAGAAGAGGTTGGAACAAACTGGAAGAAGTTGGAAAATGTTGGAAAAAATAAAGTGTTAAAAAAATAACTCAATTAAATGATCACCCAAATAAATATGTAAGAAAACTAATTTTGGCTATAAAAAAGATTTCATCTTTGTCCGTATCTGAGGTGTTGTGTTATAAATTTGGATATATAATGTTATTGTATAGTCATCATATGTATATACATTTTTTTAAGTCATTCTTGGAAGAAACTGGCAAGACTTGGAAGAAATTGGAAGGAGTTGGATAAAGTTGGAACTTGGAAGTTAATTTTTCCATGGAAAATAACAAAGCCTAAAAGGGAATGGATGAACTCACTTTGACGTAGTTATTGACATGGCCATCTTTGTTTGGAGAGGTGATAGGCTCAGCGCTATTGCACACCCATTCACCATCAACGATGTACTTGTACTCGTAAATTCCTTCCTGTTTACCAAAAAAAGAGTTTTTCAAAACAAACTTTGTGTTGCAACAATATTCGCCTTCTATAACACAACAAGCACTCTAAAATGGCCATCATCATTATCTACCCCTCAAAAGTCATTGATTATAAATTTATAATAAAAATTTACTTCATACATACTGGAAATTCCCTACGGAGAGTCCAAGAACCCTGTCCTTCATCAAATTCAAGAGGTACTCTCTGAAAACAAGTTGAAAAGTGTTTTAGAGTAAAGCATTCTAGCCTGGTGGCTTTTTTCTAATTTAGAAATTTAAGTTCGAAATGGCATTGAAACTTTGAGCATATTACCTGGCCCCATCCAATATCAAGTCCAGAGACTTCCACATTGGAACAATCATCCCCATACCATGTCAATGTTATTGGATTCTTTTTCAAACCTGTAAGCTTTAGCCAAAAAGACAAGTGTTTTCAAGAATTAATCAAACAGTAAATGGAAAGATTTTTGAGCACCTTGATATAGACGATACAACCTAAATTGCACTCTTAAGGCTTGTTTGAAGAAATTATAAAGGGGAGGGTGAATTTTTGTTTTGTTATTTCTATTTCTTAGTCAGGTTCATCTTGCTCTACTTTTCTGTTTGTCCCATAAAAATCTTTCTATTGCCTTTTTGGTCCATCCCGCAATAGGCAAATTTGGTAATAATAGTGGAGGGATAGAATGAAAGCAAAAGTGGGACTTACAATATCAGCAGTGGCGCTTTTTATGGCATCCAATTTCGGGAAGCATGAACGCTTGCTCTGAGAAGAAAAGACACTGACGTTTAGATAGATAGACATAAAACATCCAAGAAACAGAGAAATTCCCACATAAATGTGATTTCCAATATATTCCAGATAATGATTCCCCCCCTCCCTCTTTCAAGGTGCCATACAGCATTTTATCCAAAAACTAGCTTAACTGTCCATCGTCAACAAAAATCTCACCCTTGAAATTTTGATATAATCATTCGTAAGACACATTTTTGGCCAAGCTATGTAATATTTCAAAAGACAATTGCAACAGAAAAGCAAACCACTAGTATAGACTTATACCATGAGTAAATTGTAAGCTTCATTGAGTCCGTATCCCAGAACCCAGAACATGTATGCCACCTGCATTCCATATCATTAGATATAATATAAAAATAGTTTAGTCTAAACAAGTGCAGAAGAAATTAAAGTTTTTTGTATAATGAGTGTGTTTATTCTACCACCACCACCACCTTGAGGAAAGAGAAAAAATACAGGCAACACAATCATTTCCTTAAAAAGAAAGTGGAAGAAAATTTTGTGACAACCCAAAAAGGAGAGTGAGAAGATTGTGAGACGGAGGAAGCATTAATCAGACCCCTGCAATGTATCCTATGTTTTAGGAAATAGGTCTCTAGTAACACACTGAGACAGAAATCTATTTCTTCAAAACACATTGAACATAAATTCAATGCTTTCACAATTCTACGTACTACTCATTGCTTTCTAGAACAAAAAAGGGAAAAACTAGTCCAAGGTGACGGTGATTTTGTGGGATTAATTGCAAGGTCCCAGTGATTTCAAAATGGAAACTGTGACTCACAAAGGAGGTGATAATCCAGTGCCAACCTTTGAAATCCTGACAAACTAGAATATTATCCTTAAAATGCACTATAGTATTTATGTTGTGTTCACATTTTAAGTCATAGCCACTGTTGGGATAGTTTGTTGTCGATTCCCTATCCCACCGAAAACCAGAATCCCTCTTTCATTGAAACCCTATATCCCTCCATCGCATTTCACCTCCACCGCAGCTTCTTGGTTTTGATTCTTCAGGAAGCACCCGACAAACTCCATCTTCATCATCCAGTATCTCATCTAATCTCGGTTTTTTCATTCAAATTGGAGCATTGATTCAAAGATTTATGTGCAGGTTTTAAATTAATGTGTTGCGTTGTGCATTTGTGCCGGTGTTTTTTATTTGATTTGGGGATTGATTCAGGTTGTAGCTTCATCAAATTTTCTTTGTAACGGTTTTATTGGTGAAGCTGATTGCCTCCATAGTATGTGTGAGGCATTTATTTGTTGATTTTATAAATTAAGCTTGAACTAAGATCAAAGATATATTTTGTAGAGTTTGAACAAATATTTTTTTCCCCTCATTTTGATTCCTTCCATAATTGCCGTACATTTTCCTACTTTATTTCCTTAGCATTTTCTAAGATCTGAAGGAACCCTTAAGGTAATAATAGAAAAATAAAACAACCAAAATAGTTAATGGATAATATTGCATTGCTGGGGTAAGAATGATACAGATACATACCGCTACAGCAGGTGCTCTTCCAAGTCCGGCAGTGCAGTGTATGTAGGTTATGCCACCATTTCTATTGATGGCCTTGTGTAATTTGCTAACCACTGCAGGTAGCCTCATCCTCAGATCAAATGCATCAAAATCCCTGCTTATTCAAGTACCCATCAAGTTAATTGAGAAGCGCATTGGATTCATTGAAAATAAAAATTATCAAGCCAATAGTGCAAGAGACTTGTCAGTTGTCAATCTTTATGCAATTTACACATAGTGGAAAACCTTGTCAATTTCTAGTACACACACACTAACACACACAGGTAAAAAAATTCTTTTTGCACTGATGGTCTGCATAAGAAACCCAAAATCAAATAAATGGATATATTTGAGCTTCAAATTTTCAGTAAAGCACCAAACAGCCCTGAGAAGACATGTATGCAGATATATCAGATAACTGTATGTCAACATGTAGTCACCAATTTAATTTGTTGTTTCGATAGGCATGAGCAGAGTTTCACAGTTTGCCAGGTCAGTTCATAAGAACAAGGAAGTTCGGACCCGTGAAGTTTACACTTTTTTCTTCTTGTTCTTTACTAAATGTCTTCATGCATGAACACAGTGGGTTTCAATATATTGAGAGTTGCATTCTGGCACATCTCTTCTGGTATTTATTCATTTTCAATAAATGGAAGGCACTGAGAATAGTGAGATTAATAACTCCATTAGTCATTTGCTAAGCAGAACAATATTCTCACCAGTCCATCAAGAAAGATTTCAAATGACGTACTCCCTCCATCCCACAATATTTGTCCACTTTCGTTTTGGACCAAAAACTAAGAAACTGGGTAAAATGACCCAATTACCCCTATACTAACTAGCATGCTTGTATCCCTCTGTTACCAGCATCCCAAACAATCTTCGTCCTTCACCGTCTCGCTCCAATTTGCCACCATCAAACACCAGCTCGCAACTGTTCAGACTGCCCCAATTTACCACCCCAATTCGATTTTAAAATCATAGAAACAAAAAACACCGCCTTTACAGCTTTACCACTTGATTTCAAAATCAGAAAACAAAAAACTACTATCGGAGACAAGAGATTAGGAATAGACTATAGATGACAGAATGAACAGTCGGAGAGAACAAAGAATCAATGGAGAAAACATCCAGCTCTGTCTTATTGTCAGATAAGACATCCATGTGCCGTTTTGAAGCTCTGATTCCAGGGCGGCACTTGGGAAGGACGAAAATGGAAATCTAGAAGCTTCAATTCTGTTGTTATTCAATTAGGGAGTACTTCGTATAAGACAGAGTGGGGGATTAGGTTTTGATTGGAACATGATAGAATTTGGGATGAGTATGGATAACTGGATTGGGCAATAAGACACTTGGGCTGAACCACATTAAAAGATTGAATCCAATCGATTAGTTAGTTCAAGTCAAGAGCTTATATACCGATTAATTTTCTCAGACTTTTCCGATGTGGGATACTCTTTAACACTCCCCCTCAAGTGGACAACCGGGCCATTTTGAATCTAACCGGTTGACCACTTGCAAATGAACTCCCATTCCCTTGAATTCTTTTTTTTTAGCGCCAACACCTAAAGGACCACGAGCCGCTGGGTATGGACTTCCAGACGAGCAATCGTGTTAAACGGGCCACAGGCCGTTGGGTACATACTCCATACAAACAACTGGGCTAAAGACAAACGGGCCGCTAGGAATGAACGTCTAGACGGACACCTTGACAAACGAGGTGGGCTAAAACCTGCTCTGATACCATGATAGAATTTGGGATGAGTATGGATAATTGGATTGGGCAATAAGACACTTGGGCTGAACCACATTAAAAGATTGAATCCAATCGATTAGTTAGTTCAAGTCAAAAGCTTATATACCAATTAATTTTCTCAGACTTTTCCGATGTGGGATACTCTTTAACAGAACAAATTGGGCCTGACGGAAAGAGATATTGGATTTCAACAAAGGTGAGAAATAGTGTAAAAGGTGAGGACAAAAGAGTCATTTTTTACTATTTTTGTTTCCTAAAAAGGAAAGTGGACAAATACAGTGGGACGACCAAAAAAAGAATACTGGATGAATACTGTGGGACGGAGGGAGTATTGTGTTCATGCACGCTTGAGAGTGTGTGTGTCAGGGAGGGAGGTCACCTCGAATTCATTGTGTGAGGTAAAATAAATTTATAGACATAATATTCATATCAAATTCACAGATACAAAATGTCACTACATTTTAGTGCACATAATCACGAACCCACCATACTTTTAGTTTAGCACAGACCTTATTTCAGTACGCACATGCTCAATGTCACCACTTCTGATTGCACATTCACGAATGGCATTAATATCAACCCCGAAGTATCTAAAGAATATGAATTAAGGACTTGAATAAAATGCAGAGAACTGAAAAGGAAAAGAGCATGGGGGAAGGGGGGGGGGGGTGTTTGGCAAGTGTTAGAAGATCAAAACTGTTGTAATGTTTTGGATACTCAAGGTCAGGATTTTGCTGCAAGCAAAAAATAGTTTTCACTCCAATCTTGCAAAGATTGTTCACGTCCTCAGCACTCTACCATTTGAGGGAACAGTACAATATCAGCTTTTTTAGAGATATGGTAAAGGTCAAACACTGGGAATCATAATCACCTGTAAGCATGATCCAACAATCAAATCTGGACGGATAAAGTCATAATTCATTCCCAAGTGATGCTTATAGGTCAAAACTGTAAACAAAAGAATGGTGAATGATTCAAAACTACTCAACATATAGATGATCAGCAGTTGATTAATATAAAAAGCATGTTCATTGGGATTAAACTTATCAAGATTTCATGCTAATATATGCAATATGGTAGAAATGACCAGCGCATATACCCACGCCATTTTACTGCCACTTAATGAAGGTTTTTCTTTTTTTATTTCTTTTGTTTAATGAGAGTTATCTCCTCCCAACTAGTGGTCATATTAAGTCCACCAAGTATGCACCTGAATATTTGTTGACTCATATGGTAAAAGCCGTATGCAAATCACTCCTATTTTACTTAGTTGGCAATTGAATAAGACTGACTAACCAGCTCCCATTGCTTCTGTCATATTGTGACTATATGTATCAGATTTTCCCTCCATTTTGGTGCTTTCTTTTCCTATATCAGACTTAGAGCCATATACTGCCTGAAAAATGTCAAATAAGTGAATTCAAGCTCCCTAATTGTGAAAAGTCTATATATACTTTGCAATCAAAAATGTTTGTAATGAGGTAGATAGGGTGACTGAAGTGGCAAACTTTGAAAGTACAGAGTAATAAAGTTTGACACTTTGCAATAAGAAATTGATAAACCTTTAATCTATTGAATCTACTTCTACCTGCACCACCATCCTCGGACTATGGTCAGTAGCTCTTAACAAACCCTGTATTGCAATTTATAAGACGAATTTAAAACCAAAACAATTAAACAGGAAAATAGAAGGAAACTTAAATCTTACACGAAATTGAAGTGGAATTGTGAGCATGGTTATCTATAGTGGACTAGTCGTAGACTAGTTGACAAATTACAATTAGTAATAAATTGTTTAAAATTATATATTTCTTCATTCACCAAAGATAACAATATACGGTGAAATATCATTACCATAACAAAATTATGTGTAAAGGTAATACATAAACTCGCATAACGAAAACTACATAAGAAAGAAATATCCTTAACTCTTCAAGCCGAACAAAGCAACAACAAAGATAACAATTAACCAATACAAAAATAATGTATTAAAATATTTTTTTATATGACATATGGTAACTCTCAATAAAAGTAAACTTTTTTTGGAGGTTCAATAAAAGTGAAGTTTATTAAAAAAATGTACTTGGTAAAAAATTAGTTTATGCCTATTTTTAGGAGTCAGTTTTTTTAAAAGGTTAATTAGAAAATTAGGCCTTGTGTAGAAAAGCCTACTAACGTTTGAACCAGCCTAAATATTATGACCTATTATACTATACCATAAATAACAAAGAGAGAGGGAGAGAAGGGTTTTGAGGAAGCAGCTGCCTCAATACTACAGATCTGCTTGACAATGAAACACGATAGATCCATAAGAAGATGGCGGCGACAATGAATCGGAGATGTAAGTATTCTTCCTATCTTCTTCTTTTCCTTCACCTTCTCTCTGCCTTGGAGCCGTCTCAGACGCGTTTTGGCATTTCCGAGGTCTCCGAACAGTCTCTGTGTGACATAGCAGTTCTAGGCGCTAGTCGACAGTCAAGTCGAGCTCTACAAAACGACCAGACGACTAGTCGGCAACTAGGCGACGACTTAACAACACTGATTGTGAGGCAATGTTACCAGTGTGGCCTGCTACAGAGGGTGACGGTATAATGAATATTATTGCGCTAGGCCTAATTAGCAGTAGAATAGTGGTTGAGTATTGTTATATATAGTATGGATGTTAGTGTGATGATGTTTTTATGCTGGTATCTCCGAACTGACTCCGTGTGACATAGCAGTTCTAGGCGCTAGTCGACAGTCAAGTCGAGCTCTACAAAACAACCGGATGACTAATCGGAGACTAGGCGACGACTTAACAACACCGATTGTGAGGCAATGTTACCAGTGTGGCCCGCTACAGAGGACGAAGGTATTATTGCACTAGGCCTAATTAGCAGTAGAATAGTGGTTGAGTATTGTTATATATAGTATGGATGTTAGTGTGATGATGTTTTTATGCTGGTATTGTTAATGAATATCTATGTTGTTTTTCTCCTTTTTCTGGCCCTTAATTGGGATATCTCTTCTTATCTACTCTTCTCCAATTTCTTGAGATCATGATAGTGCTTTCATTGGTGAGCTCAATCTCAAAACCACCTGTGCAAATTGGTACAATTGAAGAAAATCATTGTGAATTTTTACGCCGATCACATTTATGTGAGAAATTATGCTGAGCTGGCTGAAGTGGTGAATACATTTGTTCTTGGCTTCAAAGACATTCATATCCGTGTGAGTGTTCTGTGAAACGTCAATCTCATGATCAACGGCCAAGATCTTGATGCAGCCACAATCTCATATTGCGGTAGAGAACAAATGCCTCAACGACAACAGACACAGGTCTGCGGATTCAGGCTCGATCAACGAGCGCTCCTCCAGAATCGAACACCCTCGTGACAAAGGTAACAAGAATGATAGCTTCGTGGGATTCAACTAGGTTGTTGTTTTTGTTTGTTACAAGAATAAATGCTCAGGACAGCTAGGACAGCTTTGCAGAGTTCTTCCATTTGGCATCCGCATGTTCCTTTGTCAAAAGCTTGAACAGAGACAAAGGCATAGGATATTGCAGCAAGCCACCCACTCAAAAACAAAAGCATATCATGAGTCTGAATGTTGATCGACAAGATGTTCATACTAATCTGTGTATTGTCTCTCTTGTGGAACCTGATGATGAAGGCAAATACAAATCCACGTCAGTCATTGGAGATTTGAGCTCGGATTATGTTATTGATGCTCCACACTTCATTGTTTATGTTTACATCGCTTGCTCCGTTTGAACCATTTAATTAATCTTTATCAACCAATGATGAGGTACAAATTATTGATAATTGCAAGATTGCTTCATCTCGCACTTTCATGAATCCTATAACAAAGGACGTTTTGGCAAGGCATTTATTTCAACGCTCTGGATGACTTGCGGAATGCATTTGAGATTCCATATTTACTCCTATGTTTGGTACATAAAAATGGCTCCCAGTGTGAGTGTTCTCTAAGATGACTACCATCTTAAAGATATCGGGGAAATTAACTGGGATGGCAATAACTCACAAATAATAATTGTGCTTACCCCATATTGCAATAATAATTTCAAATTGACGGAGGCATTTTCTTATTGTGATGGTATATTGCAAAACTGTTTTGATATGCACATACTGTGTTTGACAAATTCCTCTCCTGGCCTTTATCCCTTCCCCCACACACTGAAAAAAATGCAGTACACATGGAAAACGAGTGGAAAATCCGAGAGTTGTACAGAAGGAAGGGATCTTGACATCAATGTTTTCCCCAGAATCACACAACTGCAAAAACTAAAGAGATGGAAGCTTCACCTCTAATGCAGTGGTTGTTTGGGTTAAAAAGAGTGACAAACTGATCGATATAAAAGATGATGACAAACTGGAACAATCTTGGAAGGAGAAAAGAAGATTGCTCCAGAGCACAATGACAGTAACAACAAAAAAATTAGTGGTGGAAGGGCAAGGGTGTGGCGGCTTTAAGTATGAAGCAGAAAGGATGATATCAGCTACCAGAGAATTTTCTGTTGTTGGAGGATGCACAATGTCAAATTGGTGAAGTGAGTTTAAAGAAACTAAGAGCTCCACTGGGTGTTTTTTATTGGCTGGAGATCCAAATTTTGGGTCAAACTCAATGCAATCTAGCCAAAGGAAATAAAACCATGGTTGGTGGGTTAAGTTTTAAACAATGGGATCCTGGTGGCTTTTATTTTTTAGCACAACAGGAATAAATGGGAAAATTTATACTTTCTATTATTAATACATAATTTCTATTTTTTATGCTTGTCTTTAAGGTTTGCTCTTTCGTTTCTCTTTTTTCACTACAATCTTGAGGAAGGTTGTCTTTCAGGAGAAGAAAACATGATGAATATAATTGGGCTAAGTGGGCTAGCTAGGCCCAACTAGCTGTAGAATAGTGAGTGAGTATTGCTTTACTATATACTACGTACTCCGTAGTATGGAACTATGGATGGTGGTCTGATGACCGATGAGCGCTTTTATGTTGGTATTGTTGGTAAAATATGTAGTATCTCTCTAATTTGAGAGCCTATATTGTACATCCGGATGTACCAATTGTTCATTTGAATCAATGTCGTGTTCATTTTGAAGCAACATAGTGCTCATTCCAAGTCTACTCAGTGTAATGTGTTCATTTTGAAATAACATAGTGTTAATTCTGAAACAATGTAGTGTTCATTCTGAAACATTTTTTAATTACAAATTGGCCATTATGTACGGTACATCCGGTTGTACCATATAATTTGAATTTTGAACTCTTAATTGGATATCTCTTATTCTCTACTCTTCTCTAATGTCTTGAGATTATAACAAAACAAAACAATTAAACAGGGGTGAAGAAGAAAACTTAAATCATACAAAATTGAAGTGGAATTATGATTACCAGTGGGGTAGCTACAGAGGACGACAGCAACGAAAGCTTTCTGGAACATCCACGTAAGCTTTTCACTCGCGAGGGAGAGAATCTGATAGGAAATTCATCAGAACATGATAAATGGCAAGAGCGAATCAATTATTAATCACCAAATAAAGAAGCAGAAAGTGATAGAGAGAAAACCTAGGAAGATGATAGTGAAGGCAATTCATCCCTGGAAACCTGAATCTGCAAAGCTTTTGCACTGCCGGCGGAGTACTGAAATCGAATAGAAAGGGGATCGCCTTTTTTGAGAATATAATCCTTTCATATAATCCTCCCTCCTTCCCACTTTAGATTACATATTCCCTTTTTGTTGAAATTAAGAAAAAGTCAAATCAAATTTTTTTTCTCCCAAATTACCTCCAAATCTCCCAAATATACTTACCACTCACATGGATGAATAGTGTAGGAATGGGAGGATAAAAGAGTCAATTCCTCGTAAAGTTATTGACTTTTAATTTCTTTTGGAACAAAAATATGAGAGAATATTGTAATTTATTTCGGGACGGAGGGAGTATATCCTTCTTTAATGATGTGATAGCTTAAAATTTTGACAATGAGAGTTTTAGAGTTCTATTTTTTTGACACATATTTCATCACCACTCGATTAATTCAAGGAAACTTCCCAGATGCCTCCTTCTGGTCAAATTTTCTACTTCACCAAAGGAAAGGACTTTTAGGAAAGTCTCAACTGAAATAATTGGCTAGAATCCCTAATTCAAAGGAAAGAATCGGATTGCATCCATCTCTGTACTTCTCCCGTTCTCTGTAACATGACACGGCCAACCCTAGAGGAAATCCTCCCGTGAGGAAATTGCAGCGGCCAAATCCACAGACTCCACCGGCTTCATAGAAACATCATCGCTACTTACAACTGGTATGAATTCATTAAACTATTTTGCCTAACTACATGTGCTTGAAGAAGATTTTTTACGGATTCTTTGCCTTATTTCCAAACCTGGCCATATTCAATTTGCGAAGAAAGCAGTGAACCTTGATCTTCAATTTGCCCAAAATATTCTTCGCCCAAAATTTTTTGCGGATTCTTCGCGAAGAGAGCTGTGAACCCAGATTCGTGGCAGATTCTTAGCGCCTTTGAAGATCCAGGTTTTTTTCCAAAATACATGTGCGATTCTGAATTATTTTTGTGTGTTGTTGAACCCAAAATATTTTGGGCAAGTTCATCTCCTATCATTACTCTGGACATCCTTAGGTATTTCAAAATTTTAATTTCCATGCATCTTTGTTGCTTCAAAATTGCAGTTATGAAACAATTTTTTTTCTCCGGGGTATATGCTTTGATCATTATTGAATTGATACATAGATAAATATTGTTGATAGATATTTCTCTTTTGGTACAACAATTTAAATATGGAGATGCCTTAAAAGTTCTTTCATGCAGCTTAGTATCACTAATAAACTTGAAGTTGGCAGGTTATGTTTATAGGTATTTCCAAAATTCTTTCTTATATTGTTAAAATGCATTAATGCTTTGCTACTTGCAAATCAAACAAATCTAGAAGCCTTAATCATACTGTTTGTTTGTATGAATCCCTTTAAGTTCCAAAAAATCTACCTGTTATTCATGAAAAGCTAGAATTTACAACTCAATAACGGTGTCATATTTGATTTCAAGTTGACAGGTCAGGTTTCATGCTAAAGCTGGTGATTTTAATGCTGCATGCAGCATATTTCAGGATGTGTTGAAAAAATGGTTTGTTGCTTGAACTAATCACCTAATAAGGTCATCTGGTGGTATAACTTTTCTAATTATAATCTTTAGCAAGAATGTTTTAGCAAATGGATGTTACAATATCTTTATGTATATCTTTACATATTTGAAAGTTGAACTAATAGAAATTGATCGTCTTGGAGTCACTAGGAGGGGAGTGAAGGATTTAAAGAAGATTCTCATTTACTCTTTCATGATCGCCATCCCACATGGCCATATCAGCGACTTTGATGCCCAGGTTCCATGTCTTCAACTTTTCCTGCTAATTGCATTGTTAACAGAAATTCATGCCAATGTGCAATTTGGTGTCAAAACTCTGAATTAAGTGGAGGACTTTATCGATTTTGTCTTCGTATGAGCGACGGGTGAATTTGTGGATATTGCCTTTGTAGGTTACAAGAGACACTATCCTATTAACGCACTTCAAGCGAGCTTGGTCTTTTTTGACCAGTGCTTCCATTCAATCAAAACACTGAACAACTATATATCTGGGTAAGTGAATTAATTATCAGGATTCTTCGCATCCCATTGAGATGTCTAATTCTGTTTAATTATGAGAGTATTATATATGTTCTTTACTTCTTCGACAGTTCTCCAAATTTAATTTCAATCTTTAAATGTTGGATCTCTTTGTCTTTTATGCTTTAATATGCTCTTTATGTGTTTCTTAGTGTTATGTCAGTGAATTTGGTAAATTTAAGTGATAAGGAAAAAACAAATATGAAGTTGTCTGAAGCTGAATTTCAGATTATATATGTTATTTGGCCCATCCTGACAAAGAAGAAGAGACTGGAGGAGAGGATGCTCAATTCTTATTTTGGTATGAAAAAACAATGGGTGTTTCTGATGGTTTGAGTGGGTGGGTTGAGCTTGGGGTTTATGCAGGGTAATTTGCACGAGAGATTATGTCTAATGGACCTGGTATGCAAATATGAGTACTACCAAAATAAATTAAGAGTAGAAAATGTGAAGGATATACAATTTGAGTAAAAATAGAAATAGGTTGTATATTATGTCTTAGTGAAGATGTTGTAGCTATATTTTCTGCTACTAACAGAAAATATATCTCTTTAAATTTGTTTATTACTTTTCGTTTTAGTTAACTCTTTGAAGTCTGAACAGTTCCACTTGATTACCAGAAAATGTTCTGTAGACAATCGTCCAATTCAGGAAGGAGCCATGCTTGACAAGAAAACATGTTGCAAGCCATTTACAGGTCTCAGTTATTCTTTAAATTTTATTAATGAGCAATATCTTCTGCATTTTTTATGTTGATGATTACGTTTTGTATTTATTTACTCCCATATTATTTATCTACATATAAATTTGATTGACTTTCCTCTAAAATCATTAAATAGTGCAAGATCATGAGGTTTGAGCAAAAAACAAGGATTAGTATTAATGACACGAGACTAAAGGGGTATCAGTGAACAATCTTAATTACAAAAATTAAAATCAAATCTGATTAATGCCAAAGTCAATGATTTGCCAAAACTAGGTCACAGGTTGATATCTTGAATTTGATTAAGAATATCTTGAAGGGTTTTTTTAAATTCTCTCATGGATATCATATATGCAAAGTAAACTAATATGAAGCATAATTTACTTCACTCATTAAAAAAGTGTCATAATTATACAACAAAGTAACATTATAAGGTTGTCTTTTCCTGAGTTTGCTAACACAAAATGATTTTGTTTTGCTACCTTCTTATTTTCATATATGATAGAGAAGATAATTTTGATAAAACTCAATTCTAAGAGAAGCGTTTGGCCTATGCAGCAAAACGCGAGTCTTTTACTACATGAGAAATACTAAATGTGTTCTCAAATATGTGCTCATTAAGGAAACATTCTGGAGTACATTTTAAATATAAATATGCAGGACTTGAGTAGTGACACTTTCTCAAATTATTATGACTTTTTCAAAAGAATCCTATCATTGTCTTTCTGCTTATGTTTGGTTCAAGGATTTAGGAAGGAAAATAAAAAGTTTTCCTTGATTAGTAACCGGCCAAAATGAAAGGGATTTGGTATTCTTTCTTCCTATCTTGGTTTTTTGTCTCAAATTTTGTTTTCTTTTGTTTACCTTGATTAGTAACCAAACTAAACAGAATGTTTTCCATACCATTTTCTTTTCTTTTCTCTCAAATTACTTGAACCAAACATAGTGTAAAGGTGGTAGCTTATCCTAAGTCGCTTCATAATTTGTACCGTACTATAAGAGTATTTGCGCTTAGCATACACATAGGAATTATTTCTGTTCAGTCTAAAAAATTGCATATTGTCATTATTTTGAGATTTTCATGGCCCATGCACATCATTTTATGTGATTTTTTATACATACTCCATATTGATGTAAAACAACATAATAAGTTTGTAATCTTTATTGTAGTTAATGCAAACTTTTTAAGCACCAGAGAGTATATATTTTATAATATATACTAATTTATCACAGGTGTTGTTGGGTTTGGTGTTGTTGGATTAGTTTACGAGCATTCAAGCCGTCCAGCTTATCAATTTCCTATATCTAATGTAAGACCTGCTTATCATAATTATAGGGTTAATTTCAAATCTGAAAATGAGTTGTATAATCTATTTGCCTCTAGCTATATTTTAATATATGTTCATAAATACTGCATTTAGCTTTACACTATCTTTATAGGGTTTTGAGGCTTTTCAACTCTGGTGAATCTCAACAACACATAAATAGTACCACCGAGCATGAAGAGTTAATGTTTATGTTTTGTCAAGTGAAAACATAGCAAGCATTGGTCACACACTTGCCAAAATCCCAGTGTAGGTGACATGTAACAGTAGAAGTACTTTGTTGTGTACTTTTTCAATTTCGTGTATAAGAATTTTCATTACAAAATGTTAATTAGTATGGAGTATATTGTTTTTTCTACTATGATGCTAATGTCTACAATATTAAATAACTAGTATTCTGACCCGTGCCATGCACGGGGTCGAAAGAAATTTATGTCGATTCGGAATTATTTCAATGAAATTTATTTTTCGTAATAAAGAAAATATATTGCTCACATCATTTTTAATACTCCCTCCGTCCCCCATAGATCTTTCCAATAGCCCCTTTTCTTTGTCCACAATAGATCTTCTCATTTCATTTTTTAACAATTAAAATACCACAACTACTTCACTTACTTTATTTATTACACCTCACCCACTTCATTTAATACACTCCATCCATTTTTCATTAAGGGTATTATGGTAAACTTTCACCTTTTTTCAACTCTCCTTAAAAACCACCAAATGTCAAAATGAGAACATCTTAGGGGGACGGAGGGAGTACTACAAATGAAAAAAGCTAAAGTAAAATAAATAATATTTGAGGAACAGAATGTAGAGTTAATAATGTTTATTTTAATACCAATTTTTCTGAAAGATTTTAAGGTATACATCATTTTTGGTATGGTTGCAAGGGTTTTCATTGTCATCTAGAATTAATATTTTTAATCCTGTCTTTATCTTCACTCGTGAAACAGCAAAATATAGTTGACCACGTGTAAACACTCATTTGGTTAAAAATAATCCCACAAATGACAATGTTTGATCTTGACTTTTGTTGATAGTCATAGGAAAACATAACGCGATCAGGAATTATCTTCTTTGAAACTTCAAGGGTAGCCTTGGATCATATGGTACCAAATTCATTCTGGGGATGTAAACTTTTTCCCCGACTCGATTTCCCGAAACCACAATTGCACCGATAACATTATTTTGCAGCTCTTGAACGATTAATCTTGTCCCATTACACAATCTAGATATTTGGTCAATGTTCCTCAATAACATAATCAGTACCCCTTTTTTAAGACTATTTTGGGGTTTCGGATTCCCGAACATTTGATTTCGTTTAAAGACTCAACTGTTATCCAATTGCCATCAACACCTACATCTGCTTGGCACGAAGAATAAGAATTCAAGTACTCCTTTTCATCATCAGGAATGAAGGACAGAACAAAATCATTTATCATTTCAACTACTTCGAGAATTGGTGCCAATATTTCTCTATTCTCAAAAAAATAATTTAAAAAATTCCCAAACATAAGTCATTTCCCAATATAAGACTTAAACTTTTTCAAATTTTTCATTTTTTATTTTTCATTTTTCATTTTTCAAACTTTTTCCCAATATTATTTTTGAAATTTTTCATTTTTCATATCTGCACTAAAACAAAAGTCATTTTCCAATATAAGACTTAAACTTTTTATCCTTTAAATAACACTTAATAATGTCTAGAAGGAGAAATAATATCCTGTGACGGTAACATTTATCTAAATAATGACTAATGGATAATGACTAAAAGTGCTACATTGGTAATTTAATAAAAAATATATGTTGCTATTTAGAGAAAGTCATTATGTTTTAATGTTATTTAGGTAAATTCCTCTGACTGTGTGTGTGTCTATATATATATATATATATATATATATATATATATATAATATATATATATATATATATATATATATATATATATTATATATATATATATATATATATATATATATATATATATATATATATATATATAATATATATATATATATATATATATATATATATATATATATATATATATATATATATATATATATATATATATATATATATATATATATATATATATATATATATATATATATATTTTAACCCAGAAAAGCACCACCAAACGGTGGGGTAAGGTCTAGGCAACCTTACCTGATTTTATTAAAAATTCAGACCACGTTCGGGGAGGACTAGGCCTAAGCCCCGAAAGTTGCAAAGGAAATACAGAAAACAAGGGAAGAAATATACACAAGACCATCAGTGGAAGCAAGTCATCTTCTACGAAAGCACTCCCTACAGCTTCTTCCTCTCTTGGCGAAAGTTTGGATCCCCATCAACGAGAGGTCCTTGTCATGGGCCATCCACTTCTTGCGACGGAACTTCCAGCACCAGGTTTGTAGAGTTGACCATATCTCCTCTTCAATTGCTATGATGTTTAGATTGGAATTTCCATAAATGATTGAGGTGTAGTGTTTCCAAGTGCAAAATCCAATAATACCTGGTACCACCATTCTAAGATTCCCTTTTAGTGAGGATTTGGAGGACCGTATATTCCACTCAATAAGATGTTGTTTGAAGCTGATGTTATCTCTAAGCAGTGGTCCATTCAAAGCAATTGCCATTTTGGTCCAAATGTTCTTGATAGGGGCACATTGCAGTAGGCAGTGATCAATATTACAGGACCAATTGCAACAAAAGGGACATCTGCTAGGGTTAGGGGTAATCATTCTGTTCAAATTATCCGGCCATGGTAGAGCTCTGTAGTTAGCTTTCCAAAGGAAGATTCTAACTTTAGGTATTTGAAGGGTATTCCAGTTAAACTTGTTGCTCAGTTGAGTGGGTTCCTTGTTTCTGCAGATATTATAAGCTTCCTTAAACATGAATTTGTTGAGCCCTTCTTGAGTTTCAAAATATTCCAGTGCTCTAGTATGACTTCTGCATATTCTTTTTCTAGTTGTAGAATCCGTGAGCCTTTCTTGGAAATCAGTTGTGCTGTATTTATTCCTCATAAACTCGGACCATTTGCTTTCCCCCATAAAGAAGTTCCACCAGAGTTTGATTGAATAAGCCTCTTGAACATCTCTTAAGCTTCTAAGTCCCAACCCCCCTTCATTCAATGGCAGACACATGGCTTCCCAACATTTCCAGTGGTAGTTTGATCTGTCATTCCTAGTTCCCCAAGAAGTTACTTAATCTTCTATGAATAGCATTAATGATAGAAATAGGAAGAGTGTGGACAGCCATGATGTGAAGTGGTACTGCTGATAACACATGCTTAATCAGGATCAGTCTACCCATAGTGTTTAGTGTTTTACTAAACCAGCTATGTATGTAAAAGTCGAAATGATTAAGCAAATCTTTGCAGTCTTCCTTTTTTAATTTACCTTTACAGATAGGTGCCCCCAGGTATTTGAAAGGTAGATGACTGTGCTGCATACATAGAATCTCTTTAACCTTGTTAATATCAGAAATGGAGCACTTTTTGCCACAATAGAACCTGCTTTTAGAGTAGTTAATCTCCTGACCAGATGCTTCCAAGTATTGGACAAGGCAATGCTTAAGTTTTTTGAGATTCTTACCATCCCCTTTACTGAAGATAATAATGTCATCAGCAAAAGCCAAGTGGCTAATTAGTATGTTCCTACCAGTGTTGAAAGGAGAAATGTAGCCTGACTCCATGGTTTTCTTTAACATTCTGCTAAGGCCCTCACTTGCAAGAATAAACAGAAGGGGGGATAAGGGTCACCCTGTTTAACACCCCTCATCATCTTGAAAAAACCACATGGACTCCCATTTATTAAGATTGAGAGGTGAGAAGCTTCAAGATTTGCTAAAAGAAGGGTAGTGACAAATGCAGAGAACCCCATTTGTCTGAGCATATTACTGATATACTCCCATTCCATATTATCAAAAGCCTTAGCCATGTCTAGTTTGATCACCAAGTTGCCACTCCTGGTGTTGTTGTCAATCCTGTGTACCATTTCTTCAGTGAGTAAGATTTGTTCCTCAACCCCTTTAAGAGTTTGAAATCCTGTTTGTTCAACTGAAACCACCTTATGAAGAATTTTTTGGAGTCTAGTGGCCAGGATCTTAGTGTTGATCTTGCTCATAAAAGTTGAAAGAGAGATAGGCCTATAATCACAAAAGTTTTTTGGATCATTAGTTTTGGGAATAAGACTGATGAAAGTGCTACCATAGCTGATAGGGACAGGGACCCCAAGGAAGAATTCCCGGGTTGCACTAATGACATCCTTATGAATGATTTCCCAGCAAAATTTAAATAAGTGGCCATTGTCCTGGTGCACTATCTGGGCTGAGGCTCCAAACTGTATTTTTAATCTCTTCATCACTAGGAATCATTGTGAGAAGGTTGTTGTCTTCCTCTGTAATGGTAGGGGTAATGTAGGCCAGAATAGGGGACATTGAGACTGACTTTCTGTTATTGAATTGATTGAAAAAGTGCTCAATGACCATCTTTTTAATCACTTCAATATTGGTAATAGGTTTACCATTAGAATCTTCAATAACTCTGATCATGGACTTGGTTCTTCTTCCTTTGACATAGGCATGAAAGAATTTAGTGTTAGAGTCACCCTCCTCCATCCACTTTAAGTTAGCTTTCTGTTTCCAGAAGGTGAACTCATTGTCAGTAGCCATAATGAGCTCAGCTTTAGCCTTATTATAGTTGGCCCTGTTGAAATCAGATTGGTCAGCTTCAAAGCATTCCTGGGCAGAAGTTGCTAACCTTTCTGCATCTTGTATTTTCTCCTGAATATTACCAAAGGATTTCAGATTCCACTCTTTAAGCACAGCTTTCAGTCCTTTAAGTTTAGAAGCTAGCCCATGCATGCCTCCCAAATAGGACCTAGATTTCCAAAAATCAGAAATAATTTGTAGAAAATTATTGTGATTCATCCACATGTTCTGGAATCTGAAAGGTTTGGGACCATAACTCTGATTTTGAAGACATTGGAGGAGGATAGGCTTGTGATCAGATGTAGTGGAGCTGAGGTGAGTAACAGTGATGTCATCATAATTGTTCATCAAAGTGCCATTAACTACTGCTCTATCTAATCTCCTTTGAACTCTACCTCTGCTTCTATTACCTGACCAGGTAAATAAGTTGCCAATCAGCTGAGGGTTGATAAGCCCACAATTTTCAAGGCAGTCATTGAGGTCATCCATGTCTGATTGTAGGGGTGATATTCTTCCAGAGTGTTCAGAGAGATTAGCCACAGCGTTGAAATCCCCACCCACAATCCATTCATGGCTGGGAATCATAGAGCAGAGGTTGTTCCATAGGGTTTTTCTTTCTCTTCCAGTGTGTTGCCCATAGACAGATGTAATAATGGTATCTTTGTGCAAAACCAAGTTTCTAAAATGACAAGTAAGATGTTGGTCCTTGTCCAGAATAGAAATAAGATTGAGGTGATCCATGTGCAAAAAAACCCAAATCTTGTTATTTGAGGAGGAATGAGCCTGAGAGAAACCCAGTTTAATTCTGTAGCTATCCAATTGATCATTGGAGACAATAGGTTCAATAACAGCCAAGAAGTTTGTTCTGTACAATTTGTTAAGATTTTTAATCCTTTTGAGAGAGGATCTAACTCCACAGACATTCCAAAAGAGCACTATCATTTGAGACTAAGGAAAGAAAAGTCTTTGTGTCCCTTCTTACTTCTTGTAAAAATAGTTCTAGTAACATCAAAGTATTTCTTCTTCCTTGCGAAGGGAATAGAAAGAGGAATGGAGCAAGGTAAAGGGGTTTTGAAGAAGGCAGGCTCAATATCTGATTTGTCCATCAGTTCTACTTTTTCTCCATCATCTGAGTGTCTGCCAAAATCCCAGGAGTCTTTGTCAGAAGAACAGGGAGAGATAAAACCCTCAAAATTAGGCCCTGATCCCAAAGGAGTGGAGTGAGTGTGAAGACAATCATCCAAAGATCCTTTATGAATAGGCAAGTTCTGAGAAATAATAGATCCCTCTTTGGATTTGAGTTTTTGTCCTTTTGACTTGGCTATATATTCCTTAGCTTCTGACAAAGTGGGAAAAAAATGCTTATCCAAAATGGAATCCTGCAAGTTGGAGGGGAGTGATATTTGCAGGAGGGGTGAGGCAAAATCAGAAGGGGGGTTGGGTGGGTCCTTGTTTAAATCTTGGCTGTCAAAAATGTCTAATAGGTTTGGGGAAAACCTATTATTGAGGCTATTTTTGGCCCTCCATTTAAATAAAATAGGACTAGGGCCCTTGACAGAGGGTGGAGCCTTCTCTTGCTGAACAGGTTTTGACTTCTTCCTTGTAACTTTTATCCAAGAATCTGCAGGTACATTGATACTTTCGAAACTGCCCTTATTGCCCTCGCCGGAGGGAGCTTTTCCGGTGAAAAAGGCACAGGAGGTTCCAGATTTGTGACCAAATTTCAGACAGGTAGAACAATAGGGAGGGAATTTTTCATATGAGCATTTAAGGAAAAGGTCATTAGCCCCAGTCTAATGTGCACCATAGGTGGGGGAGGGAGAGAAGTATCCATTTCAACACAAAATCTTGCATTCTCTCTTCTATCTCTATTAACAGTATAATCATCCAACATAATTGGTTTCCCAAGAAGACTGGCAATAGAGAAAAGGGCTTGATAATCTATAAGATGAAGGGGCAACCCATGCAAAGTAACCCAGACAGGAAAAATAGGGCAGTCTGTAGAACATTTGTAGTTTCTTGTCCATTTAAAAACATAGAAATGGTATTTATCAACATACCAGTATCTCCTTTGAATAAGTCTTATATAGTCCTTTTCTTCTTTGAAGGTAAAGAGAATATCTCTTTCTGAGATTCTCCTAATCCTGAAGTACAGGAAGCCCACTTTAAGCAAGAAATCTTTTAGCATTGAGAGGGGAATGTATCCTTTGAATCTCCCAACTGCAGAAAAGTGCATTTTGGCCTCCAGTGTTTCTTCATCAGCGCTGGAGAAGCTCACAGATGGTGCTCCTTTGTAGAATCCTTCAACTTTCCCAACCTTTGAAGAGTTTGATGCTGCAAAAAGATCTGAAAAGTATTTTGTGAAATGTGGATGTTTAGAAACAGATGGTTTTTGTAATGTGGATTGAAAATTTTCCGTGGCCTGAGACTTTTCCGGCCAGGACGCCGGAATTCTCTGCCTTCTCTCTAAAACATGCATAATAAGTAAACGTGATATATATATATATCATATATCATATATATATATATATATATATATATATATATATATATATATATATATATATATATATATATATATATATATATATATATTATATATATATATATATATATATATATATATATATATATATATATATATATATATATATATATAATATATATATATATATATATATATATATATATATATATATATATATATATATATATATATATATATATATGGAGTATCAATTATTTGAGTTGAACACAGCTTAGTTGCCAATTTAAATTTTCCAATTTAAAAATTATATTTGAACTTTGAATTATTTACATTGATCATTCTATATCAATGTCTAATTTTTTTCCTCGCATGCATCTCATTTTATTTTAAAATATGTACTCACATTTTTTTATATTCACCCATTTCATATCAAACTTATTTCAAAGTTTTGATTTTTTAAAAAAAGTTTTAAATATGAATATATTTTTACTCAACTTTGTTAATATTCGTCCATTCAATTGTTTAAAATATTCAATATGTATAAACTATTTTTTCATAAAAAAATATAGAAAAATGAAATTAAAGAGTCATGGTTAGACATCATTTTATTCCTATTTATGTAAATATAAAATTTATAAAAAATAATCAGTGAGCTATATGCATACCTAGATAAATCAACAATTATACTTTTTAATTACCCATGATTTCTATGAAACCTATGAACGATGTTTAATTTTTTTACGGATGCAGATTATAATTGATAAAATAACATGACTATAATTAAAAAAAGGACACATATTTTTATCTTTTCTTGTTGTGTTCATTTTCACATGGAGAATTTGTTAAATCCTTCTAAAATTGACATCTAATTTTAAATTTTGTATAAAACTTTATTTATTTAACATAAATTAATTTATCTATACTAACGATTTAGATATGAAGATAAGAAAATTTTTCAATGCTCATTAAAAAGCAACCATATAAATTGTAAATACAAAAACTCTGGTCACTAAAATATCCCGTTTAATTTTGTTATTTTAAATAATTCAAAAATGTTATGCATCAAATTACCTTAAAACAATAAAACAAAATTAAATATATTAAGATAAAACAATATTTAAAGTAGGCACCTTTTCTCTCCTTTTTTGTTGAAGTATTCATTTTCTTCTTTCTCTTGCATCTCTAGCTGATCTCGTCCATGTATTGTCAACTTGATTTTTCATAGCCCCAATTGAAATTGAAAAATAGGATGCTCCTACCACCAATCATTTTAAAAACAAAAGGCTGAAGTTGAATTAACAATTCTCTGCTTATTTATTGCATAATTAATTCTAAATGCCTATGTATTAAAATGGAAAATGAAAATGGGTGGTTGATGTCAAATTTCAACTCATTATATATCACTTTTTATAATAGGATTTTGACCCAAGTATATAAGAGTTTTCGTAAATTTGGATATAAAAGTGAGCAATTTAACTCATTTCCAGTTAGATATATAAGTAAGGAATTCAAAATAATATTGGGTCCATCCTAGATATAACGAATTCCTTACTAAAAATAAACGAATCCAGAATAATATTACTCCGGTATTGATTATCCAATATACATAATTAACGATTGACATATATAAGTAAAGAGATCCAAAATAATATTAGTATTATCTAACATACATAATATAAGTAAGGTGATGAATAATATTCTCGTAATCATAATTTTCAAATTTAGTACTGTTTAGGATTGTTTCTTAATAATATTTTTCGTAAATTTTGTCAATCACCATATGCTAAGGAAATAATCTATTCTTGGAAATCATATCATACCATTCATGGCTATGCATGAATCATTTTCTAACGCACGGCCCTATTAGGATAGTTTCACATTTAATTATTTACTTACCTTTTGTATTTTAGGAAGGACTTTATGATGGTGACAATTCCTTGGTAAAGGATTAATATATGTAGCATGGTCCTAAAATTCTATTTCAATTAATTAAAAATATTATATATATATATTTTTCATTTTTTAAATAATATTTATATTTCTTCATATTTATTTTTAATATTTTATATTATCATCATAATTAGAGTTTGTATTGTTGTAATATGAATACATATATTTACATATAATATTATTGATTATCCAAGATGCATAATTAAGCATTGCCATATATAAGTAAAGAGATCAAAAATAATATTACTATTATCCTAGATATATGATATAAGTAAGGTGATGAATAATATACTCGTGATAATAATTTACAAATTTAGTATTATTTAGAATTGCTTCTTAATAAGATTTTCCGTAAATTTTGTTAATGACCATATATAAGTAAGGCGATCAATAATATATACTCATGGAAGTAAGACAAATAAGTAAGGAATCAAAAATAGCATTGGAATTTCTATTAGCATAGGTACTCTATTGATTTCAACCTATATATACATGAATTTCCATTAATAAATCTTTGTTACTTATTAATTATTTAAGTATGAAATTTATAAATATGTAAGTAAGATAGAGGATTAATATATTTAGCATGGTTCTAAAATTCTATATAAGTTAAATGAAAATTATTATATTTCTTTTTTATTTTTGAATAGTATTTATATTTTTTCTTATTTATTTTTGATTGTTTTTATTATCCTCGTAATAGGAGTTCATATTGTTGTAATCTGAAAACATATAATATTATTGATTATCCAAGACACACAATTAAGGATTTCCATATATAAGTAAACGGATCCAAAATAATATTAGTATTATCTAAAATACATAATATAAGTAAGGTGATGAGTAATGTACTCGGGATCATCATTTTCAAATTTAGTATTATTTAGGATTGTTTCTTAATAATCTCTTTGTAAAAAATAATATTGTAATTTCCATTAATATAGGTACTCTATTGATTTTAACTATTATTATACACAAATTTCCACAATAAACCTTTGTAACTTATTAATTTAAGTATGTAATATTTAAATATGGAAGTAAGATAAAGGATTAGTATATGTAGCATGGTCCTAAAATTCTATTTAAATTAAATGGAAATATTATATTTATTTTTTAAATAGTATTTATATTTTTTCATATTTATTTTTAATTATTTTATATTATCATCATAATAGGAGTTCGTATTGTTGTAATCTGAAGAAAAGAATTTCGTTGAAGGCCAGTGATTATCGCGTAGAAAATCTGGGGTCAATTGTTTTCAACGGGAGATCCGCTGGTGCATCGTATATAATTTATTTCCGCGGGTTTACTCGGATATTACGTGGCGTGCTGACATGTTTAAATTTTGCCACATAGCCATGCCAAATGTCGAATTTCTGTGCATTCGAGTCTCATTTATTATATTAAATGATTACGTGTAAGACAACTGTGTAAAAATGATCCACATGTACATGCCAAATGTCAAGCTCTGGTGCATTGAGTCTCCTTTATTATAATAAAGGATTGTGTTAGAAATATATTTTCTTTAATAGGAAAAATATTACATTGAAATTTTTTTTGAACCGACAAAAGTTTCGTTCAGACCCGTGCATGGCACGAGTTAAAATACTAGTTAAAATAATCGGAATGATTGAGAAGTATGATGCCAAACGAATGCCGTCAGTCTATCTCAGCATCAGACTGGCTGACTCTATAGATGCTCACTAGTCATTTCCTCTTCTATTCTTCCTTCCTTTTCTTCTTTTATTTTCTTCTTCCATTTTATCATTCTAATTACAAAAAATTGTTGCCAGGTACCTCCTATTTTGGGATAAAGACTCGCAGGTCCCATTTTTTCTAAAACTTACTCTTGGGGATTTAAAATATGCACTACGTCAAAAACAGAGGCTGACAACTGTTTATTTTAGTAGTCTATAAATGATGTTTTCAGTAGTCTTCCGAGCAGCTGTCTGATGGGATGCTAGACCTCGGTCTAGAACAATTGTGCAAATCCAAATCGGACACCAGTGTTTTGTAGCTTAACACAACTTTGAATATTTGTTGTCTGCTCGTAATCGAGTCTACGATTTTGGATATACTCAGACAACAGTTTTATTGTGTTGTATATAGAATTTCAGACAACTACTTAAAAACAACTGTCTTAATTAATTGTATATGGACTATTACGACAATGGTTTATTGTAGTTGGGATTGATGCGGTTACACTATGTTTTCCAGGTGTAGTCTAATGTTCTATTAGACAGCTGCTCGGAAGACCACTATAAGTAATTCCATCAAACCTCTGCTACCTTCTGTTGTATGTACAACGTTGAGACTATTACTTTGGTCTTACCTTAAACAACTTTTTTGTTTGGTTGTATGCCTTCTATTAACACTCCAATTTTTGTTCCTTGTCCTTTAAACATTGACACTATACTTCCAAACAGTAGTTGAATCTGCTACCAGACAGCTGCTCAGAAGACCACTATAAGTATTTGCTTCAAACAACTATTACGTTGGGTTGTATGTATAATGTTCAGACTATTATTTTGGTCTTATCTTAAACAACTATTTGTTTTAGTTGTACGACATCTATAAACAATACTGTTTTGGATCGTTGTCGTACCACCCATTCAAACAATATTTTGGGAGAGTAGTCGAAATTGTTATCAGACAGCTGCTTGTAACACCACTGAAAACATTTGCATTAGAGAACTGTTCTTTTTTGTGGTATATCTAAAACTAAGAATACGATTATGTTTCATTTCACATAATTGAAAGTACCAGATGTCTAGCAGCTATTACCTCTACTAGTTTATATAGTTGTCCGTAAAATATTTGTAATATCAAATTAACAGTAGTAAGGCTGCTTGTCAGTCAAGCGTTTATTTGTGTTGCCTATCATAATCAGATGCTTCTGTTTTATGGCATTGTGTTGCAGATATTCAAACTATTGTCATTTGGTGTTGTGCCTCAACCATTCGGAGTACTGTATTTGGTGGATAACCATGTTTTTTGCATTCTAATACAGTGGTCGTTCAATAATTCATACAATAGAAAGACTGATCAAGAAAGACTGATCAGAAAAGAAATATAAATTCTCAATACATGATTCAACAATCTAACAAAATAAAACATACAACCAATTAAAGTCCAGGGGTAGAACCATTCAAATGGCATTATGACTCATAATATACTTCGAAGTGAAGTAAATTCCAAAAATATAGGATGCAACACATAAGAACTGATTTGTATGAAGTACATTATTCGTGATGACCAACACTAAAGAATTGACCAATATATAATTAATACTCAAACCTTCACTTGCATTTAGTACACATTATTAGTGAACTAGAAGAGGCTCTACTTAATGTTAAAGTCTCTTCTGATTACAAACACTAGAACTGTACACAAGACATGGCTTGTCATGACCTTTTAATGTATTCTATAAGGGGATAGTCTTTACCTTTCACCCACAAAAACAAATATGATGCAGCAACCATTCTTTATTTTAAGCAGTTTGAGTATTAAAAAATAGAAGAAGAGCATCATTTTGCATATATTATTACTTGTGCATATAAACAGCTGATATGCTGCATCATATTTAAATATAAAACAAAGGAAAAAATAGCTTTTATGAAATTCAAAACCCTCCAGCTTCACAAAATAAAAATACTCTGTACAGCGCTATCTTAGCTTCAACTTAAATCTGTGTAAAGAGCATGTAGCAGAACTTGCATTTATCCAGAAATTCAAAATAAAATACACACTCCTAAATGATACACGGATGCAAAGAAACACTTAATAGAGAACACTCATAAAAGCGACATGCAAATCAAACTTTACAATTCAGTAATGGTATGATAACATACAATACAGTAAATATCCCCAGAATAAGAGAAAGGCACAGTTAGTGTGAAGCATCCAAAACAAGGAAAACTACATTTAAGACAACAATATTACCTTTGAAGCAAATTGAACCTCCTTATCCTGACAGATCTCTTTCATGTATCGCATTACAAACAAGCCATAGTCTACATTCCCTTTTTGCATCGGGATGCCCTAAAAAACAAAAATATAAAGTACGTTATACAACACTTCTCATTCAACCTGCATTACATACCAAATAATAAGAATCATATAATACCGCCTTGTTCTCCCAGGACACTTTCTTCTTCAACATAGGTGTGTTCATGGTATTCTTGTACAAAACTATAGCACTATAAGGAAACCAAAAAAGATAAATAGAGAAATGTTATAAGCAAAAGTGATAGCAAATACCAAAGATTTTTGTTCATTGAGTCACTACTTACTTATCAACCACTTCAGTCCACTCCTGACTATCTATACGCCGTTTAAGGGGGTCCATGTAGTACACTACCTCTTCATTAGGTTTGACAACAGTCAAAGCCCAATGATTCCTACAAATAAAAACATATATGCATTACGACATTACAATGCAAATTGAAGACGAACTTCACAAGGAAGAAACAATTCAGAACATCAGTTCTTGACATGAACAACTTAAACATACTCACACGTCATTGAACGGTATTAGAAAGTGTTGTCCATCACAGGCCCCCTTAAAGCGATCAGCAAGCTTGCGTGACCTCTGCCATATGTTCCCACATGCAAGCGTCCCTACCATGTCGGTCAAAAGGCTTTTAACAATGAAAATAAAATGTTTGTGTGATGACATTCTTACTGGATGTATATTGTAATTATGCTTCCAGCCATCTCGCCACGAGCGCACAGAGCATGTATATCACTCAGAAAAACCGATAACTTCTTTTCCACCCCAAAGGCATCTTTATTAAGGACAAAAGTATGTGCTCTATCATCAGACAATGCTTCCTTAGCCAAAAACCATAGCCGTTTCAACTGCAGTGGATACTCAGGACCAAATTCTACTTGGAACTCTTGGCCACATTCTTCATCGTCTTGAACATGTGCCTTTTTCAATCTTTTAGGGGCCTTTTTCTTTTTGACATTTTTTAAATTGCTCTATAAAAAATGTGCACGTGGGTAAATATATTATCTAAAAGAATCAAGTAGACATAATAGTAGATATATAATAACCTTTCCTTTAGGAATAGCACATCCAAGACTATCAGCTCCTTAGGCGATGCTACAAAAGTTCCTTTGGCTTGTTCAACAGTAAGTACTTCACCGGGGAATTGGAATGGAATGTCAACATCTGGAAAATATCAAAGATTAAAAACATGTGTACTTCTAAAATGTGTGCATTTCATCCTTAGCTTATACATTCAAAATAGTAATAACTTGCTCATGCAAACCTTGTATTGCTTCTGTAATGGACACCTTTGCATATTCTTCACCCAGTTTTTCACCATGTAGGGTGAGGTCATCCATCCGGGAGAATCCATACACCTTTGCATGTGCAACAATATTGTCCACAGAACCAAAAGCAAGTTGTGCCATTTGGCTCTCCCCGGAATCAACATCAATGAAGACATCTTTTTCTGCTTTCTTCTCTACTTTAAGTCCTCCAACTTCCACAAGCTTCTCCACAGTATCAATTTCTTGATCTTCACTCTCATTCTTTTCTCTTTCTTTTACATTTTGTTTCTCATCAACATGCTCAGCCACAGACAGTTTATGATTACACTCATCACCAATGTCATTATTCTCTGTGAGTGGTTCAAGTTCTGCATCAAATGAGTCCTTTAGATTCTTCCTTGCCACTTGTTGATTCTGCCCTTCCCTGAATTTAGGTGAGCAGCTAGCCTCTTGGGAAGGGATAACGAGATTACTTCCTTGTTTCTTCCAGATCTCTGATTTCAACTTCTCTATCTCAGCCATCCAAAAAGCATCTCTTGAAGCAACAATGTTATTCACCTCCTCTTCCAAAAGTTGTCTCACACCCTCCTTCACTTGCTCATCAACTGTTGTTTGTGTCTTTTGCTTCTTTGACCGCGGGAGATTGAAATACACAGCCTTCCTCACATGCATTCCTTGACCTCGAACTCTTCCACCGTGCTCGGGCTTCCCAAGAGCCTTGGTCAATACATCATCATCACCTTCTTCAGTAAGCACACCAGAACATACTTGTTCCCTTAAGAACTCCTGAAAATGAACCGGAATTCTATCAATTAAACAGGAGTGGTATAGAACTCAAAATTTTAACATTACACTAAAGCATCAAAGGAATAGCCATTGGATGAAAAACAACATGGCTGCTGGGAGTAGAGACAGACAACAACATTATGTGCAAGAACTTACTAATTTTCAGAAATTATTCAAAAACTTACAATTTCCTCTGCCTTCTGTTTTGTAGAGTCACTCTTGAAATTTCCTTCTTTGTCCTTTCTTGCAAGGACCCACGTAACAGATCGATCAATGACTGACTCATCTCCACTGGTGTTTTTGCCTGCATGTTCATTTAGTGAGTAATGTATCATAGTCAAAATGTACATGTAGAAGAGGAATACTCCTAACACAGAACTCCACATATATGAGTGAGTACTAACTCATTCCTGTTCCAGGTTTGCATAGCCTTTTCGGGACAAGCTATGAGGATATTTGTTTTCCTTAACTCTCTTCACATGCTCATCATGGACTTTCTGCAAAAAAGGACAGTTCATCAAAAAGGTAGTAAATTGAACAAGGAGTTCATTTCTAAAACTAAAAACCTTACATTTTTTACTACTCCCTCCATCCAGAAATATTCTTCCCATTTTCCTTTTTGGTCCGTCCGAAAATATTCTTCCCATTTCCTTTTTTAGTATACTTTTTAAAGATAAATTTCAATAATACCCTTCTATTTTATCACTAATCTACTTTTAAGTACTTTTTTAAAAAGAAAAGAAGATTTAAAAGTTTATAGTATGTGTATTTTTTAAAATTTTGCATTTTTTTACTATTCCTTAATAAGCGTGCCAAGTCAACACGGGAAGAATATTTCCGGACGGAGGGAGTATTTTTAAAAAAACGTGTCAAATCTACTACGTACATGTGAAAAAAATAATGGAGAACATTCTTTTTAATAATTTTAATATTTTTGCCAAAATATTGGCCAAAATCTACTACTCTGTACGTGGCAAAATTTTGGCAAAGAAGGGGCCAAAACTTTTAAAATTTTGGCCAAAATCTACTATGTGCCATGCATACTCCCTCTAAAATTTTGGTCAAAATATTTCAAAAAATTCATCCACTCTCCAAAATTAAGTTGGAAGCTCACCACGTACGTATCTTGTTCCTGTACCTCCCAAAACCCAAGAAGGCCTCCAAAAAATAACTTCACCTAATTCAATCAATTCATCCACTCTACTCTGAACTTCAATCTCTACCTCCGGTCGCCTCCTCACTCAACCTTCTCTTCTCCGATTGACTTCCCTCTGCTATACTGGAGCCATAACCTACCGTTTTTGCCGACATTGGAGCTGAAAACCCTAAAATTAGGTAAGTCGTAAACCTCAAATCTGGTATTCCCTCCAACAATAGTCACCATATTTGTTTTCCCAAAATTGTCGAATTCTCTAAGGCCTCTTCTTTGCATGCGTCTGCCTCGCTGCTCAGATCCCCCAAAGAGGTCAGGGTTACATTTCTCAATCCATTGAATTCAAACTTCATTGGTTTGTTGTTATTCTTTTTAATTTACTATCTGTAAAGGCTTGCTTCCAGGATTGAAATCCTCACCATGTAGGTTACCAAAAAGGGTTCAACCAATTCCTTAATTCGTTGAATGTAACCTGAGAGCAGCAATAATGAACAATTTTTTTTCTAGAGTCAACTCAATACTCCTTCCATCCTTTTTTAAATATATTTTAAAAAATATTAATCTTAATACGTTTTTTTATCTCAATATTTTGGTATAGACCTTTGTTGTTTGTGAAATGCTTGACATCAAATTTATTTTACTATTTTAGTGTCCCTTATCACAATAACTATACTCCTGAAAATTCACCTAAAAAAATGAATGTGATAACCCAACTACAAATTGAGGCAGAACCCAATTTTTCATTATGCGCAACATTTTTTCGATATATACCACGTATAGACTGAAATGTTTGATCTTCACTCACTTTCAGAATATGGCGAGCACTCAACAGAATTCGTAGGCTGGACGTGCAATCCAAAAACCAATTCTCCGATCCTCTCCAAGGCACAAGAAACCTGAAGCTCTTTCAGACCGTAATGAATTGCAATGTCATAGTTCCCCAAAACCTGAGCTCTGAAAATCTCCCAGGCTTAAAAGAAAAGATCGGCTGAGCACTTTGAAAGTGGTGCAGGCATTGAGTGGCTCAAGGTCAAAGAATGTGCAAAGCCATTCTACTCCCTTGCCCGTCACCCCAAAGCCAAAGCCTATATCTGACAATGTACAAAAACAGATCAAGCAGAAGAGAAAGCGGGAAGAAGTAGAAAGTGAAAGTGTCGCCAAGCCTTCTGGGGGTGGGTTGAAACTTTGAAAACGTGGATGTGTTTCAATGCACCGCGTTGTGAAACGTAAGATAAATGGACAGAAACCAACGATTTTGTTTAATGATAAGGGACAACCGTATGATGTGGCTGCTGCAGAGATGCAATCTTACATTGGAGTTTTGGCCAGGACAAAAGCTCCAATATGGTTTGACACTTGGAGGCAAGTTCCGGTAACCATCAAGAACAAGATTTGGAAATCTGTCACGGTAAATATAACCATACTAACACTTGACTAGTCCTTACAAAATAAATAACTTGATCATTAATTATATACCTATGTTTTCCAACTGACTTAGACTAGTAAATTCCTCCCATGTTTATGCATATAGTTGGGGTTCGACCTACCCCCTTCTGCACGAAAACTTGTGCTGCAGTCGGCGAATTCGAAGTGGAAACAATTCAAGAGTACCCTGACATGTCGATATATTCTTCCCTTTCGAGATGAACCTGAGAAGCTGAGGACTCCAATAGAGGACTTCTCTTTATTGGAGAAGAATCATTGGGATATTTTTGTTACTGATCGTCTAAGCCCCGAGTTCTTGGTAAGACTACGTTTCCATTATACTTTATTTAAAATACTACGTTTCCATTGCTGATCGTTATATGTAACAGTACGTTTGATATTGTTAATTATTCCTGAACGAGTCAAGATTGAGTTAGGTTGTCGGTACATGTAGCAGTTGAAGAGTTTGGTTATCTTGGTAACATCCAAGACCGAAACCGGGTTATCGATATATGCAACAATATGTCTGATATTTGTAATTATCCTTGAACGAGTCAAGATTGAGTTGGGTTGTCAGTACATGTAACAGTTGAAGAGTTTGGTTATCTTGGTAACATCTCAGACAGACCGGGTTATCGTTATATGTAACAGTACGTTTGATATTGTTAATTATTGGTATATGTAACAGTATATGTACCAGAATTTGGTTACTTTTATATTGGGTAATAAGAATACTTTAATGGACTACGCTACACTTATACCAAATATTGTACCACATTTGTACACCTCAATTATACAAAAACATTTTGATAGTTTACATTGACACATATGTTGGTGCGTTAACAAAAATTTACACGAACACAAAGTGTTGATGTTTAAAAAAAAATATTTTTACACCAACTCAAAATGTTGGTGCAAATCTGCGGTGTACAAATGAGGTACAAAAACTTAGGATACAAATTAAATAACTTTATCCTACTTTAATAACAACATTCAATTTGGACATGATAACCACTCATCTACCTCCATCCACCACCTAATAAAATCAATGACTTTCATCATGAACTGAATAGACTAGAGCCACTCATCTCCCTTCCCCTCCTTATCCGATCTCGCCGCAGACTCCAGAAAAAACCCTTTCACTCATCCCCCTTCCAGTCATCTCCCTTCCCCTCATTCTCTCCATTCCCATGGCCCTCTCATTCGAATTTGTTGTTGGCGGCCATGTATCTGAGAACAAAGTAATTTTCATTGAAAGCGACGACGATGGTGTGGACGATTCGAAGGAGACTGAAGTCATCTATTACCATGAAGAGGAAGATGTCATAATCATTGCTGGGACTGAGGAGACGCAGTTGATGCTAGACGACGGCCAGAGGTATGAGATACTCGCAATGGAGACTTCTCCGGGGATCTACAAACCTTGGGATCCGAAGACAGATGTGATGAAGTTCATGCAACCCACTTCATATGTGAACTCTTCGGTCTCAGAGATCAATTCCAAGTATGTAATTTCACATCCAATTCCTAAGATTATCGAATTTCATTTGTAATTTATGAAATTTCTACTTCATTGATACATGTGTGTTATACTTTAACCTACTGGGGATTACCGTATCAGTGTTCACTTCTAATTACCATATCTAATCTTTACTACACTAATGGGAATGTGTGATATTGTGATGATTATTTGTTGAAGTGCCTGATTTTTTGTACAATATACAATAAGCTTAAATGGCTTAAATGTCTTTTGAATGATCTCACCAAATTAACAAACATGACAACTATCTTAACCAGCAAGTCCATGGTGTCTCTCCTAAAAGTGCATTATAGTTTAACCCTGGCAATTCAATGTCACTATCTTAACCTACGAAAATAATTTCGGTGTGCCTGATAAATTGGTTAACGAGATGCTGGGATAATGTGTTATATGCATAGTATCAATTTGTTTAATTTCTTCTTACAAGTGTGTTACACTGCGTGATGATTAAATTCAAGAGCAACTCCTGACATAAATGTATTTTTGTTTCAATTCGTTTGTTGTCCAAGGAGTAATGTGGCCATGGCTGAAGGCAGCAGGAAGGACAAAAGGAAAAAGAAGACAGTGAGTGGTTGCTGCAGTACCCATAAAAAGAGGAAGAAGGTGTAAACCAATGAAGACTGCATTTCGCCGATATGGGATGTTTTTGTATGGTTTTTTATGGTGGAGGGGTGTTTGTAAATGCTGCACCATTCCAAATTACTTAAAATGGTGGAGGGGTGTTTGTAATGGGATGTTTTTGTATGGTTTTTTGGGTGGTCAATTAAAACCAAAACGTCAAGAATCTAGTATCGATGGAAAATCTTCGAGTTGTCGGGATGAAGTCTCATGATTGTCATACAATGTTTCATCACTTGCTCCCCATTGCAATACGATCGGTGTTACCAAAAGATGTGCGGTCCACTATTATTAGGTTTTGCCTCTTCTTCAAGGCAATTTGTAGTAAAGTCATTGAGGTCGATAAATTGGAAAAAATGCAATCCCAGTTGGTAGAGACTTTATGTTTGCTTGAAAAACATTTCCCTCCTGATTTCTTTGATATAATGGTCCATCTCTCAATTCATCTTGTGAGAGAAGTCGAGATTTGTGGGCCAGTTTGGCTACGTTGGATGTATCCTTTCGAACGAGAAATGAAGACATTCAAGGATATGTACGCAATCGTGCTTATCCTGAAGGTTCAATTGCCGAAGCATATATTGCAGAGGAGGCAATTGAGTGTTTAGTGAGTTCTGAAGATTGTACAGTAGGATTGCCAAAACGTTTCCAGGGTGCACAATCTAGACCCCTGTCTGGTGCGACGATGATCACACCGACCAATAATGACTTGCACCTAGCACATTTGTGTTTCCTCGAAAACTGTGATGATGTCCAACCATACTTTATGTAAGTATTTTTTTTAAATTTTTGACAGTTAATTCGCTTTCATTCTTCTTTATAATATTATTAAAGAATAAAATTGTTTCAGTGAACATATGGGTGCTTTGGTGAAAACGTATCCACAACGTTCTAATGATGAGGAGTGGCTCAAGAACAAGCAAAACGAAACTTTCCCGGGCTGGTTTCGTAGAAAAGTAAGTACAATCTGTCATCATATATTATTTGTGCAGATTCTTGAATAAAATAGCAATATTTGAAGTTATTGTACTTGTGGTACTTCGTTTGGACAGATTTCAACAGACTTGCTTGTGGAGAATAATACGGTATCAACGGAACTAATGTGGATTGCAGAAGGGCCTAACAAGGATGTACCCACTTTCAAACAATGCTCGTTGTTGGTAAGGAAAAAACATCCAGCATGGTACACACACATTTTACGGTGTTATCGTAGAAATTTGGGAGTTAGACTACAACCATTTTAGGGTTCCCATCTTTCGTTGTAAATGGGTAGATATGAATAGAGGGGTTAAGGTAGATGATTTGGGATACAATGTGGTTAATTTGAACAAATTAGATTTTCAGAATGACCCATTTGTGTTGGGGAAACACGTCATGCAAGTATGTTACATTGATGATCCTCTTGAGAAACTATGGTCAGTTGTCTTAAGATTACATGAGAAAAACTATATGGACATTGATGAAGATAGTGAGGGGTCTGTTGAATTAGAACTCGAGGAGGAGTTGGATGTGAGATTGTTCCCACCCAACCACGCAATAAATGAAGATAACAGTAATTACATGCGAGAAGAAGATGAATTGATTGTGTTGGCATAAGTTTTGTTAATCGTTAAGTGGGCCAATTTTTGTCTTTTGCTCTGCCAGAGAGTGTATTTTAGGTGGATGTTGGGTGCAGTTTTTTGTCATGATCTGCACTTCATGTCTCTTGGAGAGTCCTTGCCCTCCTGTACCTGTATTTCGCTGGTGCTGTGTGTTATGTCACTCTGTATTGCGTTGAAGACTTTTGATGTTTACGTTGGGCCATAGTTTTTTGCTTTCTGGGTGGAATCATACCGGCTGTTTTGGAATGGTAAGGGCCTTGTGCTTCAAGCAATTGATTTATACTTCCAGGTAAATTAATTTTGTGTTTTCCTACATTTTGGGGTTTATGGCTGCCCTTTGGGTTTTATTCTTTGTTTTATTATAGAAAATATTGTACTGTCAAGGTTTTGTTTGTGGGTTTTCATGATGTGCAGTTCATGTCGCTGCTAGCAGTGCTTGTCCTCCTGTATATTGATGTTGCTGTGTCTTAAGTTGTGTCCTCCTGATGGATATGTTGGGCCATAGTTTTTTTGCTTTTTGGGTATAACAATAATGCTGTTCACTTGGTGGCTTTTCCCAAGGTTTGTAGTGTCAAGTTTTGTTGGTGGGTTTTTCCATTTTGGTTTCTGCTCTAAGGTGTGTATGATTACTTTTAGAATGGATGATTGAAGGATGAAGCTGCTTCAAGGATATTAACGGAAGGCTTGAAGGATGAAGGTTGAGGGATATCCATGTTGGTGAGTCATTTCCTAACTTCAAGGATATGTACTATTTCTTGGATGCTTGTTGGTCATTGCCTTTATTTCAACTTACCACTATTAAAAAGAGCCAACTTTTTGCATCTCGCCAAAAAATTGCAGCACCAAAGCAGTTTCTTGAGCAAAAAAGTTGTTCTCTGGTTGTCGCACTCCATTCCTCAGTAAACCTTGGGTCATACATTCTATTTGCATCTCGCCATCTTCTAATTGTTTTTTGGTTTTATGATGTGAGATTGATGGATTGTATGGGTTCCCAATTCCCTTTGTGTGTAGCGGGACAGTACCCAGCCTGTCCATGTACAAATTATTTCGTTTGAATGGAAGTGTTTATTTTTTCATGTCCATATAATTCTTTAAAACAACGGTTGTTTGATTGTTTGGGCAGTAGTTTTTGAGTGACTGAGTTGAACTCTTGGGGGGGGGGGTGAGTGGGTTTGAAGTGCTTCACTTGTTATGGTTTGGGGTGAGTTTTGAGTGTGTGTTGGAATTGTTTGCTGTGATGCTTTGGAAAGCCATAGTCTGGACAGGGGCATGAAGATAGGGGACGAGACAACTGCTGCAATTGGGCAAAATGGAGTGTTTCTCACTGTCTTGGTCACTGCCTGGGCTGTTTTTTTGGAGCTGAAGGTTTGTTGGTTTCTTTACACTTTTCATGTTCTTCGTTACTATTCATTCTTTGCTGTTTTGTTGAGGACTCAAAAATGGAGATGGCCCAAAGGCCCCTGGTAGTGCTACTGCCATGCCAAATCAAGTAGCTCAAGCCACCACTTCAAGTCAGACAGCCAACACCAGTGTTATAGGTTTGAGTACAGTTGAGACTGAGTCAAGCTGGACCTACTGCTATGCCACTAGCAGCGGGTAATAAAGAAAAGAAGAAAAAGAAGGCTTTGAAAGGTGATGAATCTATTGTGGATGGTTATGGTGATGCTGCTATGCCAAAGCCAGGAGGCCAAGTTCCCATCCAATTCTCTTTGTGTGTTGTCCATGTAATTTTTCTTTTCTTTCAATGGACAATACCGTTTATTTTTTCATGTCCATATAATTGTTTGGAACAACTGTTATTTGATTGTTGTATAAATTTTGCCTGAAAATATGAATGTAAAGTTAGAGAGCATATACATTTTCATTGTAAAAAGGATTACCGTTTCTCCAAACTTTTAAAATAGTTTTAGGCTTAAGAGCTAGACTACTATTTAAAAGGAGTATTCTTAACTTTTAAAATAGTTCTAGGCTTAATATGCACAATTCTCTTAAAAACAGATTTCTTTACTTATTATAGATAACTGTGAAAAAATAGTGTGACACACACTACTTGTAATACATTACTATTTCTTATAAGTTTAAAAACAGTTATACACTGGGAAACAAGACTTCTGTTAAGAAATAGTAGTCTTAACTAATTATTGACAACTGTGGCAATAAAAACTGTATTTTTTTACGAAACCGACTACTAATAATAGATGACCGTTTCTCACAACTTCAAAAACAGTTCTACCCATAATTCATATACTATTGTTCCAAAAGAGTCTTCTATTCCTATTATAAACAACAGTGGCAAAAAAACCATATGAAACAGACAACAAACATTAGATAACTGTTTCTAATAAATTTAAAAACAGTTCTAGAATAACAACCCAGACTATTGTTTCAAAAGAGTATTCTTAACTTGTTATTGACAACTGTTGTAAGAAAAACTGTATTTTGAACTGAGACAGACAACTAATGATACATTACCGTTTCTCGAAACTTGAAAAATAGTTTTAAAGCATAACAGCTAGACTACTGTTCTGTTCCCAAGAAAACTTACTGTAGTCTGTTTTTTTTCAACTACTGTGTTTGCATACACAGTAGTCAATCAACAGTGGTCTAATGATGTTTTTGGCGTAGTGATGGTGTTTGTGACTGAGGAGGGAACTTCCGTCCATTGCACCGTTTCCTACCTGATTTGTCTATTATGCCCCTCATTTTTACCCAAAAAGACAGACAACTTCCAGCCTTTCTCATTCTTCTTCGATAGAAAGGAAGATTCGCTTCCTCTTTTGGCTTCCTGTCAAGATTGGCTTTCTTTAAAGGTGTCAATGATACGTGTTTGGATCAATTCTATTGATGGTTTATCAAATATCTGGGGTTTATCATATTTCTCTTGGATTTTACTTAACAATATGAATCTAGGGTTTTTTAATTTCAATTTAATTCTACTGAACATGAATGAAGGGTTTTGGTTATTAAAATTGATTTTGTTTTATCAACCTTGTATTGTTCTATCAAAGTCCTAATTGTTTTATAATTATTCTTATGAGTTTATAAATGTATATACTTAGCATATGTTGTGATATACTTTAGGCTCCAACGGGATTTAGGGTGTATGTGAAAGATAAATGCATTGTGATTGAAGATATTGATTGGGATATTTACTTCACCAAAGATTTGTTCGAGGATGTCATTTCCAAAGCTAAAGAACAGAATATAAGTCTTCCTAGGTTTGTTGGTTTTAGATATCATCCTCCCTGGAAAGAAATTCAGAAAGAGGCACTAGCTTCTGATAGAGATTGGATTAAGATGGTTGAGGTTTGGGGGGAGTTGCTTGTAATTACATTCCCTTATTTGTAGTTGAGTTACAAGAGCCCAGTGCATTGCAAAAAATGGCAGAGGAACTTCATGTTACTACCCAAAATTTTATGGAGCCTAGTAGTAGTGAAGTCGAGCATTGGGCTGACAATTTGCTTGTAACACCAACAAACTATACTCACACTTTTGAAAGTGAAGTTAATGGGGGTAATAAATCTAAATTAAATGTGAGAAGGCAAATGAGTAGGACATTTGAAGTGCTGCTCCAACCATCTGTTTTAGACCCTTAGGTTCCATCCATTACTAATTCCTCTCCACACCTCTCACCCACAAGTACAGAACCTGATAGAATGACTAGAGAGGAGGTTGAGAATGATGACACTCATAAAAAGAAGAAAAAGAAGCTTGTGGGGGGGAGGTAGTAAAGTATTTGAGAGGACTGAGTTGAATGTCAAACTTTTGGCTAAAGAATTAAAAGGTTTAGAAGTTTATGACATTCCTACCTTGAGCAACCCCCAAGTTCCTCCCCATGTTCCTCCCCTAGACCTTTTTTTGAGGAGCCTGTGCTCCCTTCACAGGGGGTAATTGATGATGATAAAGGATCATCTGAAGATGAAGAAGAAGACTGTGATTTTACAGGGAGTGAGGAGGAGTGTTTGAGTAGTGAGGCAGTTTCCTTGGATGAAGAGTCAGAAATGGAGGATGATTTTGATCTTGATGCTGACACTGCCCATAAAATGATGCCGGGTAATGAGGAAGAAAATGAAGATGGGAGTGGCAGTCAGTCTATTCTTGAGAAAATGGCTAAGGTGTTTTGGACTGGAAGGCTCTGGGTGAGAAGTACTCATGGAAAAGTTGAGCTAAAGCAAGGTGACATATTTAGTTACAAAGAGGATTTTCTTAGGGTCATGAAGGACTGTGTTATTCAAAAGGGAATTTCTCTTAGGAAAATAAACAATGACAAGAGAAGATACACTCAAACATGTATGAATAAGGACTGCAAATTTAAGATTCATGCATCTGTTCTAGTTGATGGCCACTCTTGGATGATTAAAAGCATATGTGAGGATCATATTTGTTCAGTGAAAAAGCACCATAACAGGGCTGGAGCAGCTTGGGTTGCAACTCACCTTCTAGAACACTTTAGAAATAATAAACAGATGAGTGTGGTTACTGCCCAAAAAATTATTTTGAAGAAGTTCAGCACTCGCATACCTGATTATACTTGCTAGAGGGCTCTTAGGGTCATGAGGGGTATGGTTGAAGGTAGGCATGAAGATGGATACAAGATGTTACCACAATACATGGAGGTTTTTAAAGAAAAAAAATCCAGATTCCCATGGCTTCATTAGGTGGCAGGAGATTGGTCCAGGGAAAACCCCATTTTTAAGAGGTGTCAAATCTGTATAGGTTCATCCATCATAGCTTTTAAGAAGTATTGTAGACCCTTGATTGGTATTGATGCATGTCATTTAAAGGGTCCATATGAGGGAGTGCTCTTGACTGCTATGGCCTTAGATGGAAGCAATGGTCAATTTCCCTTGGCATATGGTGTTGCTAATTGTGAAGATGAAACAGAGTGGTCTTTCTTCCTACATGGACTATTTGTGGCACTTGGCTGCACATCAGATGCATCCCCATACACAATAATATCTGACATGCATAAGGTAAATCTGAATTTCAAAGTTAGTCTTCTATTATTATGTTTTATTATTATTAAATCTGTGATATTTCTTTATGTATTATCTTACAGGAAATAACAAAAGGACTGAGGAATGCTTTTCCTAAAGCTAAAAGAAGGATTTGTGTGCTACACTTTTATAAGAACTTTGCTTCAAAGTTCTCAGGTACATGAGCCTTTCTTATTATATCTTTGTTCCAAGAGTACATCACCTAAATTTATAAACAATAATAAATGGCAGGTGCATGGTTCCATTCATTCTTCTACATTGTGGCAAATACTTTCTCAGAATATGTATTTAAAAAAGCAATGGAAAAAATAAAAGAGGAGGATGTTGAAGCCTATGACTGGCTCATGGACAATGAACCACATGAACATTGGGCCAGACACAAATTTGATCCTGCATTGAAGTGTGATGACAACACAAACAACTTTGTGGAGTCATTCAATAAGGCCATAATATCACACAGAGCCAAGCCAACCTTGCAAATGCTAGAGGAGATCAGGAAATTAATAGGGAATAGATTTGAAAAAAAGTTTGACTTAGGCAGGAGTTGGTGTACTACAATAACACCTTATGTAGACAATAAGTTAAGGGTGCTAGCAATGGAGTATAGGGTATGTTCTGAGGTTGTAGGAGCTGGTAGAGGTGAATTTGATGTAGTTGATGGGAACACCAACTTAACAGTGAGGCTGAGAGACCATCATTGTGACTGTAATAAGTGGCAAGTGTCAGGCCTTCCTTGTAAGCATGCAGTTAGATGCATTCTGAGGATGAATGAGAACCTTGAAAACTACTGTGAAGATTGGTTTTCAGTTGAGAAGTACAGAAGTCTTTATGATGGTATAATACATCCTATCCCAGATCCTTGTATGTGGGGTGAGAGCTCACTCCCTAAACTTGATCCTCCTAAGGCGTTTAAAAAGAAGGGGTAGCCAAAGAAGCACAAAAGAAGAGATGTAATTGATGATATAATTTCCAAAAAGAAGAGGATGCCTCATGGGACCAAGCACTGCCGTCAATGCAAGCAGTTGGGACACAATCATAGGACCTGTGGGCAAATGAGAGATGAAGGAGGGAGGTTGCTGAAGAAGAAACAAAACAAGAAGAAGAAATCAACAACAGAAGTGTAGTTTGCTGAAGAGGGAGGTTGCTGAAGAAGAAACAAAGCAAGTAGTTAGGACAACATATGTACTCTGTTTTGTTTTCTGTTGTAACATTGCTTGTAACATTTCTTTTTGTTTTTTGGCACTGCAGTAGTAGTAACCTCTGGCACCTTGGTAATATATGTAGTAGTTTTTTGGCATTTTGGTATTAAACAAAACATGGCCTGTGTTGGTTTATGAACCTGCCAATAATGACCTGTGTTAGATGCAAATTATCTGTGTTGGTTTCAATGCCAGTTTCCAGGAATGTTTTTTTATGACTATATATATCTGGCAATGCATTTGTTTGGCTGATTCTGCTCTTAAAATGCCTTCGGGTTGGTTCGGGATGGTTCGGATTGGTTCGGGATGGTTCGAGTTCGGGATGCTTCGGGATGGTTAGGGTTGGTACGGGATGGTTTGTTATCGGGATGGTTCGGGTCGGTTCGGGGTGGTACGGGTTGGTTCGGGATGGTTCAGGGTGGTTCGGGATGCTTCGGGATGGTTAGGGTTGGTACGGGATGGTTTATTGTCGGGATGGTTTGGGTCGGTTCGGGGTGGTACGGGATGGTTCGGGATGGTTCGGGGTGGTTCGGGATGCTTCGGGATGGTTAGGGTTGGTACGGGATGGTTTGTTATCGGGATGGTTCGGGAAATATCGGGACCGGTATTCTCGGTACATTTAACTACATGTATTGTTATTAAAAAACATCTTCTCCACATTGATCATGAGTTCCAAAAACATCACATGAAATACACCAATTCAACAAACACTACATCAAAATACAAACATGTTTACATAAATCATACAAACACTAGTTCAAGGATTCAAGCAACATCAAATTACATAAACAATACAAATATTGCCATGTTGATGACCAATGCAGCACAAAACCCAAACATAAAGGCTCCAATTTTCTTCTCTTTGATACGCTTGTTTAGAAGCTTTATCTCTTCATCTTTTGCACTGCTCTTCTTTAGAAGTCCGGGAATGAGCTTCTTAGCTCGGTCGCATATTGGAGGATCAAGCCATTCCCAAGAACAACATTTTCGAGTACCCTGTTCAACATCAACCTACTTTAGCAAAAAACAACTGAATATCGCTAAAAAAACCTAAATATATGTCTTACATTTCCATCACACTTCCACATTCTTCTTCCGGGATTCTTATCAGTCCAAGATGTAAGAACACTCATGTCTTTCCCACCACCTATAGGTAGGTACCTCCAACCATTCACCATACTCACAAATTCTTCTTGATGAATTGAAAGAGTGGCTAGTAAAAAAATCAAAAAACAGAGCGTATAGTTATAAATGAACTATGTAGAGTAATTCACAATAATAATATTTGCTTTAATACATCGAATCCATTACTGACCGAAGATCAGATTCAAGATCAGATTCAAGCACGAGATTCAAATGTAGAATAAACCTGCGCCCAAATACAATAAACCCCAAACTCATGATATTCAATTACAATCACGAGAGCTTAGCGAAATTCAGGAATACCTGAAGAAGCACAGATGAAGCTTCGACTCTCTCCTTCGAAGCAAAGCCGTAAACTTCAAACCCTAGTGTTTCAGCTTTTCTAACATTAAAGAGGAAAGAGTGAGGGTTATATTAGGCATTTCACAACCTTTTTTTAATTAAAATAACCGGAGTTAAGGTAGGAAACGGTGCAATGGACGGAAGTTCCCTCCTCAGTCACAAACACCATATTTTAAATCCCCAAGAGTAAGTTTTAGAAAAAATGGGACCTGCGAGTCTTTATGCCAAAATAGGGGGTACCTGACGGCAATTTTTTGTTCTAATTATTATTCTCTATATTTACTACTATTTGAACCTTTGTCATAGAAGGGGTGAAACAAATCTTTTTTTATTTTATCTTTTCTTCGCTGCATCATTCTTCAAATATCGAACAAAATAAAACATCAATCATAAAATGAAATCTACAATATACATTTGAAATTTAAATGTCAAATTTTCTTTTAAATTTAAACATTTTAGAAAATTTTGAAGGGTACAATAGGTTTTTGTGATTTATAAACATTATCAAATAAATTTAAAACTAATACTTTAAACCTTACTTTTACTCTTGCAAAATAATAATAGACAATTAATCATTATCGAATACCAATTTGGTAAAAAATAATATTATAAATGATAATGTTTAGCCTTAACTTTATTTATAATCATGACGAAACAGAAACTATTAAAAATTATATTTTTATACCTTCAAGAGTAATTTTGTATGAAATGATACATAATTCATTTAATTATGGCTATGTAAACGTTTCTACGACTTTGTTTCATAATACAATAATTGTGTGCCGAAGATAAAATTTCACAACTCTTTAATGAATAACCTTGTACTATTGCACAGTTCAGATGGTTGATCATTTTTCATCAATAACATAATGCATATAACTTTCTTCAAATTAAAATTATGTTGTGGTTTAAGATTCACAAACATCTGTTTACATTCATAAGCTCAACTGTTATACAATTATCATTGATGGAAAAATATATTAATTATCGAAAAAATTGATTCATCTTCTATCATTAATATGATTCTCTTCTCTCATATTGATTTTTTTTTAAATTTAATTATTCTTTCCCGAATTAATTTTAAAAACCAAAAATTTGTGATCTTATGATTATCAAATCTTCTTTGCATTAATTAAACAATTGAATTACCAAATAACAACTTTATGATTCAAAGAATATGCTTCTACCATCACACATCGCTACATTATTTTAGAATAGAAAAATAAATAATATATTATTATTCATCTCTCATGCATTAATATGATTCTGCCCCTCGCATTGATTAAACAATAGAGAAATTTACCTAAATAAAACTAAAACATAATGAATTTCCCAATATATGACCATATTTTTTATTTCTCAATGTAGGACTTTTGGTCATTATCAAGTAGTCATTATTCAAGTAAATGTCTAACATTACAAGACATTATTTCTCTCACTGGGTCATTATTAAGTCTTATTTAACGAATAAAAAAGTTGAAGTCCTACATTAGGAAAGTCATTATGTTTTAGTCCTATTTAGTGCAAATTTCACTAAACAATATGATTCTTTTCTCCCCACATGATTCAAAAATAAAAGCTTGGATTAGCACTACTATAAATAATAAAAAATTAAAAAACATTATAAATCCAATGATTTTACTCCCCACATTAAGTCAAAAAAATTAATATAAAAACAATAGTGATCCGATGATTTTGAGTATAAATTTAAAAAAAACCTGATAGCTTTTTTTGAATTTTTTTGTTTGAGTACAAAACCATTCAAGCGAGTGAAAACATTTTTTTCTTAATTTATTTTATTTAAATATTTTCCCACTTAAATATTTATTACTTGAAAGCTTTTTTGGAGGAAATGAAAGTTTTATTATAAATGAAGATAGTAAAAATTATTAAATTAGGAAAGAATTTATTGTAAAAATATATATATATCTCTTCCAAAATTAAATTTATTCATAAATTAAGATTTCATACCAAAATATGGATTATACATTTTCTATGTATAAAAATAGGTAGCATATCAGTTCTCAAAAAATATAAAATTTCATGATAGGTGAAGAAAGTATTTTATTTAATAGATGACAATATTTAAGTAAATATAAACAAACTAACTTCATTTAAGTGTATCATAAATAAATACAAAGTATAAAGTTTATGAATGAAGAGATTGTTTTATTTATTATTTAAAAGAGTTTCAATTTCAGTCTAGGCATATATTGGTTTTTTATTTTTTGGAATGTAGTTATTGAAATGTATTGTTTGGTTTTAATATTACATTATTATTAAAATAAATAGAATCAAAACTAATTTAATTTTAACATATTATAAACTAATACACATATAAAAGTTAATTAGATGTAAAAAAAATCATCTTATTTGTTAATTAAATATTTTTTATAAATGAAGAGAGTAAAATATGCTGGATTGAATTGGAAAGAATATCATCGTCAAAATAAATGTTTCTCTTCCACAATTAAATTTATTCAAAAATTTTATACCAAAACATTGAATTCATGCTTTATATATCTTAAACTTTGCGACATATTAGGTGTCAAAACAAATATACGGAGTAAAATGTATTTATTGGTGAAGAGAATATTTTATTTAATAGCTGTCGATATCTAAATAAATACAATCAAACGAATATCATGTAAACATATAATGAACAAATATAGAATTTATTTACAGGTGAGGAGTGTATTCTATTTATTATTTAAAAAAATTCATAAATTTTATTATTTAAAAAAATTCATAAATTTTAAAAATATTTTTACGTATAGTTGTGAAAAAATTAATATTTTATTAAAAATAATAAGTTATAGGGAAAACAATTTTAATTCTAAATTTGGATTCATGAGTTCAAAATATGTATTTATCGTTTTTGTAAAAAGAGTTAAAACGGTGAAATAATTAAAGTGATTAAATTTGGTTAAATTGCTACCTAATATGGCACATGTCAAATTCTTAATGGGTAAAGAAGCAATATAAGAGTAAAACATTGATAAAATTACAAAATAAGAGTTGAAAGATAAAACCCTCAAAATAGGAATTATTGACTCACCCAAAATGAAAACTGGATTTTACCCAGTGAAGCATAAAATCCTAAATAAGTTGAAAAAGATGATAGCCTTAGTTAACCTTTAATGCTGACTCTCTTCGCAATCCAGTAGCAACATAATGCAGTTTGGGTTTTTCATTAGCTATAGTCAATTGACCTTTTGCACCTCTTGGGATAAAAATTGTGAGTGCAACTGCCCTCTGCCTATTAAGTAAAGATTATTAACTAGTATGCCCTCTGAATTATAATATAAATTTAATATAATTGGGTTCATCTTAGGATCTAGTTTTGATATATCAAATTTTTTATAAAATTTCTTTATTTAGATTATATTTAATTTATGATCAAAGCGTGTAACTATTTGACCAAAAATACATCAAAATGGGTAATGTTTTGTGGGACGGAGGGAGTAATTATTTGTATTATAATCTAAAGCCACTGTCGGATTATCCCTTATACACACATGCACACATCTAGTATTTTATTTAGATTATTTTTAATAGTGTTTAGAATTTAGGTCTTAAATCAAACGGATTGTATTCATAATTGCGATTAACAACAGTACCTCTGTATTTTCTATATCTTCGTTGATGGCGGCCATTCGCGAGCAAGGTGATGGTGGTTGGAGGAGGATTATCGTGGAATTTTACTCATGGCTAGACAGCTTTCTCCACCACAATGCCACATTAATTGTCCATAGTGTTAAATAAGGACATAATGCCAAAGATGATAACATATACTACCACACACAAAATTGTATAATGACAATTATGCTAATGTATTAAGTCATGCACATATGTGAATGTATGATGTCAAATGAGAATCATGCTAATGTATTAAGTCACATATGTAAATGCATAATGTCAATCAAAGGCATAATGGCAAACATGTCAATGCATAATGTCATATATGACAATGTATAATGACAAAGATGTCAATATATAATGTAACAAATGATAATACATAATGTTAAAAAGAGAAATGCCAAGAAACTATATACTTTACCAAAGACAAAATCATTCAATTCAAACTTGATGTTATAAACCAACCGTGCCAATTAATTTTTTATTTCAATATCCCCAATCACTCAAACAATAAGATTTTCTATCTATTTGCATGTAAAAAAAAACTAGAAGAGTGATACGTGTTTATATTTAGATATTTACCATTATTATTATATTATTATTATATTAGGTAGTATCATTATTTATGGTTAGTTAATTATATTATTATTAGAAAGTAGTATTCTATTATTAGGATATTTGTTACCATTTATAATTAGGATTCCTTGTTTATTTAGTTTCCTTCTACGGTAAGGATTCTTTAGGGGTGCTAACTATATATGTATCCATTTCAATGAATTGAATCAATGAATAAAGAAAATACTTTCTCCTAAATCTTAATCTCTCTCTTTCTCGCCTCTTTTGTTCTTGGAGCTCAAAGGTGCTCGAAATCCTTCCCTATCCCGATACGATACCGTATCAATTGGTGCTCTCATTCTTGAACTCATTCAAAAAAAATTATACAAAAAAAAATCAGCCACAAAATTCAATTCAATTTTTGTGTGGTGGTGTTTCTTTTGGCAATGGATTCTCTGTTGGACAAAGTTCTTGGTTTACTCGAAAAAGTCCTACGGTGACAAATTGAATTTTATGAAGGAGTGTGTGGAGTTGAAGATTCCGTGGATAAAATTATAAAGAAACTTCAGGCATTCCGTCAAATTGAAGGTCAACCAAAATATGATTCCGAGGTATATGCATTTGCCGTAGAGGTCTATTGCTCAATCCAGGATTTAGTTCGTGGTCCTCCAATTTTACCAAATTTGATCCCGATAGAATTACACTTGTACAAACACAAATATGATGAGCGTGATAAAGAAACTCATCGGTGCTCCACTTTCTTCACCAAATCTAGCCCCTAAGGCTAGGGACCTGATTGTCCAGATCGTGGAAGACACAGCCGCACAGACTAGTCCTCTTGTGGAAAATTTGAGCAATGAACCACATGTCGAAGATGATATTAAAAGTGGGTCCAATGTCCTGGGTACCAATAAGTCACTAACGATGGAGGATATTGTTGTTCATCCGGTAGGTACTTTCGATGATGCTTTTGTTATTGTTACTGATCCTGTTCCTACAAATAATGTTGATGGGGAAGACCACCGAGACCACATTGTCCATGCAAAAATTTCAAGTGATGATGCCATTTATTATGAAAGCATAGAAAAATATGGGATGTCACAAAGTAAAGTTGTTGTCCTTTAAAATTCTGAGGATGTTGCACGTGATTGCATAATATTCCCACTCTTAGTTGGCCAGAATTGTTTACTTGACATTGGGAATGTCTTAGGCGTGACTCATTCTTTTGGTGCTCCAAGGCTCAAGGTGTTTGACCCCAGTGGATGGACGATGAACGGTGTAATTTTTTCCCGTTCTTTATTTAATTTCCAACTTGAGGACAAGTTGGTTTTCGAGGCGGGAAGAGTGATACAGGTTTATATTTAGATATTTACCATTATTATTATGTTATTATTATATTAGGTAGTATCATTATTTATGGTTAGTTAATTATATTATTATTAGAAAATAGTATTCTATTATTAGGATATTTGTTACCATTTATAATTAGGATTCCTTGTTTATTTAGTTTCCTTCTACGGTAAGGATTCTTTAGGGGTGCTAGCTATATATGTATCCATTTCAATGAATTGAATCAATGAATAAAGAAAATACTTTCTCCTAAATCTTTTTTTTTGAACCAAATGCTAATTTTATTATATAAAACTGTCATACATCATTCAGCCCAATGGCTATTACATTCCACACACAGAACAACTACTATTTGTATTTAGGTTTCACGTAGGTGGCTAAGTCTTAATCTCTCTCTTTCTCGCCTCTTTTGTTCTTGGAGCTCGAAGGTGCTCGAAATCCTTCCCTATCCCGATACGATACCGTATCAAAGAGCACGGTAATCTCAAAAGTATATGTTTTTGGATTTTCTCATTTGGTAACATTATAGCCAAAATATGCACAAAGAATACACAAAAGAAATCCAAACAAAGATATGCAATGAAAAAAACATGGGAAAAAAGTTTAGCAAAATCAACATGGAATTCCAACAAAATTACATTTTACATTAAGAGTACACTCGACACACATAAAAAAAATTCCAACGAAAACCTATAGCCCCAACAAATCTAATCATAGATCAAATAAGAAATCATTTGATCTAAATACAAGCATGAAGAAATCTCTTGAATAAACCAAAAGAGATATGCAAATGGATCGAAAAAGCATAGCAACAAGAGGGAAGGGAGCGATGGCGGAAGGAAGCAGCGAAGGGGGGGCGGTGATGAGGATGTGAGAGAAAGAAGGCGGGACTATGGTGTTTTACCGATCGGGGAGTGGAGGGGATGCGATATTGAATTGAAATGCAATAAGTACTCCTATTTAGAGGAGTTTAAGTTTGACTCCTACTTTAAAGACATAACACATGTTTTACTCCTATTTAAAGGCTTTTATTATTCTTAATATACCACATGTCAACTTCTTAATATGACACATGTCAACTTCTTAATATGACACATGTCAATTTCTTAAAGATTGGAGTCTCAAATTTATATACTCCCTACGTCCCAAATTATTTGCAACGTTTGCTTTTTCAGCAGTCGCGGAAACTTTTGTTTATTTCTACGTTTTCATTGGTTATTTGATAAAATAAAATACTCTTGACACCTCTTATTTCGAAAAACTTTTCATGTAGTTTTTTGATATGTAAATTTTATTTTTTATTTCTATACCAATATGTAAATAAAATGAATTGAAAAAACTAGATATTTGGCCTCAGGAATATAAGTGTGACAAATATTTAAGGACGAAGGGAGTATAAAGGATGACTCCGTATATGCGAGTCCTCATAGATTTTTCTTAACAAATACTATCTCTGTTCTGAATTATTTGTGCATTTTTTACTTTTTTTCATTCAATCATTTTTAACATTTGACCTATAATAAAATAAAGAGTAATTTCTATAATAGGTCCTTTATAACATTATGATTTCTATATTCAGTCCTCCATGATCAAATATTACTCCCATAGTTCTTCTTTTATGGGTGTCTTTCCATAAATGGTCCCTTTTAAAAATTCTGTCATGTTAGTGTTAATTTAGAGGCTAAAAGTAAAATTTGACATCAACCTTATGTCCAGTGACATATTCTGGTATTGGTTAAATGAATAACACAAAAATAATGACTATGATTGTGAGTTAGGACTCTGATGAAAGACCACATCCGTAGATCATGGTTGTAGTAGAAAGCAAATGTAATTCACAAACGATGCATCAAGAGCGGCCTTTGGAATTATGTATGATAAAAAATATATATTATCATTATGAAATTACACTTTAAGCCTCAAATTAACACCAACATGATAGAAGATAAAAAGAGTTATTTGTGGAAAGATAACCATAAAAGAAAGACCATCGGGGTAATATTTGATAATAGAAAACTAAATAAGGAAACTCGCATGTTATCAAGGACCAATTATGAAATTTTCTTAATTTTGTTTTTCTTAATACTAATTTTTAAGTAAAACGATTAAAGAATACATCATTTTGCCTCGTGACTCAAAAGATGTAATCAATCTTTATCTATACAAAGGTAATGTGTAAAACATGAACAGTGCAATTTTTCCGTCCAAATGTATTGGGCTAAATTGGGCTGGCGAGAGGTTTAATGGGATGCGATGGGTAATGATACTTTGTGGGGAAACGTGATAATAAACACCCTCCATTGGTTTCATGACTCGATGCAAACTTTACGTAAAATCAAAATAAATAAATGTGTAATGCATTGATATGGAATTGTGTGCGTAGTAATGTTGGTGTGTGGCTTGATGCAAACTTTATGTTAAATCAAAATACAAAAAAGGGTAATGCATTGCTAGAGAACTGCCTGCGTAGAAAAGTTAGTGCGTGACTCGATGCAAATTTTATGTCAAATCAAAATAAATAAATAAATGGTTAGTGTATTGATATGAAACCATGTGCGTAATAACGTTGGTGCGTGACTCGATCCAAACTTTATGTCAAATCAAATTAAATAAATGGGTAGTTTATTACTAGGAAACCACGTGCGTAGTAAAGTTGGTGCGTGACTCCATGCAAACTTTATGTCAAATAAAAATAAATAAATAAATAAATAGGTAGTGTGTTTATATAGAAATGCATGCGTAATAATATTGGGGTCTGGCTCCATGCAAACTTTTTGTCAAATCAAAATTAATGAACAGATAGTGTATTGCTAGGGAATCGCGTGCATAGTAAAGTTGATGCGTGACTCGATGCAAACTTTATGTCAAATCGAAATAAATAAACGGGTAGTGTATTGATATGGGACCGCAAGCGTAGTAATGTTGGTGTGTGGCTCGATGCAAACTTTATGTCAAAATCAAGATAAATAAATGAGTAGTGTAATACAAAGGAACCGCGTGCGTAGTGAAGTTAGTGCGTGGCTCGATGCAAACTTTATGTTAAATCAAAATAAATAAATGGGTAGTGTATTGCTATGGAACCGCATGCGTAATAATGTTGGTGCGTGGCTTGATGCAAATTTTATGTCAAATCAGAATAAATAAATGAGTAGTGTATTGGTAGGGAATCACGTGCATAGTAAAGTTGCTGCGTGACTCAATGCAAACTTTTTTGTCAAATCAAAATAAATAAATAGATAGTGTATTGATTTAGAATCACGTGCGTAGTAATGTTGGTGCGTGGCTCAATGTAAACTTTATATTAAATCAGGATAAGTAAATGGGTAGTGTATTTCTATGGAACCGCGTGGGTATTAAAGTTGGTGTGTGCTCGATGCAAACTTTATGTCAAATCAAATTAAATAAATGGATAGTGTATTGATATAGAACCGTGTGCATAGTAATGTTGGTGTGTGGCTTGATGCAAACTTTATGTCAAATCAAGATAAATAAATGGTAGTGTATTGCTATGGAACTACGTGCATATTAAAGTTGGTGCGTGACTCGATGCAAAGTTTATGTCAAATCTAAATATATAAATGGGTAGTGTATTGATATGGAACTGCGTGCATAGTAATGTCGGTGTGTGGCTCGATGCAAGCTTTATATCAAATCAAAATAAATAAATGTGTAGTGTATTGCTAGGTAACCGTGTGTGTAGTAAAGTTGGTGCGTGAGTGGATGTAAACTTTATGTCAAATCAAAATAAATAAATAGTACGTGACTCTTCAACTTTGTACTTTTATAAATTGGTGTGTGACTCTTCCTATTACAAAATCTCTATAACTATTACACACATCTAAATTACTAGTCGTGCAACGCACATGTATGGGATCTAATTAAAGTACAAAAAACATCCATAGAATTTAAAAAACTAAAGTAATATGCCTCCATCTAGGAATAATGTGGCCAAAGAACTTGTGGTGGAATAACATAAATGCGATTCCTAAGGCCATGGAGTGTGCCCAATGGCTTCTCCTTCTCCCATTCTTCTAACTCAGCGACACGTTAGATTTTACTTTCTTTTTCTCTTTCCCTTCCAGGGAAATGTCTTCCGCTTTTCCCCTTCACTTTTACTTTTATTTTATAACACTTATTTTAATTTATATAATTAAACTAAAAATACAAAAACAATAAAAATTTACTCCAAACATTTAAAGTTACACATTTAAATTAAATTAAAAGTAATAATAAAATTGATACATTAAAGTAATTGAGACACAATAAAAATATTGGCGTACAATTCATGGTTGGAATAAAAACCTTAAAATAATTCATATCTAAAAAATAACTTCGAAAAATATGAGTTGAGTGTTATGTTTAAATAATGAGAATTTTCAAAATTTTTGAATCTTTTTATAAACCTAACGGCTAACTTTCAAAAGAAATAGTGGACCGTTGCCAACGAGAAAAACGAGGAGGGAACCCCGCCTTTCCCATTCCGGCTGAGGGGGCAGTGTTCCCATCCCAATCCCGCCCTTCCCCTTCCTTCCCCACTCAGCACACCGGATGGCCTAAATCCTAAAAGAGAAACCACAAATTCGAATCTCAAGTCGTCGGTTCCACAAAGCCAATAGTACTAAAAATGGGAATAAAGCTGTTATTACAGAATAGAGTAATTGAGTTATCGAAGCAAACAGAAAACGTAAAGACACAGATTTAACGTCGTTCACCAACGTTGTGTTGGCTACATCCACATGCAAGAACGAAGGCAAACTGTATTATGACAACAGTTCTAAAGTACATAATTTTTCTGCCCTACATTTATATAAATAGGCACACAAAACAGACTAGGCCTAATACAATAATTAGAGCCCAATACAATAACATAGCATACCGATTCAAACAATACATATTCAAAGCATATCAACAAAAGCAAAATACATAAATATCTTTGAAATTAACTTATTAGTCCTCTATTACTATATACGGAGTATATAGAACGCCAAATTTATAGAGGTACTTTTGGTAATCAACCCCCCCCCCCCACCAATAATAGGTGAACAATTAACTCCAAACATTCAAAGAATGACAAGTAAAAAAACTACTCCCTCCGTCTAAAAATTATCTTTCCATGTGTATTACGATATTTGACTGATGTTATTCTCAAATCAATTTATATGAAAAATGATGTAAAATTAAAAAAATAAAAATTACATATTACTACTAAAAGACTACATCAAAAGATCTACAAAACTAGATGTGATATGACTAAATCAATTTATCAACGAGTAATGAAAATAAGCCAACAAAGTGGAGATAATTTTTGGACAGATAGAATATATCCAATCAAAAAGAGTAAATCTTACTCCAACACAAAGGAGCGATCATGTAGTTCAAATACTACATGTATTGTCAAATATGTATGTTTTGCAAAACTCTAAAGTAATTCATTCACAAATGTTATGCCCTGGGCAACAGAGTCGGGGGCGTTATTACTCAGAACATATATAGAGAAATAATGAACATATAAGTTCCCATAAAAGGAAACTGTGTGGAATTTCAGTAACGGGAAAAGAAAGAGAATAAAAACCTTTCCTGAGCCACACAACCCACAAGCTTGAGCATGTGGTTGAAACTTTAAAGCCAGGATCACCAAGAAGTCACGAGTTCAGTTTTTTAAAAATTAAGTTTTCACGTGCAAGGCTCAAAGTAGCCACGCCTACACATGAGGAGCCGTGTTAGAGTATAAAAACCTTTCCTGGGCCACAACCACAAGCTTGAGCTTGTGGTTGAGTTCGTTCCTGGACAAATCCCAATTAATCATTGTCCAAGAAAATAATGAGTTGTAGTAAACCGTCTCTAGATAGCATGCAGTGTAACATATTGCTATCCTATGATTAACTCATCGTTCTACAAGGCATAGTTATTTTGTTCCGAACTGAGTAATCATAATCTACAAATCATGAAACAAAATGGTGGAAATGGTAGATTCAAATTTACCAGCTGGTAACAATCTGGAATATAACTATGCTGCAGCTAAAGATTTGTTTGCCAAATTCCGTCCACAGAATTTACTGGAATTATAAACTTTGACTAGACAAAATCACATCCAACAATAGAGTAAGGTTGACACGGTATATTCAAATTTACCAGTTTGGTCATGCTATCATATTCCTTGACAGCATCAGTGAACTTTGCAACATCTTCCTCGTCCAATGCCGCAGCCAAATCCTGCCATCATGAAAGCAATAAACAGTATCAGTTTTGCGAATGACTGCAAAAACAAAATTGCAGAAACAAGTTTGAGGGTAGTTGAAAACCAACCACGTCAACCTGATACAAGACTATGAAAGTAAAGCTCATTTGAATAGCATGATTACAAAATTTAGCAAATGCTAGAATGAAGTGGTTCAAGATGGCTTGTTGGGAAGCAAGCGTAAGGAATAACACTAAGAAATTGGGGTTGTACTCCAAACTTTGAAGAGTCCTGAGCAAAGTGGATGCTATTTTAATGTCAGTGATATCTATATTAATGGAATTACTTTTTACAGAAACCTTCACCCAGGGTCAGGGAGAACAGTAATGTGATCTATGAATGCATACAGATTTCTTTATCGAATAAAAAAGGGGGGATTCAGGGAGTTACTAAAGTCAATGGACAGGAGTAATTCTCTAGAATCAAGTGGGACTTGCTAGAGAAGCTTGGAAGGTTCCGGAATAATATGGATTAGTGTAGAGATATTTATCCTTAGAAAATATTTCATGTTGCTTTTAATATCTTAGAAATTTGTGTAGAGTATTCTAGATACTCATTTACAATTGTTAGATCAAGTAGATCTTAGCCATCCATTGAGGAGGTGAAGAAGTATGAATACCCTTCCCCCTCATTCATTTCAGTCACTCAAGAGGTGAGAAGCATTGCAAGGTTTTGGAGAGAGAATAATATCAAGTCCTTTCTTTGAGTCCGAGTTCCTTTGTTCATTCTTAACATTTTGATATTTTGCAAAGTTTGAGAGTAGGCTGACAAGCAACTTAGACAAGAAGTTTGCTAGATCATCAATATATGTGGTTATGTTTAATCAATTTTGTTGCTAAAATGAGATGACACAAAATGGATGGTGTGTTTAATCGTCTCAGTCTAAAACTTTGATCATCAATATATGTGGTTATGTTTAATCAAATTATTTAAATACAATATATTAAAGCTAGTTATAATTATAATTTTATCCTAATCACAGCAAACATTTATAAACCTTGACCATAAAAGTCAATGTGTGACATTATATTTGGGAGAGATGGAGTAGTTTCTTTTGCCAAAAAAGTTTTGATGAGAAAATTTCCTTCAACTCTATTTTGCTCTCTCCATCCTAAAATTTACTCCCTAATGTAACTTGGCACACTAATAAAGAAAATGGAATTGCGAGTTGCATTTTATTCTTTACTCCCTAATTCTTTATTATTAGTAATTAGTCCTTTCTTGTAGTAACAGTTTCCCATTAGGAGTAATACTCTATTTTAGTAAGTACTCCAAACAGCAATATTGTTGCATTTGATTAGGACTCAAATCTCTATTAGCTTCCTCATCAAGACTCCAAGACTATTCTGAGTAGAATAAAGAGAAGGAATCTATTCATTAATAAGATCATCAATAATTTTGGAGTCAGCTGGCACATGTCTTGGGAAAGGTCAAGCACGAACCCTACTCTGCAAAGAGTTAGCAATTCTTTATCTTTACAACTTTCACTCATCATCTTTGTTCCTCACCGTGCCCTTAACAATCTGGTATCAAATCCATTTTCTGTCTATAGCTTTTCATCTTCGTTCTTGTCCTTTACATTTTATGTTCTTCCCGAAAGTATCACAAAAAAAATTTTAAAAATCAGAATTAAGGGGACAAAATGAGTTTTTGGGTTCAACATGTTTCGGTTTGTCAATTATGTCGTTCCTTTGATGAGTATGATTTATACTGCGTATTTTGAAAGATATTGGTGCAACATCTTGAAATATTGAAGACAAACTGGAATGAACTCCAAGCGTTATTTCATTTTGATTCCTTTCTAGGCACAAAGACTGCTCTACTGGAATTTCAAAGATAATCCTAATTGCGAATGGCGTTGCAACATGGTCAGTTACAATTCACCACAGCCACAAATGCTATCTCCAATCCGCATAAAACAATTCCCACGCTATCAGATCCGCCGTCAAAATTCCAACCACCACCTCCACCCAAGTTCCATGGTTGGCCACAACAACACCAACTCCAACATTACTACAACCACCATCAATGATCACGCCATCGACACCCTCAAATCTGCTCCCCCTACCACTTTCATTGCCCTCACCCCAGCTGAGGAAGATATGTCTATGCATGCAACCCAAGCACCACATCCTAGGCAGATCTCTTACTCATGGGAAATATGATCTTATACACTAATCATTCCAAAGAATGCAAAGATGATATTGCAGAAAAATAACTAACTTTGGTTCACGTACCACTAGTAGCTTGTACTCGCGCGTCCCTGAGAACGTTGGATCCAGCTCCTGTAGATGCAAATTCAACATTGGCCTAATGTATTACATCTTGACAAGGCTCCCAAAACAATAAGTCATTAACAAGAGAAACATTATTACCTGGTATTTCTCTAAAGCATTGTTAATTGCAACAATATCACCTAAACATAGCTGGCAAATACCAGCATTAAGAAGATGCCCTCTAACTCCATATTTCAACAAGTTGTTATTAACAGAATAGCGTGCTATCCCTCATATATTTCAATAGCCCTTGGATATCTAAGAAAACAGTGAAGTTTTAGACTAGATTAGTTCATAGCGACTTTTAACAGATATGCTCTATATGGAGGTTGGCAGGCTTACTCTTTCATGTGAGCAGAAAATTCAGCCATTTTAGTTTTGCATTGATTTGCAGTTGTTGAAACACCTTCCATTTCAAAATAATCAGCTGCTAATGCATATTGCTCGTTGGCCAATTCAAGGTATTGCTTTTGCTCATATATTTCAGCAATTTCCTGCACATACAAAAACATTAGACATAAATTTATCTCTGAAGAGTAGTTTACTATGGCGCTGCTCATGTATTTCAGTAATCTCTTCCACACACAAATACAACTCACTATAATCCCAATTACGATGGGATCTAGGATCAAGATATATGCAGTCTTACCCTATAGAAACAGAGACACTGTTTCCGTGAGACCCTAACACATTGGTGCATTTACTGTCTGAAATATCATTGAAAGTAAGCAAGGAAGGTTTAATGTGCCATTTTGTTTAAGACCATTATGACCCCAAAATTAAAACATTGTCAAAAATGACTCTTTTAGCTCCATTGACAATGGACACTCCATTTACAAATACATTATACAAAAATGTATCTCCTAAAAATGATTTACTAGGTAGAGAGGCAGACACATGAAGTTCTTTATCAGATAGTATTCCATGCAGTGGACTAATAGCTAGTACTCATGCGTTGTGCTAGATAGATAAAGAAATAGGTATTAATAGCATTTCAGAGAATAGAGACAAATCATTTCTGATTCATGTAGAGCTGGCATATATGTATGTGTGTGTGCATATATATATATATATATATATATATATATATATATATATATATATATATTTATTTATTTATTTATTTATTTATTTATTTATATATATATACACACACACACACACACTGCTATATACCTTACAATATCTCGCACACATGCTCAACCTCCCAATTTCCTTAAATAGCTCTACTGCTTCTTTTAGACAATTTACAGCCACTGCAACATTTTTATTGTTGAGAAATACGGAGTAAGAATAATTTACTTTCAATTTAAAGAGGAAACATAAAAGAACCAAAAGAAGGATGAACAGCATCCAAAAATGTAGAGAAACTTAGTGAAAAAATATTGAAACATATTAGTCACTACGAACATCTGTTCGGAAAAATGACAAACCATCAAATATCTCTATTAATTCCAGTTTGCCGATACCTACACATCATCTGAATATAATCTGGAGCCACTAGATAATAAGTAGAGAAAGTTCATATATAGCCAGGGAAAATGTAAAAGTAATACATTTGGAATGGCTTATTATTCCCGTGAACAGGGAATTCCCTGGAATTGGGGCAGGAAACAAAATGTTCTTGTGAGATTACTGGGAATCCCTAATTCCTCAAATTTCATGTATCACAAGGCTCTAATATAGCATGGTTTTTGCACAATTTTGGGAAGTTGGATGAATTCCCATCAATCCAAACACGACAGTATTATTTACTGTCTAGTACTTTGTTCACAATAACTCAATTCCAAATTCCTAATAATTATATTCCAATTTCCAGATCATTCCAAATGAGATTAATATGAGACAATGCCTGAGAATCTAGCAATTGAATGTAAAAAAGGCTTGAATACTTAAGGAAATCTCTTGGAGGCATGTTTTTGCAGCCAGCATAATTCCAAAACATTCACCCTCTTCCATCCAAAAACAAATGACATGCATATAATACAATTAGACAACAGGCTCTTTTATGGGACGGTAGTATGGTAATAAGGTGTGTCTTTAAGAATCTTGATGAACATATAAATGTAAGAAAGGAAAAACGTGTGTAGATATATTCAAATTATATCTATGGACTTGCCTTCAGTATCTATTTTCTTGTAGTTGTGACCAGCCTCAGCATATGCATTAGCGGCCTCATGCTTACTGTCCAGCTGCAAATTCAATATCAGGCAAGAACTGAAGTAAGCTTACAAGAATATGACGGAGAGCACATACAAAACGTCAAAACATACCAGGTTCATATTCCAATGGACCAAACAAATACCTTCAAATGACATTCAGCCAATTTGGCATATGCACCCCCGGCTTCAGCCCCTAATACAATAATCACTCAGTAAGAAACCTGTTTCCATGCCATGGAACAGAATAAAGGGAAAACATATACGCATTAAATATTTGGCTCAGTGGATTTAATGAGTTTGGGGTGTTGGCATCTGTTTACAATAAGGAAGTAACGGTTTCCTGCTGCATAAGTGAACAAGGTGCATAATAAAGAATCACGCACCTTTTATCCAAATAATACTATCATAATATCAATTATTTTATGTGCTTAAATAATAATAATAATAATAATATAAATAGCAACATGGAGGCACATTCAACTTGTTATAAATGCTTAGGAATGGTAGATAATATATACTAAGTTATACTATCAGAACTGGTTTAATCTTGACAAGAGAACAAACTTGTTACGTGAGTAGCAGATCAGCAGCATGCCCAACATGCTGAAAACAAGAAAACAAATTACCCTCCTCTAAGCTACCTATTATCTTGTCTCCATTAATGAACAGTACCCACCTATCAGACCAGTAAAGGTTATATTAAACAAGGACCTATCTATCATGTACCATAATTTCCAGATGCATCGAGAATAACACAAGCTTTATATCCTTCAATTAAAATCCAGGGGAAGCAAGATAGACAACAATCAACAGGTATCCAACATTAGAATAGAATCAGTTTGATTTAGAAGAATATATCCTTTTACGGTTTTCAAGTAAATCAAATTAATCATTGGACACAAACAAAATAAAAAATCCTAATCAAATAGTGAACCATAAAACTTAATTGAACTACAAATATGTCAAATAATGGAAGACATTTATGTGTAAAATAAAGGTACATGACTTAGCGAGCTTGAAGGAATTGGCAGCTTTATCGAATAAATCAGCTGCATCCTCGTTTTTGTTGCTGAAAAGAGACCAACCGCTGAGCCTCTTCTGGGCTTTTTGAAAAAATTATTCTCCTTTAACCTTCTGATCATTCATGGCACTCTGAGCAGATAGAACCCCAGTCCTATGATTTCAGCACGGAGAGTGAAGCATAGATATGAAATTAAAGAAAGTCAATTGCCAAAAAAATTGCAAGAAATGACTTCAATGGCAGTTTGTGTTTGTGAAATCAAAATATTACAGTGTTACGCAACGAATTAAAATCCAGAAAACATAGCTATTTGAAGCTATAATTTTAACGATGAGACAGCTAAACAGTCAAACCCTAAAAAGCAAAATTTTAAATAATCAAAGCTTTAAGAATGCCATAGTTCGCATAAAAATGGTTTCTTCTAATAGATACATCGAATAACTTGATCATTAAGAAGGAAACGGAAAAAAAAAGATAAAGCATTCAACGCATTCAATTATTCAAAAAGAGGAAAATAAATTCAAGATATCGCACCAGGATAATCTCTGAATCGGGTTGGAGAATCCGGAATATGTGTCGCCGTCGACGATTCCTAGCGGCCTCACCTCTTCCGTTAGTCTCCCTCTGAATCTCTCCACACGGCTCGATTGTCTCTTTTTGCTTCTGCGATCGCGCTTTTCAAATCGCAGGGGTCTTGCACTACTTGGGACCTCTTCTTGAAATCAGGGAATTCTGCCCCCAACCTTTTCCCGCCCAAAGCATTAAAATTTTGCACCTTTGATTTCAATCGATTTATTCTTCATTTTAATATAGTACCGATTTAATATATTGTATTTAAGGTAATCACAATTAACACACACGTATTGAAATTAATGTGGTGTACAATTTCATTCTGAATTATTATATTGTATTTAAGGTAATCGGGAATAAAATAAGATTTAATTCAGGCAATTATTACCTTAATTAGGGAAATATATTAATGCATGCTTTTAAACGAGACATCATTAATTCAAAAAACATAAAATTAACAAGCTAAAAAATAATGGTTTAATAACTAGGGTAATTTTTAAACATTATAAAAAAAGGAAATATATTAGTGCATGCTTTTAAAACGAGACATCATTAATTTTAAAAAAATTAACTGACTAAAAAATAATGGTTTTAGAAACATGCGTAATTTTTAGCCCCGTTTGAAAAAGTAAACTGACTTTTTATAAAACTAACAAAAAATTATGAATCTAAAAAAATAGAAGAATAATGGTTTAAAAATTTTCCTAATATAAAGAGCTTATTATATATTGAGATTAACACCATCATTATTTAATTGCAGCGGGTGGTCTAAATTTATTTCAGGAAAAATTTGTTACATGTGGACTTTAATAAATAAATAAATCTAAATATTTTTATTCATAATGATCAAAGGTTTGAGTTCTTGTCTAGATTTATTTTAAGAAAAAATTTGTTGTATATAGACTTTTATAATTAAATAAATATAAATACTTTTATTAATCCCAGTCAAAGTTTCTAGGGATTGCCTAGATTTATTATAGGAAAATTTGTTATATGTGAATTTTATTTAATAAATAAATATAAATATTTTATTAGTCACGGTCAAAGATTCTAGAAGGGAAATGAATAATATTATTTGTATTTTTATTTTTCATTATATATATGCTTTTTATTATATATTGAGAGGTCAAGATTTATCTTAGAAAAATTTGTTATATATGAACTTTTTATTATATAATGAGCTTATTATGGGGGTGTTTCGTTGTGCAGGTACTAATTGGCTTTTTTCTCAAACTTTTACCTCCAATCTTTTTTTTCAAAAATGACATCCTTATCTCACTTTGAGGCGTCTTTTCTTTAATATATATTTTTATAAATAGTTTAGTAAATAGCCTTGCAATAGGGTTTATTTTTGGAAAATATTCAGAAATAAATATTCAACATAGTTAATTTTAATATAAATGTAAATAAATCAACGAGTAAAAATTAATTATTAGTATAAAAATATCATCTAAAAAATGGCAAGAAGTAAATATTCAACATAGTATATTTTAGTATAAATTTTAGTATAAATGGAAATATATCAACGGATGAAATATATATTTTATTATAAAAAATATTCATCTAAAAATGGCAAGAAATAAATATTCAACATAGTATATTTTAGTACATATTTTTAAACCGCAACATATAATTGTTCTGAAAAACTTCTTTATAAACTACATTAGTGGTACATCGTGTGGAAAAATGTTTTGCATCGTGAATAAGAATCTTCAAGCCATTACAATTTATTATTTTTGAAACCGCAACATATAATTGTTCATGACTAAGCACTGGTTTTTGTAATGATTATCTAACATGCTTTAGTGATTGGCTGGTGGTCCCAAAGTGGTGAGATACAAAGTCTAGAGGAGGTGAATAGACTTTGTTACAATTTAAAAACTTTTTCGTTTTTTTTTTGAAAACGTGAAAATGAGTGTTAATCTAGAATTCTTGTGAACCTTTAGATTGTGTGCGGAAGTTGGTGGGTTAATCGAGCAGTAATCAATAAGGATGAGTTAGTTTCACAGTTAATATAATTGCAATTATGAGTAAAGATAAAAGAGAGAGAGAGACACGCAAACTTTAACGAGGTTCGAAGGTGGGGTAATCCTTCTACGTCCTCAAAATCCACTATGTAGTTGGTCGTTGAATAATGAACTAACAATTACACTTGTGTTAATTTTAGCACGGTATATCTTCGCAAGGCCAATGTTGCTACTGCACACGTGCTGGCTTGATTGTTCCTTCGAAGGTCAAGCTTCTTCAACAACTGCAAGATCCGAATAATAGGACTTGCAAGATCAACTTCTAGGAAAGTTGATGTATCCCCTTTTTAATCAAGAAGTTTGATTAAAAGATGTATCCTTCAACGTGGTGTGGTACTTGAGGCAAGGAAACCTTCAAGTATTTACACTATAGCTATTTGGAAGGAGGAGAAGTTTGCTTCTCGATAAGGAGTTTAGAGATCTCTTTTTTTCAAGCTTTTTGGCTAACTGTGAATGAGATAGATGTAGCTTGTTGTTGTTGTTGTCTTGCTTGCTATCTCGTCTATTCATTGTTTCTCCAGTCTTCCGTGGAAGCTATATATAGCTGGGTGAATAATCTATCCGTTGAAGGGAATAAATAGACTATCCGTTGCATTTGCTGGCTTCAATTTGGAACGAAGAGTGAGATTGAGGATTCTTCATTGGGATGGGTGTTTGGACATACCCAATCGTTTAAAGGAGGATACCTTTTTCACATAATCCATCCTTTAGCTGTTGTTCAAGAATTCTGAACTGTAGTTCTTTATTGAGTGGAGTACTCAGTTTGTCTTCTAGTGCTTGTTTAGGAATTCTAGGCGAGCTCTTTAATTTGAGAGGTCCAGACTTTGTCTTCAAGTCATTTGTTTTTGAATCAGCTTAATTATCCTCAATCTAGCCGTTGAAAATCAAGAGATTGATTTTTCCTTACCAACGGGTAGAATTTCTTCATTCAAGACTTTGATAATTTTCCAAGTCTTTTTCTCACTTGTCTGCTTCTGAGAAATCCGGTCTTTCTTGAGGCATCCGATTCTTCGCCGACAATTCCGGAAAGGTCATTCATAGACTTCCAGGTGAGAAAGAGATCCGCGCTAGTCTTCTGATCTGGATGACTTAGCCTTCAGCGGGTTGTTGTGAGACATCCGCTTACTGTGAAGTGTTCCGGATTTGAGAATCCTCAAAGTAATCAACTTCTCTGAGAATTCCTTACTTGTCTCTGACATATCCGATCAAGAATTCTAATTTCCATATCACTGAATTTGATTAAGTCTTTAAAGATTGACATCAAACCACAGAGTGAAGTATCACAACTTTATTGGAAATCTAAAGAACTCGGTTTTAACAATATTTCTAAAAAGAAAAATTACATTGAATATTAGGGAAGACCTAAAGTTCCTATTACAGTCTAGATACATCATCATCAAAATCTATAATATTTTTCCCAACAATTTCCCCCTTTTGATGATGACAAACAAGTGTTTAAGAGTTCCGGTCGCTATACTGAGAACTAATTTTATAACTTTCTTTTAGTTTCTCATAACATACAGCTTGTTAACAAAAACTCTTAAACAAATACAATTCAAATTACAATAGTTCCTAAACCAAGTCTTGTCTTGAGATCTGTGATATTTCTGTCATTTGCTGCTTTCATTTCCAGCGGATGTTGCTTAGAAGTTCAGATGGCATTGTGTTTGATGGATCTCAACATCCAAAATGGACACTGAGATCTTGGAAGCAACAACTACTCTCCAAAAAAGCAAAAAAAAAACAACAAAAAAAAAATTAGGAAGAAAGAAGGAGTTGGTGAAAGGAAATAAAAAGACAGAAGGACAAGAGGAGGTTTTGGGAAAGAAAAATCTTTAAAAGGAAGATAAAAGAAGGGTTAAAAAGAATGGTGACTAGGGAAGAAAAGACTTTGAAAAATAGTAGAAGAAGGGGAAACAGGAGGAGAAGTGGAGACTTGAAATCAATTTGAAATAAATAAAATAAAATAAAGAAAATTTTAAAAATAAAATTTTGAAGAGCAAAAAATAGAAAAGGAAAAAGAAAATTTATAAAAGAAAATTTATAAAAGAAAATTAGAAGAAACGAAAATGGAGAGAGTGTTGTTCCGGAGAAGATATGTGGCGAGATGCAAAAATATGCGAGATTCCCACCAAATATCTTCTCTACTGCCGAGATTCCCACCAAATATCTTGAATATCTTTTCTTCTCACCAGGCTTTCTCCATTGCCGTCTATAAGGGTGAGAAAGAAAAATTTCTCCATTGAGTATACTTTTCTTGGTGTTTTTCTCACACAGTGAGTTTGAAGATTTTCTATGTTGAAAGAGTTGTTAGTGATAGGAATGGATTGGAATGACTTGGTTTAAATAGGAGGAGAAGTTGAGAAGGGGAGGTTCACGGGTTCCATTTAGTGGGTAGTTGGAACGGTGAGAGTAAAAGAGTTTCAACTCCCAAGGAGTTGAATTTTGACAAGTTGAAATCTTTTACCGGTTACCAATGTGTTGAAACTGTTTCAAATGAGATCAGTTTCATTTGGTTTGAAAAACGTAACTGCTTTGGTTTGTCTAAGCCCAAAAGAGTGGCCCAGAAAAAAATCTATATACTAAAGGGAAATTATTCATATTGGGTTCTCAAGGCCCAAAATAAGATTTACCATTTTTCATTCCCTATAGTTCTAATTTCTAATTAGGACGAGGCAGTACCAAAAGAAGTAAATTTCATTTTTAAAAGTAAAGTAGTACTAATTTTCCAAAGTCCTATACATTATAAAAATCCTAAGGTTTAGTACTTTAGAGCAAAGTTGGAAATGAACTAAGGATTGAAACTAAGTTTAAGAGGGCAGATATTGCAGAATACCTGAATTAGAGATCTCCAACTCTGGTAAAAATTGAGGTATCCGTCTTCCATTACTTAAAGTTTATCAGTAGTTCATTGCCAAAAAACAAATATTAGCCAAAAACAGTTAAGTTCCCCCCTGAATTACATTCCCCCTGAATGTATGCGCTCAATAATAAATCTCAAAAATCATACTTAAAAGAAATATGTTCAAGCATAATTAAGAGATGTATTAAACAATGTTTAAACCAAAAACTCATGTTTAAACTAGAAGGTGTTTTCATCAAAACATAAATAACGTTTTCAATACTTCCCCCTGTTTGGATGAAAAGAGCCTTCACTTCTTCTTGCGCTTGGATGATCCGGCAACTTCACCAATGCCTTGCATAACCCCACACTTTTCCTCGATGCGTTTGAGGTTGTTATATCTCTCTTCTGTCTGGGCATCATTTGTGAAGTGGGAGGCAATGGTTCCTACAGCTTCTGTTCCATCAAATTAAACTCAGTGTTTGACAGATGCTGGATTGAGTTCTCCGGATTGCTCTGCTGGGCTTCAAGTATCATCTCTGTCATGTTTAGGTGTGATGGAATGTATGAGAGTTCTCCTTGTTTAACTTCAATCGGAAACTTCGGAATTTGAGATGGACTTCTGGGTTGAACAATCACTTCCAGCTTGTGTTTCCCAGTGAAGGTGCCAAAGTGTCTGAAGAGCCTGAAAGCTTCTTTTTGATTGTCAGCAAGAACCTTTAGGTGATCTAGAGTTACCACCTGGTTTGCTGATGACACTGCCAAGGCTGATCTGATATCCATCTGGAAGAGTGACATCTGCTTTTGCTGCTTGATTGCAGTGGCTTCTTTGAGTTGAAGATGGCAGTCAGATGCATAAGCCATCATTGTATTGCTCACAGACTTACTCAACAGAGAAATGATCTCTAGAGTTTTGTCTACAGATTTGCTTATCTCGTTGAGATTTGAGCAATACTTTTCTTCAGATTTTTACATCATTTGGTTGTGCCTTGTTTCCATCTACTCTATCTCTTGCCTAAAAGAGGCATGTTGAGACTTTAGGGTTGATTCAATCAACCCTTGGACCTTCCTTGTCCAGGCTTCCGGTATCTCATCCGAAGGTGTGGTTGCTGAAGAGCTGTGAAAGTGAAAGTTTGTTACCTGATTTGAAGAAGGTGCTTTATAGAAGAGTTGCAGAGAGAGATTGAGCATCATCTCCTTGCTCAGCTTCTTCTTCATTAATCTTCAGGGTCTTCATTGACTCTTCATCTGTTTCTTCCTCTGTAGTGTCTGGAAGAGGTGACTCTTCCTGATTCTCTTTTGACTTTTCCGAAGTTTCAGGTTCTATTGTGTTGGAGATCTCAAAAGGGGTTGAGAGAAACTCTTGAACCTGAAATTGTAGGGATTGTAGAAGCTCTTCTTCAGATGTTGTTTGAATCTGTTCTTGCTGGGGAATAGCTGCATTCTCCTGGACAGCTTCAGGCAGAACAGTATCAGAAGCAGGTGAGGTTTCCAGAAAAACATGGAAATCTTCAGCTCCAGCTTCCATGTCAGCCTGTGCTTCAGTGGTGTGTACAGTCTGATCTTTAGTTGGTTTTGAGAGGATTGGTTTCTAGGGGTGAGCAAATTAACCGGACCGACCGCGAATCTGAAAATCGAAAACCGAAATAACCGGAAGTTCGGTTTCGGTTTTCATGTAAAAAATTTTTTTTGGTTTTTTTGATTTTTCGGTCGGTTTTTGTTTTTTTTGTAAGAAAAACTGAACCGACCGAATAACCGATGATTTTATTTTAATTTATTTTTTATTTTTTAAAAATAAGAAAATATTTGATTAACACATATGCTTTCTTTTTACTCTTTCATGGAAAACTATAATGTTTCACTTTTAAAAAATTTATTTGTTAATGTTTTGAACATATTAATAAGAAAAGTGCAATTTTTATATGAAATGGATAGTGTATATTCAAATAAAAAATAATCTACCTTACTAAATCAATGAGAATAGAAAAGTCTTAATCTAAACTAATTTAATACATATCAATCTACCTTGCCAAATTAGTTTCTTGAATTTATATTAAAAAATCAAAATAAAAGTAATTAGAATTCGGTTTTTCGGTCGGTTTTTTTGATGTATGGGCGGTTTTCGGTTTCGGTTCGGTCGGTTTTATTTATGGTCGGTTCGGTTCGGTCGGTTTTCAACCATGTTAAAAAAAGTCGGTTTTTTTGGTTTCAAACCGAAACCGACCGAAAACAACTGTTGCTCATCCCTATTGGTTTGTAGACTGCCGGGTCCTCATCATCAGCTTCAAACTCTGAGAAGGGAGAGGTTGTCAAGTATTTCAGATGTAGATTTTCATTGGTTTTCTGCCAGACCCATTCATCATCCAGAATTTGCTCACAACAGTAGTTGATTGGCAGTCCCAAACACCTCTTGATAACCTTCTCATTCTTCAGGTGTTAATCCCATTCAAGCAACTGATTTGCAGAGTTTCCAACCTTCCAAGCTCTCCAATCATAGTAGAGCTGCATGAATTTGCTCACTTCATCGTCAGTTTGAGCTTGTGATGGAGAAGATGGAAGACTCTGGTCTTGAGGAGTGACAAACTGTTGAGGACTCTGCTCCCGTGCAGAGACTTCCTCAATTGGTTCATTCTGTACCAAGTCATCCGGATTGGCATTTCCAGATGTGGAGGGAGAGAAGACTCTTCTTTTCTTCTTCTTAAGAAGCTCTCCTTGAACAAGGACTTCTTCTTCTTCATCCAAATTAACCAGGGCAAGAGTGTGTGGTTCCTCATGACTAGGAGAGGGAGAAACCATTTGCTTCCTCTTTGAGGACTTCTTCAGACTTACAATTAGGACATTGTCTGAAGAGCCTTCATCTTCTGCAGTAGAGCCAATATCTGGCATCATACTTCTTGCCTTTAGAAGCAACACCCAAGGATTCCAAAATGTACCCAAGGTACAATCCTTGACAGAGATATTTCTGCTTGGGCTTTCCTAAGTGCTTTGAAACAGAGTTGAAAAAGTGTTTAGCCCAATTCACCTTGGTTCTGGTGATAAGGGTGTTGATGATGAATGCCCTTTCTTGAGTTATGTCATCTGCATGTCCTCCACTGCCACATTCTAGGCATGCAATGACTAGCTCTAGGACCAATTTATAGTCGTTTTCCAGATCAGCCTTCTTTGCTGGGCTAGAGGGGATTTGTCCAGAAATCCCAATAGTCTTCCAGTCTAGATTTTTGGACGAGAGCTTCCCAATTTCAATTCTAGAATTGGGAAAATGGAGCTTCTTCTTCAATTTCTTCTGTGAAATGCTCACTTTGGTGCCTCCAACAGTGGACTTGATTACTTGAATCGTCCTCTGTGGGTTCTTCTTGGATTGAATCGTTGAGACTTTTCCGTTCTTGTAGAATTCAAGAACTTCTTCTTCATACTTGAAGCCGATTTCCAGATGAAGGAATTCGGAGAGTTCCTGTGCAGCAATCACCTCCAAATAAGTTTGATAGAACGCCGGTGAAGAACATTTGGCTTCTAATTTCTGGAAATGAACATTAGCTCCAACAATCTTCATTTTTGGTGAATTTTGGGTGAAAGAATCTGAAGAAATTAGGGTTCTTGAGATTTCTTGTGAGGATGACGACGAAAATTTGAGTTAGCTGAGTGGGCAGTTAAGATCTGAATGTAATGGCGATTGGGTTTAATTTTGGGCAATTTATGCGGCTAGTGGCAATTTGGTTTTCAACTGTTCCCAAGGCCACGTGCCTACCCATTACTTTATCAGACGTGGTAAGTGGACTGCCACATGTACCGCACTCAGTCTAATTGGATTAGACCAATTTTGTGAAGCAAATTGAAAAACTTGGCTTCACTTAGTGGTTTTGTGAAGATATCCGCCAGTTGTTCTTCAGTTGAGATGTACTCAATTTTGATATCGTTCTTTTCCACATGATCTCTGATGAAGTGATGCTTGACATCAATGTGCTTAGTGCGAGAGTGATGCACTGGATTTTGTGAGATGGATATAGCACTTTGATTGTCACAAAATATTGTCACTTCCTTTGTTTTCACTCCATAATCCAGTAGTTATTGCTTTAACCACAAGATTTGAGCACAACAACTACCAGCAGCAATATACTCTGCTTCTGCTGTTGATGTAGAGATGGAGTTTTGTTTCTTACTGAACTAGGAAACAAGATTTCCGCCAATGAATTGACAAGTGCCAGATGTGCTCTTCCGGTCAACTTTGCATCCGGTAAAGTCAGAATCTGAGTATCCCACTTACTCAAATGAGCTGCTCTTAGCATACCATAAACCCATATTCTGAGTTCCTTTGAGGTATATAAGAATCCTTTTGGCTGCAATTAAATGACTTTCCTTTGGCTTTGACTGGAATCTAGCACAAACACCTACTACATATGAGATATCCAGGCGGCTTGCAGTAAGGTAGAGTAGAGATCCAACTATTCCTCTGTAGAGAGTTTGATCAACATCCTTTCCATCTACATCCATGTCAAGCTTGGTGGATGTACTCATGGGGACAGAAACGGATGACTTCTGATCAACTTTGAACTTCTTGATAAGATTCCTTGTGTACTTGGCTTGCTTTATGAGAGTCCCTTCACTTCTCTGTTTGATTTGAAGACTAATGAAGTAGTTGAGTTCCCCCATCATGCTCATCTCAAATTTTCCTTGCATGGGGGTGGAGAATTTGGTGCAAAGAGCTTCCTTAATTGAGCCAAATATGATGTCGTCCACATAGATTTGGACCAAAAGGAGATCTTATCTTGAAGTTTGAACAAGGTCTTGTCAATTACTCCTTTGATGAATCCATTGTCTATTAGAAACTGAGACAATGTATCATACCAAGCTCTTGTTGCTTGTTTGAGTCCATATAGCGCATTTTTGAGTCTATACACTTGATCACCTTTAGTGTGTAACTCAAATCCTGGAGGTTGTTCCACATAAACTTCTTCCTCTAGGTTTCCGTTGAGAAATGCGCTTTTGACATCCATTTGATAGACTTTGAAGTCCTTATGAGCAGCAAAGGCTAGAAACAACCTTATAGCTTCAAGTCTAGCAACTGGAGTGAAGGTTTCATCAAAATCTATACCTTCTTCTTGACAATAACCTTTGGCAACCAACTGGGCTTTGTTTCTGACAACAACGCCGTTTTCATCCATCTTGTTCCGGAAGACCCACTTTGTCCCAATGACATGTTGATGAGTATGTCTAGGAACAAGTTTCCAAACGTCATTTCTGGTGAATTGGTTGAGTTCTTCTTGCATTGCGTTGATCCAATCAGAATCAGCTAGAGCTTCTTCAATGCTCTTTGGTTCTACTTGCGAGATGAAACAAGCAAGCATGGCTTCTAGATTCTGTTGAGCACTCCTTGTGCGAACGCCTGATTGAATATCTCCAATGACTTGTTGAGGAGGAAGATCCCTTAACCAACAAAGATTGTGTTGATTAGGATTATCTGGCTAATCTAGTTCAGCTTCTGGTTGAAGAACAGAGTTTGTTGGTGTTTCCGGATGGATTGGCTCTTGATCGCCATTTCCGGAATGGTCGTCATGTGAGTGATCCGGAATGTTGGAAGGCTGGCCATGATTTCCGGTAGGCTTAACACTGTCTGGATTTCTTTGTGAAGTCTTCAGAGGTAGACTTCCAAATGGAATGAACTCCATAGGCTTCATTCCATTTCCTTCATTGATTTCTTCATCTTTGTCTGAGAGATCCAGAACCTTATGCTTTGATGGCTTGTCAACTACATGTTTTTCATCAAAAATAACATGTATTGACTCTTCAGTGATCATGGTTCTTTTGTTGAAGACTCTGAATGCCTTGCTCACCATAGAATATCCAAGGAAGATGGCTTCATCTGATTTCTCATCAAAAGTGTTCAGATGATTCTTCCCGTTGTTCAACACAAAACACTTGCTCCCAAAAATATGAAAATATGATATATTAGGCTTTCTCCCATTCCACAGTTCATAGGGAGTTTTGTTGTGCCTTTTATAAATCTTACTCCTATTTTGAGTATAGCAAGCAGTGTTTACAGCTTCAGCCCAGAACCTCTTTGGCAAGAAAGCTCCTGCCAGCATGGTTCTTACTGCTTCCTTCAAGGTTCTGTTTCTTCTTTCAGCTACACCGTTCTGTTGAGGTGTCCTTGCTGCGGATGTCTGATGAAGAATTCCGTTTTCTTCACAGTAATGGATGATAATCTCATTCAGGAATTCTGTGCCTTTGTCAGATCTGATCTTCTGAATGGTCTGACTTGCTTGGTTTTGATTAGCTTCATGTAGTTTGTGAGCTTTCCCTAAGTTTCCTTCTTGCTGTTGAGGAAGATTGTCCACGTGTATCTTGAATAGTCATCAACTACTACCAGGACATATTACTTTCCACTTAGACTTATTGGAGTAACAGGTCCAAATAGGTCCATGTGAATAAGACTTTAGTATCCTTATAGTTGAGTGTGCTGGTTTTGCCTTGAAAGTAGATTTGACTTGCTTTCCTTTCTGACAAGCATCACAAATGCTTTCCTTCTTGTACACAGCTTTGGGAAGACCTTCTACTAACCCTTCTTTGGATAGTTTGTTGAGGGTTTTGAAGTTGAGATGACTCAGCCTCTTATGCCAAAGCCATAGAAGGTTAGTGTCACCTTTGCTGATTAGGCATGCTTCCTTGACATCGTCCCACATTACTTCATAGATGTTTCTGATTCTCTTCCCAGTGAGAATGACTTCATTTGTGGAGATGTTCTTGAGGGATGCCATATCCTTGCAGAATTCCAGAGAATAACCCTTATCACAGAACTGACTTATGTTAAGAAGGTTATGGTTGAGACCTTCCACATAAGACACAGCCTGGATGGTTAATCCCTTGCACACCAGATTTCCTAGCCCCTTTGTAAGGCCAAAATCATTGCTTCCTCCAAAAGTAACTCTTGGACCATCATAGGGAATTAGATTGCTCAAAAGGCTTGCATCACCTGTCATGTGTCTTGAACAGCCACTGTCTAAGTACCAGACACCTGGGTACTTAGTGGCTTCTTGCATTAGGAGGAGGAAGATTTTGGTACCCAATTCAAGTGGGGTCCGGAATGGTTAATGGTGTGTGTCCCCACATCAGGTTTGAAGTTGCAGGGAATTTTACTGCCGCTCTAAACTTGTTGGGATTATAGTCATAGTTGTAGGCATAGAACTTCCTACGTGCAGGTGGTGCTATTTCCTGTTTCCTCCTAGCAAACTTAGGTTGGTAAGACCTATAGTTTTGTCTAGGTTGTGCATAGTGTGGCCTGTGATGGTTATAAACATACTTAGGTGGAACAAATAGTTTCTGGGGTGGGGGATGACTATATCTTGGCATAGTTCTCCACTCAGAATTTCTTGGAAAACTTCTATCTACCCCATAATGAGTATAGCCTCGTGTATAGTGGGGGTTAGAAGGTTTTCTTCTGAGATTGTTTCCTCTTTGAGGTGTGTCTAGCTTCCTATAATTTCTAGGAGGGACTACCTTTTTGGGAACTTCTGTAGGTTTCTCCTTCTCCTTACCTTTCTGCTTATTGGATTTGGCAATAGGTTTGGGAGGGATAAAAGTTGTTCTCCCTTTCCTTTTGGAATTGGAGGGGTCAAAACCAAGTCCTTCACGACCCTTACGTTTGGTCGTTTCAAGAAGCTTATCCACTGCTTCTTTGAACTTTAGTATCCCTAGCTCCTTGTTGAGGAATTTCACCTTTTCAGAAAGAGATTCATTCTCAGCCTTGATTTGAGTAATCTCACTTAGTTGACTTTTCTGACCTTCAGTCAACTTGAAATTCTCTTCACTCAATAGCTTGTTCTCCTCTAATAGGGATGTGTGTTTAAGATTTATTTCCTCAAAATCTTCCATCATCTTTTTGAACTTGTCAAAAAGATTTTCAGAAGTTGGTATGCTTTCATAAGAAGATGAACATGAGGTTTGTGAAGTTACCTCTTGATCAGCATCATCTTTGGCTATTAGGCAGAGAGTGTCATCTTCTGACATGGTCCACCGATCCTCTTGGTTGGACTTCTCAGCTCTGCGCTCCATGCAGACGAGGGCTTCTTCATCCGAGCTTGAGCTGGATGACTCGTCACTCTCAGCTGCTACCATTGCCTTCTTCTTCTCGTTTCTTTCTCTTTCTCCGTACTTCTCCACTTTTGGGTACGGGCATGCTGACTTCCAGTGGCCAGGCTTCCTGCAGTTATAGCACAAATAAGATTCAAGAGGGGAGTCACTTACCTGTGGCTTTCCCTTGGATGGCCTTCTGACTGAGTCAGCTTTCTTGAAAAACTTTTTGAACTTCCGGAATTGCTTGATCATCATGGCAAATTCCTCATCGTAGTTCTCCGTTTTTGATGGCTGCCTGGATGAAGGAGTGTCACAGTTCCTTGGGCATGTCCCTTCGCTTGCTGGGACTCTAGGAGTTGTCATCAGTGCCGTGGGAAATGGAGTGACTTGTTCTTCCTTCTTCTTCTTCAGCTCGTGCTCATAGGTTCTGAGCTCATCTAGGAGACCTTGGACAGTGTAGTTCTCCAGATTTCTTCCTTCTTCCATAGCTGTGGCTTTGGTGTACCACTCAGCTCGAAGAGATCTCAGTAACCTTACATTCTTTTCTTTGGGAGAAAGAACGTGGTTAAGTGATGCAAGATCATTCAAAATTTTGTAAAATCTTTCATCCAACATATCAAATGATTCTCTGGGAAGCATTTTGAAGCTTTTGAACTTCTCGAGCAAGACCTCTATCTTCTGCTTTCTCAGATCCTCCGATCCCTCACATAAAAAATAACTTCGAAAAATATGAGTTGAGTGTTATGTTTAAATAATGAGAATTTTCAAAATTTTTGAATCTTTTTATAAACCTAACGACTAACTTTCAAAAGAAATAGTGGACCGTTGCCAACGAGAAAAACGAGGAGGGAACCCCGCCTTTCCCATTCCGGCTGAGGGGGCGGTGTTCCCATCCCAATCCCGCCCTTCCCCTTCCTTCCCCGCTCAGCACACCAGATGGCCTAAATCCTAAAAGAGAGACCACAAATTCGAATCTCAAGGAAGTCGTCGGTTCCACACAACCAATAGTACTAAAAATGGGAATAAAGTTCTTATTACAGATAGAGTAATTGAGTTATCGAAGCAAACAGAAAACGTAAAGACACAGATTTAACGTGGTTCACCAATGTTGTGTTGGCTACATCCACATGCAAGAACGAAGGCAAACTGTATTATAACAACAGTTCTAGAGTACATAATTTTTCTGCCCTACATTTATATAAATAGGCACACAAAACAGACTAGGCCTAATACAATAATTAGAGCCCAATACAATAACATAGCATATCGATTCAAACAATACATATTCAAAGCAGATCAACAAAAGCAAAATACATAAATATCTTTGAAATTAACTTATTAGATTACTAATCAACCCCCCCCCCCCCCCCCAAACCAATAATAGGTGAACAAGTAACTCCAAACATTCAAAGAATGACAAGTAAAAAAACTACTCCCTCCGTCTAAAAATTATCTTTCCATGTGCATTACGATATTTGACTGATGTTATTCTCAAATCAATTTATATGAAAAATGATGTAAAATTAAAAAAATAAAAATTACATATTACTACTAAAAGACTACATCAAAAGATCTACAAAACTAGATGTGATATGACTACATCAATTTATCAATGAGTAATGAAAATAAGCCAACAAAGTGGAGAAAATTTGACCCTGTAAATAGTAAACGGAAATATAATTTTTGGACAGATAGAATATATCCAATCAAAAAGAGTAAATCTTACTCCAACACAAAGGAGCGATCATGTAGTTCAAATACCACATGTATTGTCAAATATGTATGTTTTGCAAAACTCTAAAGTAATTCATTCACAAATGTTATGCCCTGGGCAACAGAGTCGGGGCGTTATTACTCAGAACATATATAGAAAAATAATGAACATATAGGTTCCCATAAAAGTAAACTGTGTGGAATTTCAGTAACAGGAAAAGAAAGAGAGTTCAAGGATAGAGAGAGTAACAACACATGCCAAACATAGTAGCTTCGAGGATCAACACACGTAAAGCCCATTGACACCGGTCCCCCAATACAGGCATGAGTTGATGAAATTGCAACTAACGCATATAAATCAATCTCTCGATATATATAGAGCACAAACAAACCACACCCAGGAAAGCCAAATGAAGTCAACAAAACAGGATGAGAAAGGCCACCACAACTCCACAAATTTTGAACTGCCTCCACCAGCCAGCCTGTTATTGAGGTGAAAAGCTAGGTAGAACTGGCCTAAGTTCAAGTAAGATCATCTTCCTCAAGTTCTTTAGCTTTGATGGATTCCTTCACCGTAAGAAGCAGTTTGGTCCTCCACGCATCCTGCCAATCACCAGTTATGAAAAGAAAGTAGACACAAATCATGTTAGAGTAGAAAAACCTTTCCTGGGCCACAACCCACAAGCTTGAGCATGTGGTTGAAACTTTAAAGCCAGGATCACCAAGAAGTCACGAGTTCAGTTTTTTAAAAATTAAGTTTTCACGTGCAAGGCTCAAAGTAGCCACGCCTACACATGAGGAGCCGTGTTAGAGTATAAAAACCTTTCCTGGGCCACAACCACAAGCTTGAGCTTGTGGTTGAGTTCGTTCCTGGACAAATCCCAATTAATCATTGTCCAAGAAAATCATGAGTTGTAAACCGTCTCTAGATAGCATGCAGTGTAACATATTGCTATCCTATGATTAACACATCGTTCTACAAGGCATAGTTATTTTGTTCCGAACTGAGTAATCATAATCTACAAATCATGAAACAAAATGGTGGAAATGGTAGATTCAAATTTACCAGCTGGTAACAATCTGGAATATAACTATGCTGCAGCTAAAGATTTGTTTGCCAAATTCCGTCCACAGAATTTACTGGAATTATAAACTTTGACTAGACAAAATCACATCCAACAATAGAGTAAGGTTGACACGGTATATTCAAATTTACCAGTTTGGTCATGCTATCATATTCCTTGACAGCATCAGTGAACTTTGCAACATCTTCCTCGTCCAATGCCGCAGCCAAATCCTGCCATCATGAAAGCAATAAACAGTATCAGTTTTGCGAATGACTGCAAAAACAAAATTGCAGAAACAAGTTTGAGGGTAGTTGAAAACCAACCACGTCAACCTGATACAAGACTATGAAAGTAAAGCTCATTTGAATGGCATGATTACAAAATTTAGCAAATGCTAGAATGAAGTGGTTCAAGATGGCTCGTTGGGAAGCAAGCGTAAGGAATAACACTAAGAAATTGGGGTTGTACTCCAAACTTTGAAGAGTCCTGAGCAAAGTGGATGCTATTTTAATGTCAGTGATATCTATATTAATGGAATTACTTTTTACAGAAACCTTCACCCAGGGTCAGGGAGAACAATAATGTGATCTATGAATGCATACAAATTTCTTTATCGAATAAAAAAGGGGGGATTCAGGGAGTTACTAAAGTCAATGGACAGGAGTAATTCTCTAGAATCAAGTGGGACTTGCTAGAAAAGCTTGGAAGGTTCCGGAATAATATGGATTAGTGTAGAGATATTTATCCTTAGAAAATATTTCATGTTGCTTTTAATATCTTAGAAATTTGTGTAGAGTATTCTAGATACTCATTTACAATTGTTAGATCAAGTAGATCTTAGCCATCCATTGAGGAGGTGAAGAAGTATGAATACCCTTCCCCCTCATTCATTTCAGTCACTCAAGAGGTGAGAAGCATTGCAAGGTTTTGGAGAGAGAATAATATGAAGTCCTTTCTTTAAGTCCGAGTTCCTTTGTTCATTCTTAACATTTTGATATTTTGCAAAGTTTGAGAGTAGGCTGACAAGCAACTTAGACAAGAAGTTTGCTAGATCATCAATATATGTGGTTATGTTTAATCAATTTTGTTGCTAAAATGAGATGACACAAAATGGATGGTGTGTTTAATCGTCTCAGTCTAAAACTTTGATCATCAATATATGTGGTTATGTTTAATCAAATTATTTAAATACAATATATTAAAGCTAGTTATAATTATAATTTTATCCTAATCACAGCAAACATTTATAAACCTTGACCATAAAAGTCAATGTGTGACATTATATTTGGGAGAGATGGAGTAGTTTCTTTTGCCAAAAAAGTTTTGATGAGAAAATTTCCTTCAACTCTATTTTGCTCTCTCCATCCTAAAATTTACTCCCTAATGTAACTTGGCACACTAATAAAGAAAATGGAATTGCGAGTTGCATTTTATTCTTTACTCCCTAATTCTTTATTATTAGTAATTAGTCCTTTCTTGTAGTAACAGTTTCCCATTAGGAGTAATACTCTATTTTAGTAAGTACTCCAAACAGCAATATTGTTGCATTTGATTAGGACTCAAATCTCTATTAGCTTCCTCATCAAGACTCCAAGACTATTCTGAGTAGAATAAAGAGAAGGAATCTATTCATTAATAAGATCATCAATAATTTTGGAGTCAGCTGGCACATGTCTTGGGAAAGGTCAAGCACGAACCCTACTCTGCAAAGAGTTAGCAATTCTTTATCTTTACAACTTTCACTCATCATCTTTGTTCCTCACCGTGCCCTTAACAATCTGGTATCAAATCCATTTTCTGTCTATAGCTTTTCATCTTCGTTCTTGTCCTTTACATTTTATGTTCTTCCCGAAAGTATCACAAAAAAAATTTTAAAAATCAGAATTAAGGGGACAAAATGAGTTTTTGGGTTCAACATGTTTCGGTTTGTCAATTATGTCGTTCCTTTGATGAGTATGATTTATACTGCGTATTTTGAAAGATATTGGTGCAACATCTTGAAATATTGAAGACAAACTGGAATGAACTCCAAGCGTTATTTCATTTTGATTCCTTTCTAGGCACAAAGACTGCTCTACTGGAATTTCAAAGATAATCCTAATTGCGAATGGCGTTGCAACATGGTCAGTTACAATTCACCACAGCCACAAATGCTATCTCCAATCCGCATAAAACAATTCCCACGCTATCAGATCCGCCGTCAAAATTCCAACCACCACCTCCACCCAAGTTCCATGGTTGGCCACAACAACACCAACTCCAACATTACTACAACCACCATCAATGATCACGCCATCGACACCCTCAAATCTGCTCCCCCTACCACTTTCATTGCCCTCACCCCAGCTGAGGAAGATATGTCTATGCATGCAACCCAAGCACCACATCCTAGGCAGATCTCTTACTCATGGGAAATATGATCTTATACACTAATCATTCCAAAGAATGCAAAGATGATATTGCAGAAAAATAACTAACTTTGGTTCACGTACCACTAGTAGCTTGTACTCGCGCGTCCCTGAGAACGTTGGATCCAGCTCCTGTAGATGCAAATTCAACATTGGCCTAATGTATTACATCTTGACAAGGCTCCCAAAACAATAAGTCATTAACAAGAGAAACATTATTACCTGGTATTTCTCTAAAGCATTGTTAATTGCAACAATATCACCTAAACATAGCTGGCAAATACCAGCATTAAGAAGATGCCCTCTAACTCCATATTTCAACAAGTTGTTATTAACAGAATAGCGTGCTATCCCCTCATATATTTCAATAGCCCTTGGATATCTAAGAAAACAGTGAAGTTTTAGACTAGATTAGTTCATAGCGACTTTTAACAGATATGCTCTATATGGAGGTTGGCAGGCTTACTCTTTCATGTGAGCAGAAAATTCAGCCATTTTAGTTTTGCATTGATTTGCAGTTGTTGAAACACCTTCCATTTCAAAATAATCAGCTGCTAATGCATATTGCTCGTTGGCCAATTCAAGGTATTGCTTTTGCTCATATATTTCAGCAATTTCCTGCACATACAAAAACATTAGACATAAATTTATCTCTGAAGAGTAGTTTACTATGGCGCTGCTCATGTATTTCAGTAATCTCTTCCACACACAAATACAACTCACTATAATCCCAATTACGATGGGATCTAGGATCAAGATATATGCAGTCTTACCCCTATAGAAACAGAGACACTGTTTCCGTGAGACCCTAACACATTGGTGCATTTACTGTCTGAAATATCATTGAAAGTAAGCAAGGAAGGTTTAATGTGCCATTTTGTTTAAGACCATTATGACCCCAAAATTAAAACATTGTCAAAAATGACTCTTTTAGCTCCATTGACAATGGACACTCCATTTACAAATACATTATACAAAAATGTATCTCCTAAAAATGATTTACTAGGTAGAGAGGCAGACACATGAAGTTCTTTATCAGATAGTATTCCATGCAGTGGACTAATAGCTAGTACTCATGCGTTGTGCTAGATAGATAAAGAAATAGGTATTAATAGCATTTCAGAGAATAGAGACAAATCATTTCTGATTCATGTAGAGCTGGCATATATGTATGTGTGTGTGCATATATATATATATATATATATATATATATATATATATATATATATATATATATATATATATATATATATATATTTATTTATTTATTTATTTATTTATTTATATATATATACACACACACACACACACTGCTATATACCTTACAATATCTCGCACACATGCTCAACCTCCCAATTTCCTTAAATAGCTCTACTGCTTCTTTTAGACAATTTACAGCCACTGCAACATTTTTATTGTTGAGAAATACGGAGTAAGAATAATTTACTTTCAATTTAAAGAGGAAACATAAAAGAACCAAAAGAAGGATGAACAGCATCCAAAAATGTAGAGAAACTTAGTGAAAAAATATTGAAACATATTAGTCACTACGAACATCTGTTCGGAAAAATGACAAACCATCAAATATCTCTATTAATTCCAGTTTGCCGATACCTACACATCATCTGAATATAATCTGGAGCCACTAGATAATAAGTAGAGAAAGTTCATATATAGCCAGGGAAAATGTAAAAGTAATACATTTGGAATGGCTTATTATTCCCGTGAACAGGGAATTCCCTGGAATTGGGGCAGGAAACAAAATGTTCTTGTGAGATTACTGGGAATCCCTAATTCCTCAAATTTCATGTATCACAAGGCTCTAATATAGCATGGTTTTTGCACAATTTTGGGAAGTTGGATGAATTCCCATCAATCCAAACACGACAGTATTATTTACTGTCTAGTACTTTGTTCACAATAACTCAATTCCAAATTCTTAATAATTATATTCCAATTTCCAAATCATTCCAAATGAGATTAATATGAGACAATGCCTGAGAATCTAGCAATTGAATGTAAAAAAGGCTTGAATACTTAAGGAAATCTCTTGGAGGCATGTTTTTGCAGCCAGCATAATTCCAAAACATTCACCCTCTTCCATCCAAAAACAAATGACATGCATATAATACAATTAGACAACAGGCTCTTTTATGGGACAGTAGTATGGTAATAAGGTGTGTCTTTAAGAATCTTGATGAACATATAAATGTAAGAAAGGAAAAACGTGTGTAGATATATTCAAATTATATCTATGGACTTGCTTTCAGTATCTATTTTCTTGTAGTTGTGACCAGCCTCAGCATATGCATTAGCGGCCTCATGCTTACTGTCCAGCTGCAAATTCAATATCAGGCAAGAACTGAAGTAAGCTTACAAGAATATGACGGAGAGCACATACAAAACGTCAAAACATACCAGGTTCATATTCCAATGGACCAAACAAATACCTTCAAATGACATTCAGCCAATTTGGCATATGCACCCCCGGCTTCAGCCCCTAATACAATAATCACTCAGTAAGAAACCTGTTTCCATGCCATGGAACAGAATAAAGGGAAAACATATACGCATTAAATATTTGGCTCAGTGGATTTAATGAGTTTGGGGTGTTGGCATCTGTTTACAATAAGGAAAAGTAACGGTTTCCTGCTGCATAAGTGAACAAGGTGCATAATAAAGAATCACGCACCTTTTATCCAAATAATACTATCATAATATCAATTATTTTATGTGCTTAAATAATAATAATAATAATATAAATAGAAACATGGAGGCACATTCAACTTGTTATAAATGCTTAGGAATGGTAGATAATATATACTAACTTATACTATCAGAACTGGTTTAATCTTGACAAGAGAACAAACTTGTTACGTGAGTAGCAGATCAGCAGCATGCCCAACATGCTGAAAACAAGAAAACAAATTACCCTCCTCTAAGCTACCTATTATCTTGTCTCCATTAATGAACAGTACCCACCTATCAGACCAGTAAAGGTTATATTAAACAAGGACCTATCTATCATGTACCATAATTTCCAGATGCATCGAGAATAACACAAGCTTTATATCCTTCAATTAAAATCCAGGGGAAGCAAGATAGACAACAATCAACAGGTATCCAACATTAGAATAGAATCAGTTTGATTTAGAACAATATATCCTTTTACGGTTTTTGAGTAAATCAAATTAATCATTGGACACAAACAAAATAAAAAATCCTAATCAAATAGTGAACCATAAAACTTAATTGAACTACAAATATGTCAAATAATGGAAGACATTTATGTGTAAAATAAAGGTACATGACTTAGCGAGCTTGAAGGAATTGGCAGCTTTATCGAATAAATCAGCTGCATCCTCGTTTTTGTTGCTGAAAAGAGACCAACCGCTGAGCCTCCTCTGGGCTTTTTGAAAAAATTCTTCTCCTTTAACCTTCTGATCATTCATGGCACTCTGAGCAGATAGAACCCCAGTCCTATGATTTCAGCACGGAGAGTGAAGCATAGATATGAAATTAAAGAAAGTCAATTGCCAAAAAAATTGCAAGAAATGACTTCAATGGCAGTTTGTGTTTGTGAAATCAAAATATTACAGTGTTACGCAACGAATTAAAATCCAGAAAACATAGCTATTTGAAGCTATAATTTTAACGATGAGACAGCTAAACAGTCAAACCCTAAAAAGCAAAATTTTAAATAATCAAAGCTTTAAGAATGCCATAGTTCGCATAAAAATGGTTTCTTCTAATAGATACATCGAATAACTTGATCATTAAGAAGGAAACGGAAAAAAAAAGATAAAGCATTCAACGCATTCAATTATTCAAAAAGAGGAAAATAAATTCAAGATATCGCACCAGGATAATCTCTGAATCGGATTGGAGAATCCGGAATATGTGTCGCCGTCGACGATTCCTAGCGGCCTCACCTCTTCCGTTAGTCTCCCTCTGAATCTCTCCACACGGCTCGATTGTCTCTTTTTGCTTCTGCGATCGCGCTTTTCAAATCGCAGGGGTCTTGCACTACTTGGGCTCTCTTCTTTTGGTTATAAAAAGTAAACTCCCACGATGATGAATAATTATATACTCCGTAATTGTGTATTTTTTCTAAATTAGTTCCAAAATCAATTAATTTTGAGATAATCATCATCCTATTTTTAAAAGCAGAGGAATTCTGCCCCAACCTTTTCCCGCCCAAAGCATTAAAATTTTGCACCATTGATTTCAATCGATCTACGTTTATTCTTCATTTTAATATAGTACTGATTTAATATATTGTATTTAAAGTAATCGCAATTAACACACACGTATTGAAATTAATGTGGTGTACAATTTCATCCTGAATTATTATATTGTATTTAAGGTAATTGGGAATAAAATACGATGTAACTCAGGCAATTATTACCTTAATTAGGGAAATATATTAATGCATGCTTTTAAATGAGACATCATTAATTCAAAAAAAATAAAATTAACAAGCTAAAAAATAATGGTTTAATAACTTGGGTAATTTTTAAACATTATAAAAAATGAAATATATTAGTGCATGCTTTTAAAACGAGACATTATTACTTTTAAAAAAATTAACTAACTAAAAAATAATGGTTTTAGAAATCATCCTATTCTTAAAAGCAGGGGAATTCTGCCCCAACCTTTTCCCGCCCAAAGCATTAAAATTTTGCACCGTTGGTTTCAATCGATCTACGGTTATTCTTCATTTTAATATAGTACTGATTTAATATATTGTATTTAAGGTAATCGCAATTAACACACACGTATTGAAATTAATGTGGTGTACAATTTCATCCGTAATTATTATATTGTATTTAAGGTAATTGAGAATAAAATACGATGTAATTCAGACAATTATTACCTTAAGTAGGGAAATATATTAATGCATGCTTTTAAACGAGACATCATTAATTCAAAAAAAATAAAATTAACAAGCTAAAAAATAATGGTTTAATAACTAGGGTAATTTTTAAACATTATAAAAAAAGGAAATATATTAGTGCATGCTTTTAAAACGAGACATTATTAATTTTAAAAAAATTAACTAACTAAAAAATAATGGTATTAGAAACATGCGTAATTTTTAGCCCCGTTTGAAAAAATAAACTGACTTTTTATAAAACTAACAAAAATTATGAATCTAAAAAACTAGAAGAATAATGGTTTAAAAATTTTCCTAATATAAAGAGCTTATTATATATTGAGATTAACACCATCATTATTTAATTGCAGCGGGTGGTCTAAATTTATTTTAGGAAAAATTTGTTACATGTGGACTTTAATAAATAAATAAATATAAATATTTTTATTTATAATGATCAAAGGTTTGAGTTGTTGTCTAGATTTATTTTAAGAAAATTTGTTGTGTATAGACTTTTATAATTAAATAAATATAAATACTTTCATTAATCCCAGTCAAAGTTTCTAGGGATTGTCTAGATTTATTATAGGAAAATTTGTTATATGTGAATTTTATTTAATAAATAAATATAAATATTTTATTAGTCACGGTCAAAGATTCTAGAAGGGAAATGAATAATATTATTTGTATTTTTATTTTTCATTATATATATGCTTTTTATTATATATTGAGAGGTCAAGATTTATCTTAGAAAAATTTGTTATATATGAACTTTTTATTATATAATGAGCTTATTATGGGGGTGTTTCGTTGTACAGGTACTAATTGGCTTTTTTCTCAAACTTTTACCTCCACTGTCTTTTTTTTCAAAAATGACATCCTTATCTCACTTTGAGGCGTCTTTTCTTTAATATATATTTTTATAAATAGTTTAGTAAATAGCCTTGCAATAGGGTTTATTTTTGGAAAATATTCAGAAATAAATATTCAACATAGTTAATTTTAATATATGTAAATAAATCAACGAGTAAAAATTAATTATTAGTATAAAAATATCCCAAACGAACTAGTGTAAGCAAATGACACCAGTAGCACTGGTGTCATTTTAGACTTACCGTGTATATATATATATATATATATATATATATATATATATATATATATATATATATATATATATATATATATATATATATATATATATATATATATATATATATATATATATATATATATATATATATATATATATATATATATATATATATAGACACACACACACACACACACAGATATACATATATATACATACATACATATATACATATATATATATATATATATATATCTATATATGTGTGTGTGTGTATACATATATATACATATACATACATACATACATACACACACACACACACACACACACACACACACACACACACACACACACACACACACATATATATATATATATATATGTTGGGTTATGGAACCCGGGGCCTAGGCAACTAGGCGGAAGGGTGTCGAACCAAGTCGAGAGTGCACAAAATCTGGGGTCAAGTAGACTGAAAGTGATATTGTGATAGTTAGAATGCAACTCAGAACGTAAGTCCCCTCTCCTCTAGAAGGGAAGGGGTTTATATGCAGATTACAACTAGGGTTCCGACCGTTGGTCCATAGTCCAACGGTCTGGGCCCACTAAGATTGGGTTGTTCACTGGCGGCGTCCAACCACATTATTAACCCTAGGACTGCTATACAAATGTAGGTTATAAGTAGGGTGGCTATAGCAACTCTGCCAGAGGCATGGCAGGAGTCTAATCGTGGGCCCCTTGATCTTGACTCCCGTCAGCTCCCTTGTCCAGGTCTGGTCTGCCGCGCCCAGGGCTGAGGCCGAGTGCATGACCTGTCTTCGGAAGCCTCTAGGCGGAAGGCCGGCCGGGGGTGGTCCGAGGATGACCGACCCTGCCGTGGCCGAGTGCGTACAACTGCCAAGGTGGTCTTTCCTGGTCCTTTGCCTTGGTCCCGCCAAGTGGGCCTTAGCGAAGTTGGGCTGGGCCGTCTTCCTGTTGGGCTGGATACTCCCATTCCCGGGTATCCATCATGAGTCCCCTACTTCCTCGGCCGAGCGTGGCGAAGCCGAGGGAAGTAATCCAAAAAGTTGGGATTTTGAATTTTGAAATTTTGAAAATCTTGGCCGTGTGTAGAAGTCCCCCACTGCCCAACTTGAGTGCTGATGAGGGTTGGGGAGTGTTCCAACTGGCAAGATTTACACGTGTCAACCTCGATTTCGGAGAAGCATGATTGCGCTGCTTGGGAGACGCAACGTCTCTGTACTGTTCCTTTGTCAGCCGTTCATGATGATTTGTGATCGTACGCGTGAGGAAACGCCACGTCCCTTCGAAATTGTGACTTTTCATTGAGTCTGGTCGGATCCCTTTAACGTATAAAAGCGAGGATTTTCCCCATCCTCTCCATATTTGTCATTTTTGCGCCTCACCTTCGCCGTCGATTTCGCTCATCGTCTCTGCTCACTCGCCGTCGCCGCCGTATTCTACCTTGAAGGTTAGTCCATCCTTCCCCGTTCTCATGGCGTCTTCCGATTCTACTCCTTCCATCCCCGCTGTTGATCCAGCGGCGGCTTGTTTTGAGGAGATGTACCGACAAGATCCCTCCCTCCGCTCTGACGGTCTGATGGGAGGAATCGATCATTCTAGGGTTCTGAGCGCGGTGCCTCTCCGTACATTGGTTACCGTGGTGTCGTCGTCCCAGGCACCGCCCCTGAAGGGGAAAAAATCGAAGACCGCCAAGAGTTAGAGAACCGTCAAAGGTCAGACCAAAAAATCCTCACCCGTCACCGTGTTGGAAACGGGTCCAATTACGAGTACGGGTTGTTTATTGTTAGATGTTGATTTTGATGAGGCTCTTCGCTTCGTGGGGGAGGGTTATTCCGTGCGCCGACCACACACAACCAATCATGTCTTCTTCGTGACCAGTCCCGACGCCGAGGTCGGGGTACATGTGGTGTCTATGCGTTACGGTCTTCGCTTCCCTCCTCATGATCTGATAGTCCAATTTCTGAATTTCTACCGTCTTCTGCCGGATCAACTCAGTCCCCACTCCTATTATTGTTTCTCGATCTTCTTGATTAAGTGTCACCTGAGGAGAGTCCCCTAGTCCTTGGATCAGTTCCGCTATATGTTCAAGGTTTCTAAAGTCAGGGCGCGTGAGGGAAATTCGTATGTTGTTGTCTCTTCTCAGGCCGAGTGTGGCATGGCTGTCATTCCTACGTCCCTGAAGCTCTGGAAGGCCAAATTCGTTTTCATCTCTAGCTTTCCTGGGGATCGGCATCCTTTCCAAGCCAGGTTTCCCGACTATCACACCTTCATTCGTCATCCTCGTCCTGAGGCCACTCCCGATCTTCTCGCACACGCGCAGAAATTCTTGGATGACTGCTGGCCTAAACCGCCCCATGTGTACACGGTGTGTACAAAGCAGAACCTAGCGGAGGTGGGGATTCTTATCTCCCTCGAACGCCAATTCGAGTTGACCGAGGCCGTGCTGGGGAGTCGTCCTAAGCATGGACTTGAAGAGAGTACCTCGAGGCCGGGAGATCTGGAGTCGGAGGGGGAAGAAGAGGAAGAGGACGAGGAGGTCGAGACCGATGAAGAGTTAGGACAACCATCCTACTCCGAGGGCACTGCCGATGTGGAGCCTTCCGGAGGTCTGTCCTTCACTTTAGGTTTTTTCCTTTTTAATGCCAAATCTTCTAACTTTTGTTTTGTCCTGCCAGGAGACATGCATCCATTGGAGGTCATTCGTAAGGCCAAGCTGTTGGCTCAAAATCGTAGCCGAGAAGAGGAGGTTCAACAAGAACCACCCTCCGGGGGTACATCTGGATCTGCTGCGGTCGTTCCGAATCGGGAGGTGATTCCGACCCGGAACCAGAGAAAGAGGAAGCTCATTCAGGTCGAGGAGGAAGAGACCGCGTCCAAGCAGGACACGGTTCCGACTCAGATTCCGTTGAGCCAACGCCCGACCGGTCCTCAGGATGGGAAGTGCCCCACTTCCCTCGATAGGACTGACGGGGATGTGCAGGCCGAGGCCAAGGTCGCATCCCTGTCCGCGACGTTGAAAGACGAGGACGAGATTCTGTCGTCCTTGCAAGGGTTGGTGGATGGTTTCTACAAAAAGGTGAGCTTCCTGGTGCCTTTATTTTCTCCATTTATATAGATAATTGACTTCGTTTTTTCTTAGGCGTCGGCGAAATTGAGCTTGATCAGCAAATGCCGAGCCGGGGCTGAATTCTCCTCAGGCGTGGACTTCCTGGCCTCGGTGGAGACGGAACTATCCCGCCTAAGGAAATTGGCGGAAGCCGAGCATGAACAGGCCACCGAGCTCAAGATGCAGGCTGTGGCAAAGTCCGAAGAAGTGGTCCGCCTACAGGGCCTTTTGAAGGAGTCGGAGGAATCGGCTTCCCAACTGACGACTTCCATGGCCGAGCTCGAGGGGCGTCTACGTCAGTCCGAGGGCCGAATATCGGAGATGGATGTTGACTTGGCCGAGGCTGTCTCCGCGCAACGGTCTCTGGAAGCTGGGCGAGATCGGGCCCTTGCTGAGAAGGAACAAGTTGCTGCCGAGAAAGAGCGCGCCGTCTCCGACTTCCTTCAGTCCCCAGCCTTCAAAGACGCATGTTTGGAAAAAATGGCTGACTACTATGAGAGCTGGCTTGGGACCGAGGCCGGCATAAAGAAGATGGGGGAGGAGGGGATGAAGTGGTTCGAGTCAGGCGTCTATCATGGGATCCAGCTCGTCCTTCGCCGGACCAGAAGAGTGGACCCGTCCTTCCCTCTGCCCGGGGTCGTCATCCCAGACATGCACTATTAGACAAAAGTGCAACTCTAGAGGGGGGGTGAATAGAGTTGTTTTCAAGAATGTACGTTTTTCGTAAAAATTATCGCAGGAAAAAGTAAGGAGAGTAAGGGAAAGAAGAACACCGGGATTTATACTGGTTCACCACCTCGTGGCTAGTCCAGTCCTCCGAGAGACTCTCTCGAAAGTCCTACTAATCTTCAAGCTTCAACGGGTGCTTGAAAAACCGGTACAACTTGAGAACTTGAATCACACAAGCCTCACTTTCTTACAACAACAAGACTTGAGTCACACAAGTCTTAAGAACAACACTCAAATGAAATTGAGTTTACAACACAAGAATGAAAGCTCACACAATTGAGCAAAGTAGTGTTGAAAGATTTAAGCTCTATGGATGACAACTTCTGTAGCACTCAAAGAAAAAATATTTCTAACTCTCAAAAATAATATTTTGATGAGGAAGATGAAGCAAAGTATGAATAGCTCAGGGAAATATGTTGGAGTGCAAGAGGTGTATTGAAATGAAGGAGAATGAGGGATTAAATAGGCTGAGAAAAAATAAAGCCGTTGAAGAAAGCTGATGTTCTGTACCAGAGAGAATTAATCGATTAAATTAGGAATTTTAATCGATTAAAGTGTACATAAGCGAAAAGCCTGAAAAGAAAGGTGAATAATAATCGATTAAATGAAGGCAAATAATTGATTAATAGGCTCTATCCGAACTAATCGATTAATTGATGAGAAATAATCGATTATTGTTCAAAAATGAGCAGCCCTACGGAAAGGCTTAAAAAATCGATTAAAATGAAGCAAAAAAACGATTAGGAGGCTCTGTCCAAGCTAATCGATTTTTTTAAGAGAAAAAATCGATTAAGAATTCAAACCTGAGAAATTGCGCTGGATCTAATCGATTATTTTAAAGGAAATAATCGATTAAAATGAAAATAATGCGCAAACACAAAGGGCCCAAGCCAAGTGCGATTGGAAGCACTTTGGCTTCTAACTCGTTGTTTGAGACAACGAGAATAAGAAGGCGCTCCTACGATTATATCTCCCTTATTCAATGAATTTGAGTAGGGGAGAGAAAAAGAGAGTCCAAAAATTATTTTGTGTGTCAAACAATACACAAAAAAATATTTAAAGTATATTTTTCTCACCAAAGAAAATTGTGTAACTTTAAGAAAATGTTTAAAGAAATTTTGACACACTTATTTTGAGATTGACTCACTAAAATATTTTAGACAGAGAAAAAATGATTTTTCAACTGACTCAAAAATAAATTTTATCCCTCAGAAATTAAATTGTTTTGTGCAAAAGATATTGTCATCCTTACAAGAATCCTAGACTCAATAAAAATTAAAAAGTCTTCGGAGTCTTCACATCACTTCGAAAAACTGCATTGGGGGACCGTTGATTTTTATCCCGTAACTTTCTTGATACGCCTCTTTTCTTTTCTCGGTACGAAAAGTAAATTTTCGATCATCGTTTGAATTTCATCATCCTGTTTGTCATTTATCAAAACAAAAATATTCCAGAAAAATAATAAAGGGGTTTGAACTCATGTCCAACAATTTCCCCCTTTTTGATAATGACAAACATAGTTTAGAAAAAGCAAAGAAAAGAATACTTCCCTTAAATGATTCCCCCTGCAATGTTAGAGAAGTGCAGCAAAAATAATCATCGGAGTAATAAGCGGAAAAAAAAATCTCAACTATCCTTCCTTCCCCCTTTTGGCATTATCAACCGATAACTTTCCCCCTTAAACAATGCCGGGATTTTGAAGGAAAAGAATGGCAAGAGTTTTCTTTAAAAGAGAATTTGTAAAATGCCACAAAGGGACAATATGTTCTAAACAAGAACAATATTGCCAAACTAACAATAATATTAATACATAAGCAGTTAATATCAACTAGCATCATCATCATCCACCAAAAGAGTTAAAAACAAATAACAATGTATCAATCAAGAGAAAAATAACAATCAAAGAGAGTTCGCCGGACGAGCTCCTCCGCCAAAGCTGTGACGCGGGCCACGGAAGGAGCGAGATTGCTCAAGACGAGTCATCCTCTCGTTGAGCTGGCGAACGTCATCTCGGATGCACGTGAGAGTGTCGAAGATCTTCTTCACCCAAGAAGGTTCCGGTGCTTCTTCTCTCGGACGAGTCCTCCGCTGACGAGTGACGCGCTCCGTGGCTCGACTACCTCCGGCTTGAGATGACTCAGCTTGATTCTCGTTTTGGCTTTCTTCTTCTTCTTCGGCGACGACCAAGTCCAGATTTGGTGCAGCATCTCCCTCCTCTCGATACATGATCCGGGAAAACTTGGCTTCAGTGATGAAACAAGTTTTCTTAACCGGCACCTGAGTGTCCCGAGTAAAGTCTATTTTGCAATGTGCAAGGATATGCATAACGGGGATGGCAAACCGGAGATGGGAAAAACGAGTGCCATCGCTAAGGGCAACGATAAAGAAGTGAACCCAATCAAATTTGACATCGTTCAACAGGACGTGAAACAAACGAATATCGTCCTTGTTGACGACGCCATGGTTCGAATCACGGGGCAACAAAACATATGAAAAAATGTATTGTTGGACACGTTGAATTAAAGTGAGATTAACGACACTCGGGTTGCTAGAGTTTCTAAACTTGAGGTCACGATGATCCAACCCGAGTTGTCGCCAAATTGCCTCATCTTGGAATGTTTCATCCAAGTTTTCGGTAATTTCGCCGCGACGAAGACCAAACAACGAAGTCAAACCGGCACCGTCAATGAAAACGGTTTTGCCGTCAACATATGAAATGAGAGATGGCGAACCTCCCTTAGTGGTACGAAGATTTGCATAAAATTGACGTATAAGATTTGGACAGAAAAATGCATACGTCAAATGAATGAACCGAAGCAATCCTTGTTGAAAGAACATAGACTTACTCGGGGCATAGGTCGCCGATTTGAAGAGGTCCTTGTTCACGATCTTGGGAGCGACGATCTCCTTCGTGAGGAAGATGTTGTGGAACCTCTCGACTGAAGCCCCAGTGTTGAAGGCGAGACCCGTTTGAATGTGAATGTACTTGCTCCCTTCACGACGCCATGGCCTCTCATTCTCCTCTGCTGCGGTTTCTTGACCCGAGGAAGCGTTCTTGCACCTTGGCATCCTTCCTCTTGAAATTGATGAGATTTGGTGAGAAGATTTGTGAGAAAATGGAAGAAGATTGAGAGGGATTGAAGAGGAGAAAGAGTTAGGGTTTCTGATTTCTGAAAAAGAGAATGGCGAAGAAGACGAAGCCTGCGCTGGATATAGGGCGAAAATCGAATATTAATCGATTAAAATGAAGTATTTAATTGATTAAGGAACACAGGCGATGCAAAATCGATTAAATGAAGCATATTAATCAATTAGAAGAAGCAGAGCCAAAACGTCTCTTTCAAGATATTAATCGATTAATTATAGAAGGTTAATCGATTAAGATGAACAGATGAGTCTAATCGATTAATTGAACAAAATTAATCGATTAAAAGGTGAATCAGCGCTAAAGACGTTTTCGAATATTAATCGATTAAACAGAAACGATTAATCGATTAAGAGAGACAGAGGCGACTAATCGATTTTTCTTTGAGGAATAATCGATTAAAATTTGTTTGAAGAAAAAAAATATCAAGTCCAATTAGGTTGAATACCAAGGGAAGAGATACCTATAATAAAAGCCCTGCAAAAAGAATTATTGCGCCTCCGACGCTCAAATTAGTACCATCAATAAAAAGAATAAATTAGTTCATAGAGATATCCAAAATGCCAAGTTCATTCCGAATGTGAAAGAAACTCTCCCTACTAAGGGATTTCGTGAAAATGTCGGCCAATTGATGTTTCGTTTCAACAAACTCAATTGTGACATCTCCCTTTTGGACGTGATCTCGTATGAAGTGATGCCTAATTTCTATGTGTTTAGTCCTGGAGTGAAGAACGGGGTTCTTCGATAGACTAATGGCGCTCATATTGTCACACCTAATTGGGATGTAATCAAGTATAAGGCCGAAATCCACTAGTTGTTGTTTTAGCCTCTGAATTTGGGCACAACAACTTCCCGCAGCGACATATTCCGCTTCGGTGGTGGAAAGTGCAACACTAACCTGTTTCTTACTAAACCACGAGATTAACGAATGACCGAAGAAGTGGCAAGTACCGCTGGTACTTTTCCTATCGAGTTTGCAACCTGCAAAATCCGAGTCAGAATAGCCAACAAGATGACATGTCGAACCTTTGGGATACCAAAGACCTACGTTCAACGTGCCCGCGAGATATCGCATTATCCTTTTGATCGCAACCAAGTGCGACTCCTTAGGACAAGATTGATACCTAGCGCATATACAAACGGAGTACATGATATCCGGTCTACTCGCGGTAAGATAAAGTAAAGAGCCGATCATACCTCGGTAGCGCTTGATGTCAACATCTTTACCTTTTTCGTCCTTGTCGAGATAGCAAGAGGTGCTCATTGGTGTGTCAATGGATTTGGATTCGGTAACATCGAACCTTTTAAGCAATTCCCTACAATATTTTGTTTGACACACGAATGTTCCTTCTTTGCATTGTCTAATTTGCAGCCCAAGGAAGAACTTTAATTCTCCCATCATTGACATTTCAAATTCACTTTGCATCATATCGGAAAAATCCCTGCACAAAACCTCGTTAGTAGCACCGAATATGATATCATCTACGTAAACTTGAACCAAAAGGATGTCTTGGTTATCTTTCTTGATAAAAAGAGTAGTGTCGACTTGACCCCGTTTGAACTCATGGTCCAAAAGAAATTTGCTTAACCGTTCATACCAAGCACGAGGTGCTTGTTTGAGACCGTAAAGCGCCTTTTTGAGTTTGAAGACATGTTCGGGAAACTCATAGTCTTCGAAACCCGGGGGTTGTTCGACATACACTTCCTCTTGAATGATACCATTAAGGAAGGCACTTTTAACATCCATTTGATAAAGTTTAAAATCCATTGTAGATGCAAATGCAAGCAATAAACGAATAGCTTCTAAACGTGCAACCGGTGCATAAGTTTCTTCATAATCAATGCCTTCTTCTTGATTGTAGCCTTTAGCTACAAGCCTAGCTTTGTTTCTAGTGATTACTCCATTTTCGTCGAGTTTGTTACGAAACACCCATTTTGTGCCAATAACGGAATGATCATTAGGTCTAGGCACCAATTCCCAAACATCATTGTGTTTAAATTGGTTAAGCTCCTCTTGCATTGCCATAGACCAATGTTCATCATTAATAGCATCCAAAACGGTTGTTGGTTCAAATTGAGAAACAAAGGCCATGTGATTAATTGTGTTCCTAAGAGAATTACGAGTAGAAACTCCCTGCGTTATTTCACCAATAACGTTGTCAATCGGGTGGTTCTTCAATGTTCTCCACTCCTTAGGAAGCTCCGTTTGTTCCTGCGTTTTCTCTTCTTCCGGTTCCTTTTCCTTAACGATTTCTTCATCATCATCATAAGAACCTGCAACATTATCAACAATACCTTTCTTCGCCAGGCGAGCATCAAATTCATCAAAGACAACATGAATAGATTCCTCTACGGTCTTAGTACGCTTGTTGAACACTCTATATGCCTTACTACGAAGAGAATAACCTAAGAAAATTCCTTCATCTGACTTAGCATCAAATTTTCCCAAGTTATCTTTTCCGTTATTATGAATAAAAACTTTACATCCAAAGACATGAAAATAGGAAAGGTTAGGCTTTCTTCCTTTGTAAAGTTCATAGGGCGTTTTCTTGAGTATCGGTCTAATGACGGCTCGGTTTAACACGTAGCACGCGGTACTCACGGCATCCGCCCAAAAATATTTAGGAAGGTTTGCCTCATTGAGCATAGTTCTAGCCATCTCTTCAAGAGATCTATTTTTCCGTTCAATCACTCCATTTTGTTGTGGTGTACGGAGGGCCGAGAAGTTATGCTCAATGCCTAATTCGTCACATAAGGCATCAAAACCATCTTGATCGAATTCTCCCCCATGATCACTTCTTATGGATGAAATGTGACAATTTTTTTCATTTTGAACCAATTTAATGAATTTCTTAAAAGCATTAAGTGCATCATACTTATGAGCAAGAAAGAGTGTCCATGTAAACCTCGAATAGTCATCAACGATAACAAAGCCAAAGTAATTACCTCCTAAACTCATAGTCCTTGAAGGTCCAAAAAGGTCCATGTGCAAAAGTTGTAATGGCCTAGTCGTAGAAATAACGTTCTTTGACTTAAACGAGGCCCTTACTTGCTTCCCCTTTTGACATGCATCACAAATTAGATTCTTCTCAAACTTAAGTTTAGGAACACCAATTACTAAGTCTTTAGAAACCAACTTATTAAGATGGTCCATGTTAACGTGAGCTATCCGACGATGCCATAGCCACGTTTCTTCCTCTTTGGTAATGAGGCACTTAGCTAAGATAGACGGGGAATTTTCAAGATCAAACATATAAATGTTATCTACTCTACTACCACAAAGAATAGTCCTATTGTCACACAAGCGTTCTACAATGCATTTACTAGAATCAAAGATGACACGGTTACCTCTATCGCACAATTGGCTAATGCTAAGAACATTGTGCTTGAGGCCCTCAACAAGAAGAACGTTCTCAACGGTTGTAGCATTGTCTCTCCCGACGGTGCCACTTCCAATTATTCTTCCCTTGTTGTTGTCACCAAAAATGACATTGCCACCTTTGAAATACTCTAAACTCCTAAATTTGGATGCGTCTCCGGTCATGTGCTTGGAGCATCCGCTATCGAGATACCAAGAGGTACTCGAAGCCTTCAAGCACACCTACAAAAAGATATCAAGGAGACGGTTTAGGTACCCATATATTGTTGGGTCCTTTTTGGTTAGCATATGTGCGATGTGTGTGCGTTTGTTGAAAATGCCTAATTTTGGTGAAGCACACGGGTGCAATGTGACCTATCTTATTGCAATAGTGGCAAATAACATTTGGATTATTCATCCTATATGGTTGAGTGTAATGAGTTCTAGGTTTGCTTGGATGTGCTCTTCTAGTTTGATTATTTATCCTAGCATTTTTATTCCCCCTAGCTTTAACAAATGTTGTTTTTCTAGGTTGGTTTTTCTTATATCCAAGTCCTTCACCATTACTAACTTTTTGCTTAAGAATTTTATTTAAGGTGTTTGAAGCATTATTGAACTTTCCCAATTTACTTTCTAAAGTAGCAACTTTAGCTTTTAATGAAGTACAACTAGAACATGTAGAAGAAGAAGTAGTTGAAGGTTCTTGTGGCCTTTTTCCAAAAGATATAATTTCTTGTTTAAGTTTATCATTTATGTTTTTGAGTTCTTTTACATCCTTCTCAAAAATCAGGATTTTTTGTTTAACTTCATTATTTTCTTTGGAAGCCTTTTTGAACATTCCTACTAAATCTTCTATAATGCAAGCAACATCATTAAGAGTTAAAGAATCATTGGGAGAAGGTTCTTGATCACTTACCTCTTTTGATGTATCACCATCTTCAATGGCCATGAGACATAAGTTGGCCACTTCCTCCGTTTCTGAGTCTTCACTCCAGGAGCCGTCGTTCTCCCAAGAGATGTAGGCACGTTGCTTTTTCGGTGCCCTCTTGTCCTTCTCGTTCTTGAGCTTCGGACACATTGGTTTGATGTGTCCAATTTCACCACACCCATAGCATTTGGGTGGAGTGTTCTTCTTGGCTCCCTTCTTGAGCATCATCTTCTTGAATTTTCAGACAAAGAGTCCGAGGTCGGTGTCGTCGCTGTCATCATCTTCTTCATCAACGTTGTTGTGGGTTGATGTTGTTGCGGGTAGAGCAATAGACCTCTTGTTCCTCTCTTCAACCACCTTTGAGAGTTGGGTGGTTTCGTAGGTAATAAGATTACCTCGAAGAGCATCATAGGTCGTTGTTTGGAAGTCACGACCTTCTTCGATTGCGTCCACCTTTGAACGCCATTTGGGGGATAGGCTTCGTAGCACCTTTCTCACGAGCTCTCGGTCGGTGTAGGTCTTCCCGAGAAGATTGAGAGGATTAATGATGTTAGAGAACCTCTCAAACATTTCCTCAATCTTCTCGTTTTCCTTCATTGAGAAGAGTTCGTACTCGTGAGTGAGATGGTCGATTTTGGCCTCCCGAACCTGCGCGGTTCCTTCGTAGGTGACCTCCAATTTCTCCCACATTTGTTTTGCGGTTTCACACCGCGAAATTTTGCGGTAGTCATCCGCATTAACACCGCAATAAATCATGTTTATTGCTTTTGCGTTGAGCTCCATCTTTTTGCAATCTTCGTCGGTGAACTCCTCTTCGGTCTTGGGAACTTTGACTTCACCGACTTTCTTCATCGGGACTCCGCAGCCGTTCTTCACAATCAACCATAGCTTGTAGTCGTTGGATTGGATAAAGATTCTCATCCTCTCCTTCCAATACGAGTAGTTTGTTCCATCGAACAAAGGTGGCCTCGTGGTTGATTGTCCCTCGGTCACTCCTGCGTTGAACATTCTTGATACCATTTGATCTTTTAGTTCCTGAAAAAATAACGTATTCGAAGAACTTCCTGCTCCGATACCAATTGTTAGACAAAAGTGCAACTCTAGAGGGGGGTGAATAGAGTTGTTTTCAAGAATGTACGTTTTTCGTAAAAATTATCGCAGGAAAAAGTAAGGAGAGTAAGGGAAAGAAGAACACCGGGATTTATACTGGTTCACCACCTCGTGGCTAGTCCAGTCCTCCGAGAGACTCTCTCGAAAGTCCTACTAATCTTCAAGCTTCAACGGGTGCTTGAAAAACCGGTACAACTTGAGAACTTGAATCACACAAGCCTCACTTTCTTACAACAACAAGACTTGAGTCACACAAGTCTTAAGAACAACACTCAAATGAAATTGAGTTTACAACACAAGAATGAAAGCTCACACAATTGATCAAAGTAGTGTTGAAAGATTTAAGCTCTATGGATGACAACTTCTATAGCACTCAAAGAAAAAATATTTCTAACTCTCAAAAATAATATTTTGATGAGGAAGATGAAGCAAAGTATGAATAGCTCAGGGAAATATGTTGGAGTGCAAGAGGTGTATTGAAATGAAGGAGAATGAGGGATTAAATAGGCTTAGAAAAAATAAAGCCGTTGAAGAAAGCTGATGTTCTGTACCAGAGAGAACTAATCGATTAAATTCGGAATTTTAATCGATTAAAGTGTACAGAAGCGAAAAGCCTGAAAAGAAAGCTGAATAATAATCGATTAAATGAAGGCAAATAATCGATTAATAGGCTCTGTCCGAACTAATCGATTAATTGATGAGAAATAATCGATTATTGTTCAAAATGAGCAGCCCTACGGAAAGGCTTAAAAAATCGATTAAAATGAAGCAAAAAATCGATTAGGAGGCTCTGTCCAAGCTAATCGATTTTTTTAAGAGAAAAAATCGATTAAGAATTCAAACCTGAGAAATTGCGCTGGATCTAATCGATTATTTTAAAGGAAATAATCGATTAAAATGAAAATAATGCGCAAACACAAAGGGCCCAAGCCAAGTGCGATTGGAAGCACTTTGGCTTCTAACTCGTTGTTTGAGACAACGAGAATAAGAAGGCGCTCCTACGATTATATCTCCCTTATTCAATGAATTTGAGTAGGGGAGAGAAAAAGAGAGTCCAAAAATTATTTTGTGTGTCAAACAATACACAAAAAAATATTTAAAGTATATTTTTCTCACCAAAGAAAATTGTGTAACTTTAAGAAAATGTTTAAAGAAATTTTGATACACTTATTTTGAGATTGACTCACTAAAATATTTTAGACAGAGAAAAAATGATTTTTCAACTGACTCAAAAATAATTTTTATCCCTCAGAAATTAAATTGTTTTGTGCAAAAGATATTGTCATCCTTACAAGAATCCTAGACTCAATAAAAATTAAAAAGTCTTCGGAGTCTTCACATCACTTCGAAAAACTGCGTTGGGGGACCGTTGATTTTTATCCCGTAACTTTCTTGATACGCCTCTTTTCTTTTCTCGGTACGAAAAGTAAATTTTCGATCATCGTTTGAATTTCATCATCCTGTTTGTCATTTATCAAAACAAAAATATTCCAGAAAAATAATAAAGGGGTTTGAACTCATGTCCAACATGCACGACCCTAGCCTGAATGCCGAGCTTGGGGAGAATCGGGATTACTTTGGGACGCCCGAGCGCAAGGACACGGGTTCCGATGCCGTCGGTGAAGAGCAACCCTCAAACTCCCTTCCTTAATGCTTTTCCTTTGTAATTTTTGAAGTTCTTGCCTTCCATTGTAATGAACAAGATTGGTTTACTATTTCGTTACATGCATGAACAGTAAATAGATTTTCTTCTGACATTATTTATTTGAATATATTTGAATTACGCTTTTTGAGAAACTAACTCTTTGGCTTGCCCATGTAAGCAGACCTAACCACTGGACCGTCGCACTGTTTCACCCATGTGTCACTGCAAACAATTCCAACTTCAATCAATGCGACTGCTCACCTTCCTTATCTCTTCGCTTTCGGGCCTATAAATTGGCCCTCTACTTGTGTTGTGAGACCATCCCTTCCTTACGGCAATTGTGCTAACATTCCCATGGCTTCCAACAATCCAAAAGAAAATGTTCCTTCGTCCTCTCACTCCAAAGCCGGCCGTCGTCCCCCTCCTTCTCCGCCGAAAGACGCCAAATCGCGTACATGCTCCTGGTGGTACCGTGCAAAGAGGTTGGAAAGGCGCATTGAACGTTTTCAAAGACTCACGAATTACCTTCACGGGGTCCCTCAACGGCCTGCGCCTTCGGTTGAGGTTGCTCAGCCAGCTGCTGATGCCATTCCTGCGGGTGACAATCACCCGGAAGAGTCCGTCGGCTCTTCCTAGATATCCTTTCCATGCCCCTTCCCTGCATATCTGCCCATGGAGGTTTGCAGAACAAGGGGGCCATCCACGTCCTTCGGTGCCTGGGCTTTGTTAATCTTGAAGTCCATGGGGCCTTGGGATGGGGCGCGTCTACCTCCCCATTGATTTTAAGACCAGGGAAAAAGGAGGTCCATAAATCTATTGGGAGGTAGAGAACCTTAGGTCTTTTTCTTTCTCAGTTCCGCCGTGTAATAAATGTTGCCGGGGCCACAACTGTAGTGTGTAGGGCTTGTAATAAATGTTGTAGCTTTTTGGGAAATACCTTTGTAATGGAGTTTGACTTTGTGTGCAATGAATGCCTTTGTAATAAATGCCTCATTTTGATTATAAATATGATGCGTTGCTCCTTTCTCTATTTGCTCTTTTTGCAATATGGTGTTAAGCCCTGGTACTCCCTCTCTAGAAAAAAGAACATCCTTTATTCGGGCCACTCCACCATGCTCGTTTCTTATGGCAGATTCCATTCTTCCCAGCTTCGCCACCGCTCCGACCGCGGTGGGGATATGCGTCGATCCTGATCTTCCTTCCTTGAGTGAGGAGTCTGTTCAAGGCCCTCCATGTCACGAACCTGCCACGGAGGAGGTTTCAAAGAGATCTGGCCGTCTGGTGCGCAAGGTGGGCACCAACGTTCGTGCCTATCTCGAAGCCTTTCGCCTTGCTCATCGCAAGAAGACTGCCAACACAACCCTTAAGACGAAGTTTGTGACCGATCATGACACATCTTCCGTGGATTCTTCTCTTTCTAAAGAAATGGGTGTGTACTTTGACCATTCGGGAAACAGTGCTTCATGTTCTCGTACTTAAATGATATATTGTCGCCCTTGGCGTATCTTGTAATGAAACTGCTTGCATGCTCTGTCTTCTGTTTTTTTGCATCCTAAAGGGTTTCTATTGCGCTCACACCCTCAGCAGGGCGGCGAAAGGTGTGTCCTCAGCAGAACTAAGGGTCGTGGAAGACATCCTAAGCAGGATTGCAAGTTTTCCGTCCTAAGCAGGACCTTGCGCTGCTCTTTGTGCTATCAACAAGTTGTGCCCATTCGGACCTTGTTCTTCGTCTCGTTCAGAGCGCCGATTCCCTGGGTAAAACCGTGCAGATGGGCTCCCCCCTGAAGGGACACTCGGCAATAGGCATTGCCGAGTGGCGAGACGGTAAAATCTTGTTTCTCGTGATGTGTGTGGGAGCACAAAGGGACTTTGTTCGCGTAAATCGAAAGACCGCGTGAGGCCAAAATCGTGGCGTGGGAGCCCGATGTCGTTAAGCAACATCATAAATTGCGTAAAACAAAGCAAAATTCGCGTGGAAGCGAGTATTTCATTAAGTAGAATATTTTTTTGCTACCGAGGCCGACTGGTTACGGTTCTCAGTGCATCACATGTAGAAAGAAATGAGATTGTGCGTGTTCCAGTGTCTGCCGAGTTCACGGCCTTCAAGCATGGAGAGCTTGTAGGTACCCGGACTTAGCACAAATGTGACCTTGTAAGGTTCTTCGTAGCTTTTGGCGAACTTTCCCCCTTTTGTGGGTTGACTAGCTTCCCTCTTTCTGAGCACCAAGTCTCCTACTCGGAATTCCCTTGGTCTAACCTTGCAGTCGTAATACTCTTTGACCTGCCTTCGGTAGTTTTCTGCTATGAGGAAGGCTCGCTCCCGGCGTTCTTCAATGAAATGGAGGTCGGTCGCCATGGTTTTCTCGTTTTCTTGAGCTTTATAATTCTCTTCCCTCCATGTTGGGATGAACACCTCCGAGGGTGCCCTGGCCTCCAGGCCATAACACATGGAGAACGGCGTTTCTCCCGTCGCCCTCCTCGGAGTGGCACGGTATGCCCATAGTACGTTGGGGAGTTGGTCCACCCATGCACCTTTGTAGGACTCAAGCCTCTTCTTGATCCCATCCATGATCGTCCGATTGGCATTCTCCACTTGGTCGTTCCCCTGAGGGTAAGCCACAGAGCTGTAGGTGTGTTTTATCTTCTAATCTTGCAGAAATTCGTTGAAATGTCCAGCCTCGAACTGGGTTCCGTTATCTGTAGTGATCTGCCTTGGGACACCATATCGACAGAGTATGTTGTTGCTCACAAATTTTGAGCATTGTTCCGAGGTTCCTCCCACTAAGGGCTCGGCCTCGATCCACTTTGTGAAGTAATCGACGGCCACAATGATCCACCGGAAGTTGCCAGGTGCCCTCGACATTAAACCTATCAGGTCTATTCCCCAATGAGCGAAGGGAATTGAAGAGCTGATGGGATGGTAACTCGTTCCCGGTCTTCCAGGGATGTTCTGAAAATTTTGACACACTTTGCAACGCTTAGCACGTCTGGCACAGTCCTTCACCATGGTCGGCCATAAATAGCCCTGTAGGACTATGCGTTTAGCCATGGAGAAAGGACCTTGGTGTGCTGCGCATATTCCCTCGTGAACTTCTTCCATGATCTGCCCTGCACTGGCTTCGTTAACGCATCTCAACAGTGTGTCGTTGTATGACCTCTTGTACAGTCGGCCGTTCTTAATGACATACGTCGACGCCCTACGTTTGACCAAACGGGCCGCCGTCTCGCCGTTGGGAAGGATCCCATCCTTCTTGTATCGGATCAACTCTGCGATCCAGCCGCTGGTTCCTTCAGTGATAACAGATATGAGCTGCACGTGGATATTCGGAGTTCCCAGGTCTTCAACATGAGCCATCTTGGAGATGTGCTCAGAACTGTCGTTGCTCAGCTTAGAGAGGACGTCAGCCTCGGTGTTCTCCGCCCTAGGGATTTGCACAAGCTCGTATCCTTTGAGGGTTTTGAGCAATTCCAGGGCTGCCTCCTTGTGTAGGCGCATCCGCTCCTCCTTGGTGTCAAATTCTCCTTTGATCTGACTGACGACCAGGCGCGAATCGCACCTGATCCTGACGTACTCGGCCTTCAGGCCGCTCAATAATGCTTCGTACTCTGCTTCATTGTTGGACACCTTGAATTGGAACTTTATTGCGTGATAGGAGCGGAATCCTTCAGGTGATTGGATTACTACGCCCCCACCGCAAGCTTTTGCAGCTGATGATCCATCAGTGGACAAAGTCCACCACTCGCCCTGTTTGGCCATGGGCATGGGATTGGTGTCTCGCGCCGTGCATTCCACCATGAAATCGGCCAAGGCCTGGGCCTTGATCGCTGTCATCGGCTTCATTTCTATCCGATACTGGCTGAGATAAACAGACCACTTGATGACCCTGTTAGAGGCGGTTGGATTCCTGATGATGATGCTCAGAGGCTGATGACTCCTCACCTCCACTTCATGGGCTTGAAAATAATGGTTCAACTTCTTGACCGTGTTTACGACGGCCAGGACTGTTTTCTCTACTACCGAGTATCTGAACTCGGCATCCCTCAAGGTCCTGCTGACATAGTAAATGGGGCGTTGCGTGCCCCCTTCCTCTCGTAACAAGACGGAGCTTATAGCTCCAGGGCTGACGCCCAAATAGAGGTATAGCTTCTCGCCTTTGACTGGCTTCGCCAACACTTGCGGGGTTAGTAGATACTTCTTCAATTCTTCGAATGCCGTTTGGCATTCGGGCGTCCATTGGAACTTCGGGAACTTCTTCAGCGTGCCAAAGAAAGGAATGCTCTTCTCGGTGGAGTTTGACAAAAATCGGCCGAGTGCGGCCATCTTTCCCGTCAGTCGTTGCACTTTCTTTGTGGAGCGGGGGGCCTCCATGTCCAGGATTGCCTTGACCTTCTCCGGGTTGGGCTCGATACCTCGTCGGCTGACGAGATAGCCTAGGAATTTGCCACCTTCTACACCAAATGTACATTTTTTGGAGTTAAGACGTAAATTGAACTTGCGCATAATGGAAAAAACCTAGGAGAGGTCTTCCGCATGGTCGGAAGACTGCTTGCTCTTGATGATCATGTCGTCTACGTACGCCGCCATCGTCTTCCCCAAAACTGAGTGGAACACTCGACTGACCATCCTCGTGTATGTGGCTCCACTGTTCTTCAATCCGAATGCCATCACCAAATAGCAATACAACCCCTCCGGGGTGAGGAACGCCGTCTTCTCGGCATCCTCCTTGTTGGGAAAATATTATAGATTTTGACGATGATGTATTTTAGATTGTAAAAGGGACTTTAGGCCTCCCCCAATATTCAATGTAATTTTTCTTTTTAGAAATATTGTTAAAACCGAGTTCTTGAGATTTCCAATAAAAGCTGTGATATTTCTTTAAGTGGTTTGATGCTTGGAGACTTAATCAAATTCAGTGATATGGATATTGGATATCTTGATCGGAAATGTCAGAGACAAGTAAGGATTTATCAAAGCAATTGAAGATCCTCTAATCCGGAACACTACATGATAACCGGATGTCTCGCTATAGCCCGCTGAAGGCTAAGTCATCCAAATCGGAAGACTAGCGCGGATCTCTTTCTCACCCGGAAGTCTGTGAATGACTCTTCCAGAATTGTCAGCAAAAGAACCGGATGCCTCAAGAAAAGACCGGAACTCTCAGAAGCGGACAAGTGAGAAAAGACTTAGAAAATTATCTATATCTTGAATGAAGAAATTCTACCCGTTGGTAAGGAAAAATCAACCTCTTAATTTTCAACGACCATATTGAAGATAATTAAGCTGATTTAAGAACAAATGACTTGAAGAAAAAGTTTGGACCCCTCAAATTAAAGAGCTTGTCCAGAATTCCTAAACAAACACTAGAAGACAAACTGAGTAAAGAGCTACAGTCCAGAATTCTTGAACAACAGCTAGAAGACGGATTCTGTGAAGAAAAAGGAATCCCTCCTCAATTGGGTATGTCCAAACACCCATTCCAATGAGGAATCCTCAATCACAATCTTAATTCAAAATTGAAGCCAGCAAATGCAACAGATAGTCTATTTTGATTCAACGGATAGATTATCCAATCCAACTATAAATAGCAACCTTGGAAGACTGGAGAAAGTACGATGAGATATAAAGCACGAAATACATACAACGAAGGAAACTACATCAAAAGCTATCTCTTTCACAGTTAGCTAAAAAAGCTTGATAAAGAGATATTTTTAAACTCCTTATCATGAAGCAAACTTCTCGTCCTTCCAAAGAGCTATAGTGTAAACAGTTGAAGGTTTCCTTGCCTCAAGTACCACACCACGTTGAAGGATATAACTTTTAATCAAACTTCTTGATTAAAAGGGGGTAGATCAACTTTCTTACAAGTTGATCTTGCAAGTCCTATTGTTCGGATCTTGTAGTTGTTGAAGAAGCGTGACCTTCGAAGGAACAACAAAGCCAGCACGAGTGTAGTAACAACATTGGCCTTGCGAAGATATACCGTGCAGAAATTCAAGCGTGACCTTTGAAGGAACAACAAAGCCAGCACGAGTGTAGTAGCAACATTGGCCTTGCGAAGATATACCGTGGAGAAATTCACACAAGTGTAATTGTTGGTTCATTTTTCAACCAACTACATAGTGGATTACCCCACCTTCGAACCTCGTTAAAGTTTGCATGTCTCTCTCTTTTATCTTTACTTATCCTTGCAATTAATTATATTAATTGTGAAACTAACCCATCCATATTGATTACTGCTCTAACTACCCATTAACTTCCGCACACAATCTAAGGTTCACAAGAACTCTAGATTAACATTCACTTTCACGTTTTCAAAAGAAACAAAAAAGTTTTCAAATTGTTACAAAGTCTATTCACCCCTCCTCTAGACTTTGTATCTCACCACTTTGGGACCACCAATTGGTATTGGAGCAAACTTCTCACTATCTACATTTAGATTAACGACAAGCGATCATAATGGTGAACAATATGGATCACGGTTTGCCCAAGTTTTCTCTTCTAGGTTATGATGATTGGAAGATCATGATGGAAGCACACCTCTACGCTCTACATGATTGCATGTGGATGGTGCTTGAAGATGGACCCTTGAAAATCCAAATAGAGAATCCTGAGAGGAATCCAGCCAATCCTGATATTGTCCAGTACATTCCAAAGCCCAAGGAGAAATGGGATGATAGAGATTGCAAGAAGCACAATCTGGACAACATCGCCAAAGCAGCCATCTTCAAGACACTTGATCCCATCACCTTCTCCAAGATCAAGCATCTCAAGACTGCCATGGAGATTTGGCAAGGTCTTGGGAAGCTGTGTAAGGGATCGGAGGATCTAAGAAAGCACAGGATAGAGGTCCTACTTGAGAAGTTCAAAAGCTTCAAAATGCTTCCCATAGAATCATTTGATATGTTGGATGAAAGATTCCACAAAATTTTAAATGATCTTGCATCACTTAACCACGTTCTTTCTCCCGAAGAAAAGAATGTAAGGTTACTGAGATCACTTCCAACTGAGTGGTACACCAAAGCCACAGCCATGGAAGAAGGAAGAAACCTGGAGAACTACACTGTCCAAGGTCTCCTTGATGAGCTCAGAACCTATGAGCATGAGTTGATGAAAAAGAAGGAAGAACAAGTCACTCCCTTCCCCACGACATTGATAACAACTCTCAGAGTCCCACCAAGTGAAGGGACATGCCCACGGAACTGTGACACACCTTCCTCCAGCCAGCCGTCAAGCTCAAAAATGGAGAACTATGATGAGGAATTTGCCATGATGGTCAAACAATTCCGGAAGTTCAAGAAGTTCTTCAAGAAAGCTGACTTAGTCAAAAGGCCATCCAAGGGAAAGCCACAGGTAAGTGACTCCCCTCCTTAATCTTATTTGTGTTATAACTGCAGGAAACCTGGTCATTGGAAGTCAGCGTGCCCGTACCCAAAAGTGGAGAAGTACGGAGAAAGAGAAAGGAACGAAAAGAAAAAGAAAGCAATGGTTGCAGCTGAAAGTGACGAGTCATCCAGCTCAAGCTCGGATGAAGAAGCCCTCGTCTGCATGGAGCGCAGAGCTGAGAAGTCCAACCATGAGGATCGGCGAACTATGTCAGAAGATGACACCCTCTGCCTGATGGCCAAGGAGAATGCTGACCAAGAGGTAACTTCACAAACCTCCTGCTCATCTTCTTATGAAAGCATACCAACTTCTAAAAGTCTTTTTGACAAGTTCAAAAAAATGATGGAAGATTTTGAGGAAATAAATCTCAAACACTCATCGTTAACAGAGGAGAACAAGCTATTGAGTGAAGAGAATCTCAAGTTGACTGAAGGTCGGAAAAGTCAACTAGATGAGATCACTCAACTCAAGACTGAAAATGAATCTCTCTCTGAAAAGGTGAAATCCCTCAACAAGGAGCTAGGGATACTTAAGTCCAAAGAAGCAGTGGATAAGCTTCTTGAAACGACCAAACAAAAGGGTCGTGAAGGACTTGGGTTTGACCCCTCCAGTTCCAAAAGGAAAGGGAGAATAACTTTCATCCCTCCCAAACCTACTGCCAAACCCAATAAGCAGAAAGGAAAGGAAAAGGAGAAATCCACAGAAGTTCCCAAAAAGGTAGTTCCTCCTAAGAACTATAGGAAGCTGGACAGACCTCAAAAAGGAAATAATTTCAGAAGAAAACCTTCTAACCCCTAATATACACGAGGCTATACTCATTATGGGGTAGATAGAAGTTTTTCGAGAAATTCTGAATGGAGAACTATGCCAAGATATAGTCATCCTCCACCCCAGAAACTATTTGTTCCACCTAAGTATGCTTACAACCGACACAGGCCACACTATGCACAACCTAGACAAAACTATAGGTCTCATCAACCTAGGTTTGCTAGGAGGAAACAGGAAATCGCACCACCTGCTCGTAGGAAATTCTATGCCTACAATTATGATTACAATTCCAACAAGTTTAGGGCTGCAAGGAAAATTCCCTGCAACTTCAAACTTGATGTAGGGACACACACCATTAACTATTCCGGACCCAAACTGAATTGGGTACCAAAATCTTCCTCCTTCTAATGCAGAAAGCCGCTAAGTACCCAGGTATCTGGTACTTAGATAGTGGCTGTTCAAGACACATGACGGGTGATGCGAGTCTTTTGAGCAATTTAATTCCCTATGATGGTCCAAGAGTTACTTTTGGAGAAAGCAATGATTTTGGCCTTACTAAAGGGCTAGGAAATCTGGTGTACAAAGGACTAACCATCCAAGCTGTATCTTATGTGGAAGGTCTCAATTATAACCTTCTAAGCATAAGTCAGTTTTGTGATAAAGGTTACTCCTTGGAATTCTGCAAGGACATGACATCCCTCAAGAACATCTCCACAAATGAAGTCATTCTCACTGGGAAGAGAATCAGAAACATCGATGAAGTGATGTGGGACGATGTCAATGAAGCATGCCTAATCAGCAAAGGTGCCCTTCTATGGCTTTGGCATAAGAGGTTGAGTCATCAGAACTTCAAAACTCTCAACAAGCTATCCAAAGAAGGGTTAGTAGAAGGTCTTCCAAGGTAGTATTCAAGAAGGAAAGCATTTGTGATGCTTGCCAGAAATGAAAGCAAGTCAGGTCTACTTTCAAGGCAAAACCGGCACCCTCAACTACAAGGATATTAAGTCTTGTTCACATGGACTTATTTGGCCCGGTTACACCAATAAGTCTAAGTGGAAAGAAATATGTCCTGGTTGTACTTGATGATTACTCAAGATACACGTGGACAATCTTCCTCAACAGCAAGAAGGAAACTCAAGGGAAGCTCACAAACTGCATGAAGCTGATTCAAAACCAAGCAAGTCAGACCATCCAGAAGATCAGATCTGACAAAGGCACAGAATTCCTGAATGAAATCATCATTCATTACTGTGAAGAAAACGGAATTCTTCATCAGAAATCCGCAACTAGGACACCTCAACAGAATGGTGTTGCTGAAAGAAGGAACAGAACCTTGAAGGAAGCAGTAAGAACTATGCTAGCCGAAGCTTTCTTGCCAAAGAGGTTCTGGGCTGAAGCTGTAAACACAGCTTGCTATACTCAAAATAGGAGTACGATTTATAAAAGGCACAACAAAACTCCCTATAAACTGTGGAATGGGAGAAAGCCTAATATATCATATTTTCATATTTTTGGGAGCAAGTGTTTTGTGTTAAGCAACGGGAAGAATCATCTGAACACTTTTGATGAGAGATCAGATGAAGCCATCTTCCTAGGATATTCGATGGTGAGCAAAGCGTTCAGAGTCTTCAACAAAAGAACCATGATCACTGAAGAGTCAATACATGTTATTTTTGATGAAAAAACATGTGGTTGACAAGCCATTAAAGCATGATCATGAGGTTCTAGATCTCTCAGACAAGGATGAAGAAGTCAATGAAAGAGATAGAATGAAGCCTACGGAGTTCATTCCATTCGGAAGTCTACCACTGAAGACTTCACAAAGAAATCCAGATTCAGACAGTGCTGAGCCTACCGGAAATCATGGCCAGCCTTCCAATATCCCGGATCACTCAAATGGCGACAATTCCGGAAATGGCGACCCAGTGCCAATCCATCCGGAATCACCAACAAATTCTGTTCTTCAACCAGAAGCTGAACTAGATCAACCAGTCAATCCTAATCAACACAATCTTCGTTGGTTAAGGGATCATCCTCCTCAACAAGTCATTGGAGATATTCAATCATGCGTTCGCACAAGGAGTGCTCAACAGAATCTTGAAGTCATGCTTGCTTGTTTCATCTCACAAGTGGAACCAAATAGGGGTAGGTTCGGTTTTAACGGTTCGGTTTTTACCTAAAACCAAAGACAGAACGAAAGGCATTTTGGCGGTACGGTTCGGTTTTGTAAAAAAAAAAAGAGAACCAATCGTCGTACGGTTCGGTTTTTAGCGGTTTGAATTTCGGTTTTTTTCAATTCATTCGGGTTTCAAAAAAATTAATTTAAAACTTAAAAGTAAAATAATATTTTAAGTAGAGACCTATTATTAAATAGATATGCCAAACATTTGGTAGAGAGTAAAGTTTGCAAACCTACAAGTAAAATAATAAATAAACTACAATTACAAGCAAAAAAACTAGGAGAAATGTTGTAATTTGCAGTAAAAAACTGTAAAACTGCACTAGCTGGCAGCTGCCTGGAATTATTCCTGGAACCAGTTCCATAAATTTCCAGTAGCTGCCTGATAGTATCATCACAGCCACCAACACAGCCTGCCACAAAATGGAAACACACAACATAAGTCCATAACCTAACAATTAGTTCTACTCCGTCAATCAAGCAAGATTTGAGGGGTCTAACTAAAATTGCAATTATCTTTCCAAAAACTTCAAGTATCAACCCAAATTAAAATGGTAGGCACATCTTTGAGATGCAAGAATCAATATTCAATATTAAACCTGCAAAAAGAACATTTATATGCATTCCAATTAGCTAGGATATACTATTAAAAATTGAACACAATACCAAAAAAGTAGTGTTGCCATAACTAATAGACCTAACCTTCTTCGTTTATCTTGTAACTTTTGGAGGCAATTTAGACCCTTCAAGTCGACCTTCATTTGAAATTTCTAAACATAAAAAGTAAAAACACAAGAAATATTATTGCCAAAATAAAGTCATAAAGGAATAAATTTTAGAAGAAGGAAATTCATTCTAAAAGACTTAAAAAAATCACCTTTCTCATGTTCTTCATAAAATTTCATTTCTTCAATTGTAGGCTCGTGATGTAAAGCAACATGAGTACTCTTAAGCCAATTTTGTGTGCAAATTAAGGCCTCAACCATTTTGGGGCTCAATGAACTACGAAACGGATCAATCACTCGACCACTTGTACTAAAACATGATTCAGAAGCAATCGTGGATACCGGTATCGCAAGAACCTCTCTTGCAATGCATGCCAAAATTGGGTACTTAGAGACCCCATTCACTCTCCACCAATTCAAAATATCAAAACTTGAATTATCATCCCCTTCAATTGCATCTGCACTATACCTATCCACATCGTTGCTTACAATACCAGCTTTGTCCGCTCTCCGCTTTTGCTCCTTTTCTGCCAATTTCCTCTCAACTTGTGTCATTGGTAAAACAGAATTTGTCTCTAGTGAAACTGGAAACTTATGAGAACCACTAGTAGTGGTTGTTTGAATCATCTGAGAAGGTGAAGATCCATCTGATGCATACATGTTAAGTAGAGAAACCAAAAACGTCTTCACCTCAGTAATGATGTCTTCAACCCTTTTATCTGACTCCCCATGAATTAACTCCAAATAATCCCCAAGTTTCTCAAATTTATAACGCGGGTCAAGAACCATTCCCAACAATATATAATCATTCACCTTAGTGAGATCCCCCCAATACTTATCATATTCAGCTTGCATAGGTATCACAATAGAAGATAGAAGTGTACTTCCAAGTTCTTTCATGACACCTCCAATTTTTACCAAATCACCAAAAAGATTTGAAATTGTTGGAGTGTTTGAACAACAAACCTTTAAAGTAACTTCATAAAAAGGTCTTAAATAATGAGCAAATACCTCAGCTTTTTCCCAATCATCACAAGAAGGTGGACCTTCCCTTCCTTTATCTTCTTTGTTAGATTTGTCAGATTTAAAATATCCCAGGTAGTGACCATCATCTTCTTTCAATCTGTCAAAAGCTTTACGAAACTTCACAGAAGATTGTAACATTAAAAACGTAGAGTTCCACCTAGTTGGAACATCCATAATCACAAGCCCCTTGCTTTCAACTTTCACTTTCTCCACACATATTTTAAACATATCTAACCTTTGAGGCGATGATCTTACATATCTAACAGCATTACGAATGCTTTGAATTGACTTATTCAATAAGCCCAACCCATCACTCACAACCAGATTCAAAATATGTGCCACACATCTCATATGCAAATTCTTACCACCATGCAAAAGTGCATCTTTAATTTTCCAAGAACTTATTCTTTTAATGAGATCTTTTAAACCAGAATCATTTGAAGAAGCATTGTCAACTGTAATTGTTAAAAACTTTTCAATTCCCCATTCAATGAGACACTCTTCTAAAAGCCTGGCAATTGAGTCTCCACTATGGTTTGGAATCACACAAAAGTTCAAAATTCTTTTATGTAAAATCCAATTCTTATCAATGATGTGTGCAGTAATAACCATGTAGTTGATGTTTTGAATGGAGGTCCAAGTATCTGTTGTAAGAGACACTCTATATCCACTCAAATCATCTTTTAATTTACTCTTCTCAACATAAAACATGTTAAGCACATCTTTGGAAATCGTCTTACGACTTGGCACTCTCCAATGGGGGGATGCAACTCTACAAAAATAACGAAATCCTTCTCCTTCCACGAAACTAAATGGTAACTCATCTAAAATTATCATTTGCACACATGCTTTAGTAATTTCATCTTGAGAACTTCCCTGTACCACCAAGTCTTTACTTTTGTCATAAGTTAAAATTTTGTCTTTGACTCCATAACTCTTTATTAGGTGGGTACTCTCTACATTTATCCATGTGATTTTTCAAAGCAGTGGTACCATTTAGTTTGGGGTGAGCAGCAAAACCTTTATGCTTGCAATAATGACAAAAGGCTTTAATCTTACCAGACACAAACTTTCTGGTAAAATGCACCCAAATATCAGGCCCTTTCGTTGGCTTTCAAAGCTGCCAAGTACTCTTCTTTTGTCATTCCGCACAAGTCAATTATGTCATTTGAATTTTCAGTTGCCTCATTAGATTGCACATTACTTTCAGTCGTCTCAGATGATTGAAATGATGGCACATCAGTAATATTATCCAATGATTCAATCTCTTTCTGCAAAAACAAAAAAATTGGTAGATTAAGTTATAAAAATATTAAATATATGATGTTAAATAGAAACGAGGGAATGAGTATTTTTTAAATTTTTAACGCACTTGACTAGTTAAGGTAAATGAAAGATATGAAATGAAATACAACCTGAGAACGAGAATAAGTTCTTTTGGGAACTTTGGACTGCTTTGATATTGTTGAAGAATGTCGCTTCATACTTTATATTCCCTGTAATAAACTTATGATAAAAAATCAGTCACGTGGCTATCAAGAATCATTCACTAGTTGTCAAGAATCAATCACTTTTTTCATAAATTACTCAATATCTGCAAAGAAAGTTCTGTGCAAATTCTGTGCAAATTGAAGCGGAAGTATGGGAGCTAGTTAATAGTTAAACAAAAAAATTAAAGAACAAAGAAAACTTCTACAAAATATGAGAGTTATACAAGAGAAAACTTCAATTCCTAGAATGATTTGATAAAAAAATTGAAGAACATATGATTTCATACCTTCTTGGTTAGATGCTTCAATCTTGGACAAAAATTGAAGATTCTCGTCAATCTTGGACAAAAATTAAAGAACTGCGATGGTGGCCTGCTTCAGAGTGATTAATGAACTTCCGAGTTGGACTCAAAGAACTTCCGATGGTGGCTTGCTTCTCCGCGATGGTGGCCTGCGTGCGATTCGGAAGCCGGAAGTAGGAAAGTCGGAAGTGCTGGACTGCTGGACTCAATGGACTGCGTCTCTGATTTGAAGATTTGAGGGGTCTAACTATTGACCGTAAACCTAAAAGGCATGACTAAGTACTATTCGGTTAATTACAGTTTGGTTCGGTTTTTAATAGCCAAAACCGAAACCGAAACCGAATTAAATCGGTTCGGTTTGGTTTTTTGAGTTCGGTTTCGGTTTTCACGGTACGGTTTTTTTTGGTATTGTTCGATTGATTTCGATTCGGTTTTCGATTTTTCGGACCCAGCCCTAGAACCAAAGAATATTGAAGAAGCTCTAGCTGATTCTGATTGGATCAATACAATGCAAGAAGAACTCAACCAATTTACCAGAAATGACGTCTGGAAACTTGTTCCCAGACCTACTCATCAACATGTCATTGGGACAAGGTGGGTCTTCCGGAACAAGGTGGATGAAAACGGCGTTGTTGTTAGAAACAAAGCCCAGTTGGTTGCAAAAGGTTATTGTCAAGAAGAAGGTATGGATTTATAAGGACTTCAAAGTCTATCAAATGGATGTCAAAAGCGCATTTCTCAACGGAAACCTAGAGGAAGAAGTTTATGTGGAACAACCTCCAGGATTTGAGTTACACACTAAAGGCAATCAAGTGTACAGACTCAAAAAGGCGCTATATGGACTCAAACAAGCACCAAGAGCTTGGTATGATACATTGTCTCAATTTCTTATAGACAATGGATTCATCAAAGGAGTCATTGACAAGACCTTATTCAAACTTCAAGATGGAGAAGATCTCTTATTAGTCCAAATCTATAACACCCTAATCCGTCCAGGTTTACAGCCCCTTCCGAACTAAAGTATTAACTTGGTAATCGTATAATTTAAAACATTTCAAATAACTTTATTCATCATAAATGAAATTCCAAACATAATTGTAGTAAATACGGAGTGTTTAATGCGGAAGCGATTTTTAAACATGACTCATAATAACATAATCATTTATTTTCTCAATAAATCCACCACAACTGTCTCGCCCCTTCCGCTGCCAAGAACATGTCATTCACTCATTCTGTCTACCTGCGTGTAGCAAATAAAACATACTACACGCTCAGCGATAAAGCTGAGTAAGCATATCTAAAGCGTCGAACATCCACATAAATTGAATCTAAATTCACAAACAACCATTTGATATCATGCACACAAAATATGGTTCAAACATTCATAATATTTTCAATATTTTATTCCAAGTCATTTGATATTCAATATATCAATAATGCTCTTAAATTATTCTTAATCTAAGGCCACATCATTTTATATTCAGCTCTTAGCTATTCCTAGTCTAAGGCAGTAATTCTAACCAGGCCCTTAAACTATAAATAGTTTAATGCAGAACACAAGAATCGATAATCCACCCTATGAGTCATGTGGATTACGTACCAACCGAACAATGATTTGTCGGGTGGGTGATATCCGGTCTGGATCCCGTACGTACGTTTTAACCCGAAATATGAATTGGTCAAGTAGGTATATCTTTAGAGTTCTTCTAGATATCCTTAATAATCATCATCAATATACAAGTGGGTATATCTTAGAGTTTTTCTAGATATCCTTAATAATATACACTGTTTTCATAATCACCATTAATTCATTTTAAATCATGACTTAATCATCAGTAATCATTTTAATCAGTAGGTTTATCATTCATAATTATCCATAATAATTATTCATCATAATGATCATTCAACATAATATTTAATAGCAAACAGCGGCCTAGTCTCGGGTGTTAACACCCGAACTTATCGTCATGCATCACATAATGTTTTATATGCCAAAAACATCATTTATTATACAAAATCATATTTAAATTGTTCATAATTAATTAGTGTTTTTAAAGAATATTTCCAAGAATATTTTCAGGGCACTAGAATTGAGGAAAAATCGATTTATTCAATAAATTATTATAAAAATCGATTTTTAAATATATATTAATCTATAATATATATAAAAGTCGATTTTTCAACATATTTTAATCGATTAAATTTGTAAAATCGATTTTTCAACATATTTTAATCGATTAAACTTGTAAAATCGATTTTTCAACATATTTTAATCGATTAAATTTGTAAAATCGATTTTATAATATATTTTAATCGATTAAATACCAAAATCGATTTTATATCTTAATATAATCGATTATTATTATTTTCTATTTTGATACGCGTTATCTGAACAAGTTTTAATCGATTCTTAGGAAGAAAATAATCAATTTTCGGTCACTGTTCATCTTCTTCTACCTTCGGTCCATTTTCGGACATATCAATTTTAGTGACCAAACTTCAATTAAACTATATAGAAAAGTTCTCTAAGGTTCATAGATCATTTTAGAATCATTAAAACATATTTTTAACATCAAATTCAAGATTTATGATTCTTGGTTCTTCAAACATGTCAAACACAAAACTCAACCAAATGACCATTTATGAACGTAAAAACAACCTATATGAACATTCTAATATTTAGATATATCTACGGGCTTACCTTGAAGCGTAAGGGAGGTTTTGAAGATTTTCCGGCGAACCTTCCGGCGACTCTATCTCACTGCTCCAGCGACCTCACACAAAGATGACAACACCACTGCACTCTACTCTCAGCAAGGAACAATGTAGAAGGAAGAATGAGTTGTTTTGGTGATGAAATGAGGGAGTTGGGTTGTCCTTAAATAGCCAAGTGAGGAAGGAAGAAGACATGGGTTGCAGCTTCCGTGATTGAGCGACGATTTGGAATCGGCGTAATTGAACAGGGCGCCGTTTGGTGTGTAGTCCCTGATTGGGACTAATTTTGGTCCCAGTTGGGGTACACTTTTTGTTCCAACTTTCTCCAAATTGAAATCCGATTGAACCGTTGGAGTCAGACAGTCAAACTCTACATAATGATATGATTTTCATTATTTATTGACAAACTTTAGAATTTACTTATTTTTGGTTCCTTCTCAGTAATTAATTAATTATAAATTAATTAACTCTGATAGACCTATTTTTGGGGCGTTACAAAATCTATGTAGACGACATCATATTTGGCTCTACTAAGGAAGCTCTTTGCACCAAGTTCTCCACTCTCATGCAAGGAAAATTTGAGATGAGCATGATGGGGGAACTCAACTACTTCCTTGGTCTTCAAATCAAGCAAAGAAGTGAAGGAACTCTCATCAACCAAGCCAAGTACACAAGGGATCTTATCAAGAAAATCAAAGTTGATCAGAAGTCATCCGTTTCTGTCCCCATGAGTACATCCATCAAGCTTGATATGGATGTAGATGGAAAGGATGTTGATCAAACTCTCTACAGAGGAATAGTTGGATCTCTACTCTACCTTACTGCAAGCCGTCCGGATATCTCATATGCGGTAGGTGTTTGTGCCAGATTCCAGTCAAAGCCAAAGGAAAGTCATCTAATAGCAGCCAAAAGGATTCTTAGGTACCTCAAAGGAACTCAGAATATGGGTTTATGGTATGCTAAGAGCAGTTCGTTTGAGTTAATAGGATACTCAGATTCTGACTTTGCCGGATGCAAAGTTGACCGGAAAAGTACGTCTGGTACTTGTCAATTCATTGGAGGAAATCTTGTGTCTTGGTTCAGTAAGAAACAAAACTCCATCTCTACATCAACAGCAGAACCAGAGTACATTGCTGCTGGCAGTTGTTGTGCTCAAATCTTGTGGCTAAAGCAACAACTACTGGATTATGGAGTCAAAACAAAGGAAGTGACAATCTTCTGTGACAATTAAAGTGCTATAGCCATCTCACAAAATCCAGTGTATCATTCTTGCACTAAGCAAAGTGATGTTAAGCATCACTTCATCAAAGATCATGTGGAAAAGAAAGATATCAAAATTGAGTATATTGAGTATATCTCAACTGAAGAACAATTGGTGGATATCTTCACAAAACCACTAAGTGAAGCCAAGTTTTCCGATTTGCTTCACAAAATTGGTCTAATTTAATTAGACTGAGTGCGGTACACGTGGCAGTCCACTTTCCACGTCTGTCAAAATAATGGGTAGGCACGTGGTCTTAGGAACAGTTAAAAACCCAATCGCCACTAGCCGCATAAATCGCCCAAATAAAACCCAATCGCCACTATTCAGATCTCAACTGCCCACTCAGCCCACTCAAATTTTCGTCGTCTTCTTCGCGAGAACTCTCTGATAAAATTCTCAAGAACCCTAATTTCTGTTAGACGCCTCGCACACCTCTAGAGGGGGGGGGTGAATAGAGGTGTTGCCCAAAAGACCAATTTTTTGCGCGGAAACGTTCTTCACGAATATTCAATAAAAATAATGCACCACAAACAAAATAAAGTGAAGGATAAGAGTAATGCACACACGATATATACTTGTTCGACCTAAATGCCTACATCCAGTCCCCGAAGCAATCGTACCCAGGCCTTCACTAACCCGTCAAACTTAATGGAGTTTGACAATCCGAATACAACTCGATAACTTGATTTCACAAGCCTCTTATCTTACCACCGAAGTTTTGATTTCACAAAACACAGGATTTCTTCCACCTAATGTTTGATTTCACAAACCGTTAGGATTTCTACCACTTGGTGTAATCCCAACACTAAGAATACAAATCTCTTACAATAAAGTAAGAAAACAAACCGCAACCGAGTAATTCTCCCAACACGGAGTAGATTGTTGCAAATACAATGAAGTCCTTTAGAATATGGCAATATCTCTCAAAGACTCAAGCAATGAGGAAAAACTCAAGCAAGAAATGATTTAGCAATCAAAACAATTGCCTTGCTTGGATATAAGAAGGGGTTTGAGTAGAATCTCTTTGGATATTCAAAACATATGTTTTTGAAGTGTTTTCAATGTATATTCTTGGCCAAAAACACAAGATAGAATAGTTTAAATAAGGATAGGACGGAGTAACTACCAAAAGATTTGAAAAAAATGGCTGTTTAAGAGTTGAAACTGCCAAACTATTCGACTAAGTCAAGACTTAGTCGACTAGTTTTGGTGAAACTACAATTTGACTTATTCAACTAGTTCTGGACTTATTCAACTAAGTCAGAATAGAAGTTCAGGGATTTATTCGAATAGTTTGCAACCTATTCGAATAATTTGCTGAAAAAAATGTGTCTTAAAGGTAGGATGATAAGGGAAGGAACCTTAGAGATGCCATACTCTTTAACACAAAATCTAAGACCTAAAACACTATCCAACTAAGGAAACAACCTCTTCGGTCTCGTTCCTTCCACCGATGCTCAAGTCCCTTCTTCACGGACGGATATGAACTTGTTGTAGCTTTGATTCTTAGCCTTGATGCACAAAATGATGATGATGTTTTGTCACCCTTTTGTCATTATCAAAACCTAAAAGACAATGGGCAAAGGACATTGCAAAAATATATATTCATGATAGCACATTGTCCAACAATTTCCCTCTTTTTGATAATGACAAACCCATTAGGAGATATGCATCATACAAGGCTAGTTCCCCCTCAAGTATTGTATTATAAATCAAACAAAGTTATACAAATCTATACTATCTTCCCCATTAAGATATGCACAAGTACAATTCCCCCTGAATATATGCATATCTACACAATCTTCCCCCTTTTGACATTATCAAAAAGAGATGGGCAAAAAGATATATGCTCATGCAAATAGATATCAAACAAACAAATAATATCACATTGTCCAACTAAAATATAAATCAACATTAGTTGGAATTAATAAAGTGAATCAACTTCCCCCTTAATTGATGTTTCACCCAATTATGTGCTTGGTGCATCTACTTCAACTCAAGTCTAAGTGTTCAAGCACACCTTCCTTAATGAATCTACGAAGCAAATCTTGGTACCCAATGCCTTTTGGGTCCAGGGGTGTTATGGCAATAATAAAAATCATATGAACGATGCATCACATTATCTTGACTTAGAAGCAAGTGCCTATACTTAGTGTAACAAACTGGTGTGATGTGTCCTACTTTATTACAATAATGACACCTAACACTAGGGTTGTTCATGTTTCTAGGACGTGTGATACGCTTTCTAGGTTGTCTATCAAAATTAGAATTCCTAGAATGACTTAGTTTATTTCTAGGTGATCTATAGTATTTAATCCTAGAGGTAGATTTTAGTCTAAATTCATTTTCAACTTTCTTCATCGCTAATTTCAAATCGTCTACCTCTTTCTTAAGCACTTCTATCTCAAGACTAGAAGACTTACATGAAGAACAAGGTGAATCATTTATTTTCAAATTAGTCTCCTCAAAAGTCTTATTTTCAATTTTGAGGGAATCAATTTCTTTTTGCAAAATATTATTTTTCTTTTGCAAAAGGGTGATTTTATATTCGAAATCTTTGGCAATAGATGAGACTTTTTTAAATTCTTTAAATAAATCACCAAATGCTTCTTGTAGTTCTTCAAAACTAAAAGGATCGTTAGAAAAACTTACCTCTTCGGATTCACTTTGAGCCATAAGACAAATGGCTACTTCATCATCGGATGAGGAAGAAGAGCTAGAGTTGGATTGCTTTCGGCATTTGGACTTCTTGAATTTTCGATTAGGGCAATGACCCTTGATATGTCCACGCTCTCCACATCCATAGCAAGTAGGCTTTGTACTCTCATTCAATTGCTCAAGCTCATTTTGCAAGAAGTCATTAAATAACTCGAGAATGTCACTTTCTCCAGAGCCGCTTGTCTCGACATATTTTGACGATGAAGCTTTGGGTGCAACTCCTTTGAATGATAGATTTTGATCCCTTTTGATCTCCGCTGCACTAGAAAAGTTAGACATTTCATAAGTGAGTAGTTTACCTCGAAGTGCGTCATATGTCAATGTATTGTAATCTTGGCCTTCTTTGATAGGATTGACCGTAGACTTCCACTCCGGTGTGAGACTTCGAAGGATTTTTCGAACGAGAACATGATCCTCATAATGCTTCCCAAGTGTTTCCAAATTTGAGACGATAGTTGAAAATCTCTCGAACATGCCATCTATTATTTCATTTTCCATCATCATGAAAAGCTCATACTCATGGGTGAGTAAGTTGATCTTTGAGTCCTTCACTTGACTTGTTCCTTCATATGTGACCTCTAATTTGTTCCACATCTCATTGGCCGTCTTGCACCTTGAAATTTTCCGATGGTCATCCGGGTTCACGGCACAATATAGAAAGTTGATGGCCCTTGCATTTAGTTGCATTTTCTTCTTGTCATTTGAGGTATATTCGGTCTCTAACTTTGGAACAAGAACCCCGTCAACAATCTTCGTGGGAACCGTCTCTCCATGCTTGATCACTAGCCAAGAATCATAATCATTTGATTGGATGAATATTCTCATCCTCTCTTTCCAATAAGCATAATTTGAGCCGTCGAAGAGTGGTGGCCTTGTCGTGGATTGTCCTTCGGCAACTCCGGGTGGAAATGTTCTTCCGGCCATGATCTTTTTAAATTTTCAGCGGTAAAGCTTTGAAAAACCCTTGCCCTGATACAAATTGTTAAACAACTTACACACCTCTAGAGGGGGGGATTAAGTAGAATCTCTTTGGATATTCAAAGGATATGTTTTTGAAGTGTTTTCAATGTATATTCTTGGCCAAAAACACGAGATAGGGTAGTTTAAATAAGGATAGGACGGAGTAACTACCAAAAGATTTGAAAAAAATGGCCGTTTAAGAGTTGAAACTGCCAAACTATTCGACTAAGTCAAGACTTAGTCGACTAGTTTTGGTGAAACTACAATTTGACTTATTCAACTAGTTCTGGACTTATTCAACTAAGTCAGAATAGAAGTTCAGGGATTTATTCGAATAGTTTGCAACCTATTCGAATAGTTTGCTAAAAAAAATGTGTTTTAAAGGTAGGATGATAAGGGAATGAACCTTAGAGATGCCATACTCTTTAACACAAAATCTAAGACCTAAAACACTACCCAACTAAGGAAACAACCTCTTCGGTCTCGTTCCTTCCACCGATGCTCAAATCCCTTCTTCACGGACCGGATATGAACTTGTTGTAGCTTTGATTCTTAGCCTTGATGCACAAAATAATGATGATGTTTTGTCACCCTTTTGTCATTATCAAAACCTAAAAGACAATGGGCAAAGGACATTGCAAAAATATATATTCATGATAGCACATTGTCCAACAATTTCTTCAGATTCTTTCACTCAAATTCAGAGAAAATGAAGATTGTTGGCGCAAATGTCCATTTCCAGAAGTTGGAAGGCAAGTGCTCTTCACCGGCGTTCTATCAGACCTATCTGGAGATGATTGCTGCTCAAGAACTCTCCGAATTCCTTCATATGGAGATTCGATTCAAGTATGAGAACGAAGTTCTTGAATTCTACAAGAACGGAAAGGTCAAGACTGTCCAATCGAAGAAGAATCCACAAAGGACGATTCAAATTATCAAGTCCACTGTTGGAGGGGCCAAAGTGAAAATTTCACAGAAGAAATTGCAGAAGAAGCTTCATCTTCCCAATACTGGAAGTGAAATTGGGAGACTTCCGGCCAAGAATCTGGATTGGAAGACTATTGGGATTTCTGGGCAAATCCCCTCGGCCCAGTGAAGAAATCAGATTTGAAGAATGATTACAAGTTAGTCCTGGAACTGGTCATCGCATGTCTTGAATGTGGCAGTGGAGGACATGCTGATGACATCACTCAAGAGAGTATTGGGTTCCGCCTCCCCTCCCACCGCGAGGCGGTGGGTGATTAGAGACTTACTGACTCCGGGCATGTCCTCGACACTCCATGCGAACACCACGAAGTTCTCCCTGAGTACCTGAATGATTCTTGACCGAAGCTCGGCATTGATGTTGATACCGAGCTTGATCTTCTTTTCCTGCTGCTCCTCCATTATCACCACATCTTCTGTTTCCTTGACCGGCTCAGTCCGAGGACGTCCTTCTTCCTCCTTCAATAGTGTCGTGGCAATGCTGTCTACCCTCAGATCCTGGGCATCCATCTTCTTTGTCTGCTTTTGGTAGCAGAGCCGGGCGAGCTTCTAGTTTCCTCTGCACACTCCCACTCCCGAATCAGTCGGGAACTTCATGCACAGGTATTTCACAGACGATACGGAATCGAGGTCTTCCAGTGCAGGTCGGCCAAGAATCAGGTTGTGGGATCCAAGGAGCCGCACCACCATGAATTCGACCGGGATGGTCCTCTTGTGCTCTCCATCACCTCGATTAGGCCCTCTGAATCGATGATGTCTCCTGTGAACTCGGACAAGGGGGTCCTTACTCTCTTCAAGAGTTCTTTTTTCAATCCCAACTCTTCAAACGTCTTCACATACATGATGTTGACCGAGCTCCCATTATCAACGTAGGATCGGTGAATTACCACCTCGTTGATCTCGCACTTGACGACCAGGGCGTTTCGGTGCAGGGATGGAATCTCAGGTAAGTCCTTGGGACCGAATAGGAGGGTTTCTGTTTTCGTGATCTTCGACGGTCCAGGTGCGCTGCAAACGTCCCCGACGTAAGCCGAGTGCACCCACTTCTTCCTCTGCTCGGCACTATCTCCTCTGGTGTTACCACCGTAGATCATTCGGCTCTCTTCAACCCTCTTTTGTCTAGGGTTAGTTTCTTCTTCCTCATCACTCGGAAGGCCTATCTCCTTCCTCTTCTTCAGCTGGGTCCCCGCTGGTTTCTTCCCTCAGTTATCCCCGGTTTTCTTTCCATCGTCCTTGCGCCAGGTGTTCTTCTTCTTGACGAATTGCCTCAGGTACCCGGCATGGATCAAGTTCTCGATATCCCTCTTGAGGACCTTACAAGTGTCCATGTCATGGCCGGCTGCTCTGTGAAACCTGCAATAAGGACACTCACCGACAGGGCCAATCGGGGGGAATCTCGGGTCATATTCCACCAAGCCTTGATGCTCGGTGAAATCTAGGATGGCGCTGACGGGGTGTGTAAGGGGTGTAAGCTCATCCGGAAATAACAGCTTGGGACCCCTGGGGGATAGGGTTTTCTATCCTCGGCCCCTTCTTCGTACACGTCTTTTCCGAAAGACCGCCGATCACGCGGATCTCTGCCCTTTCGAAAACGGTGTCCAGCTGGCAAGTGCGGCCGCTCATCAATAGTGACCTTCCTTGTCATAGGCTTTGCCTCCGTCAAAATGGGCCCCAGCCTTCCTGCCTCTTCCTTCTTCTTGTTTGCCTCCAACTCTTCTGGTTCGGCCTCATCCTCTACCATGGCCAGCGCGATGGCATACTCCCTTGGCTTCTCCAAGGCCAAGCGCTTGGAGAAGTCACCTGATCGTAGGACCAGATGAAAGGTGGACAACCTGGTTTTGTCATCTGCCCCGTAAACTCTGGTGGTCTCCAGCTTCCACCTCGCCAGGAATTCCCTCAATGGCTCGTCAGGCCTCTGTCTGACCGACAGGAGGTGTGAAAAATGCAGCTTCTTCCTGTTGCCGGTTGAGTGCACTAGGAACCTCCGCGCCAAATCTTCCCAAGAATCAATCTTCCCCTCAGGCAGCTCATTGAAGCACTCGGATGCTAGTCCGTCGAGAGTGGCGGGAAACGATCTGCAGAGGACCTCCTCGGAGAACGTTACCACGTTCATGAGGGTTTGGTATCGATTGAAATGCTTCTGCGGGTCGGCAGTTCCGTCATACCTCGGAATTGGCGGCATTTGAAAGCTATTTGGCAGAGGTGCCCTGAGAATCCTCTCCGAGAAAGGAGAACAGAGTCTGAACATAGGTTCGGTCACATGCCCTGGTCCTCTTCTCTTTTCTAAGGCGTCAAGCCTTCGTAAGAGAAAATCGAGGCGCTTGTCTCCGGTCCTGCCTACGCCCATGTCCACCGCGTAAGGCGTCCCCTGCGGCGCTCTCAAAATCGGATGCTGGACGGGCTGCTTGACCCGGGAATTCGACCTTTCTGGATGGATCTCTCTGTGTCGGCCATGCAACCGTTCCGTGACCGGCACTCGCATCCGGCTGAACACGGACACGTGCGACTCACTCGCCTTGTCCTTCCTTCACGGGTTCATGGCGCTTGCTTGCCGTATCCTTGTCTCGACGGCTAGTCTGCTTCTTGTTGGCCCTACGCTCCGGGGCCCTGCCGTTATCCCGCTGCTGGGAGCGGCTCAATTCCTTATTCTCGGGTCCTCCCGCCGAAGGGTTCACGCGCGAGTCCGTTATCAGGTTCTTCAGATGTTGGGCGAAAAGCTCTACGCTTTCCACCACATTCTGCTAGACTTCACGACGTTTGTCAGGCTGGAACGTCGGCTGCGGCATCGTGACCGGCATGTGAAAACCGGTCACGGGCTGATTGAGCATCATCGCCCGCATCACGGCCCAAAAACCGCTAGGGTCTGGACCTGGGGTCCTCGCACCGGAGGTCTCCCCGAATTGGAAAAATGGTGAGTTGAAATCACCGGGCAGCACCATGCCTCCCCCACACATGAGCCCGTTGGGAGAAGGTTGAGTCAGAACGCTGGCGCCCTGGGCGGGCACCTGCTAGGTTGGTGCTTGAGACCCCCCAGCGTTCGTCGTTCTCCGCCTGGGAATGCGGTGGCGTAGATCAGTGGTGCTTTGGCTGGCGACGTCGTTGAGGCTGACGTCCAACTCGTCATGACCCGCGCCGATCGGCGCTGTGACAGTCATCCTGAGACCACCACCGGCGTTGGTGGTAGATGACCTAGTCACTCTTCTTGACGCAACCATTTTCTTGGAGCACGCTTTATGTGTTCGACCCTCTCAATGAGGGCACCAATGTTGGGTTATGGAACCCGGGGGCCTAAGCAACTAGGCGGAAGAGTGTCGAACCAAGTCGAGAGTGCACAAAATCTGGGTCAAGTAGACTGAAAGTGATATTGTGATAGTTAGAATGCAACTCAGAACGTAAGTCCCCTCTCCTCTAGAAGGGAAGGGGTTTATATGCAAATTACAGCTAGGGTTCCGACCGTTGATCCATAGTCCAACGGTCTGGGCCCACTAAGATTGGGTTGTTCACTGGTGGCGTCCAACCACATTATTAACCCTAGGACTGCTATACAAACGTAGGTTACAAGTAGGGTGGCTATAGCAACTCTGCCAGAGGCATGACAGGAGTCTAATCGTGGGCCCCTTGATCTTGACTCCAGTCACCTCCCTTGTCCAGGTCTGGTCTACCGCGCCCAAGGCTGAGGCCGGGCGCATGACCTGTCTTCGGAAGCCTCTGGGCGGAAGGCTGGCCGGGGGTGGTCCGAGGATGACCGACCCTGCCGTGGCCGAGTGCACACCGCTGCCGAGGTGGTCTTTCCTGGTCCTTTCCCTTGGTCCCTCCAAGTGGGCCTTAGCGAAGTTGGGCTGGGCCGTCTTCCTGTTGGGCTGGATACCCCCATTCCCAGGTATCCATCAATATATTTTTTTTTAATTAAAAGGGGACTTTTATTAAGATAATAGGAGAAAAAAACCAAGGATTACAAAGAAAAGGAATCTAGGACCACATGTTACCTAGATCCTTGAAAGGGGAGTAAACCCAAGCTAAGGACATTAGATTTAAAAAGGAAAGTTGTATTGATATTGTTTGTCCAAAACCATCCTTGAGCCAGCTTGTTTATGGAGAGGACTAGTGAGTTCAACAATGGTCTGCCATTGTCATAGAGGCACTTGTTGTAGAGTTTCCAGATTGTCCAACAAATAAAGCCCAGTAATAGATTGTCATCAATATATATATATATATATATATATATATATATATATATATATATATATATATATATATATATATTATATATATATATATATATATATATATATATATATATATATATATATATATATATATATATATATATATATATATATATTATATATATATATATATATATATATATATATATATATATATATATATATATATATATATATATATATATACTCCCTCCGTCCCACTGTCTTTGTCCACTTACCGTTTGGCACACCATCCAATGCACTTCTTTAATCCATTTTATCTTGTAATTTGTATATTAAAAAATTATAAAAATTATATATTAATAATCTATATGTTAAGACGAATCAAACAAGATCACACATGCCTATTTTTAGGCTTACACATTGAGAAAATTTGATGAGTCAAAGTGCTTAGATAAACAGTTCCAAAAGTCAAAACTGGACAAAGACAATGGGACGGAGGTAGTATATATCATTTAACCTATACACTCCATCAGAGTAACCCTTCTTGCATATCTTGCATTTGAAACCATGTCCCCCCCCCCCCCCCCAATTTATTTTTTTTACTTATTACTCATTCTTATTGGAAGAAGACCAGATCATATCAGACTAGATCAAAAATATTTTTAAATATAACTACAATCAGATCAGATTAGAATTTATCCAGTAATATCCCTTCTGCAAATAATAATAAATATTTTATTAAAGCATATTACAAAAAATATTACTCCCTCCGTCCTAAATCAACCTTCCTGATTTGACTTTAGGCCATTTTTAAGGGATTAGTTAATTTTGCTTTGACTTCCAATTTTGCCCCTCCATTAAAACTTTGAAATAAAAACTAAGGCATTTCATTCCCTTCTGACTTCTGAGTACGACTAACTGGAGAATCTCTCTCGCTGAAAAATTCCCATTGATACTGGGAAAGCTCAAATCTTTAACCCACATGGAAATAGGATACAACTCATACGAAGGAATTATCCCGTGGTACAACAACAACAACCCAGTTAAATCCCACAAGAGTGGGGTCTAGGAAGGGTGTGTGTACTCAGACCTTGCCCCTACTCGAAAGTAGAGAAAGTAGAGAGGTTGTTTCCAAAGAGACTCCCGGCTCAACGTCGAAAGTTGCATTGCTGGACTAACTGCTACTTCATTAATTAAAGAAGTGCAGTCAGTTTAGAGATCCATTTTGATTTATTCCATCACACCCAAAGCCAAAAAATGGTGAAATTTTGGCTCCATCGGAGATAATGGAAATAAAAGGAATTATCCCGTGGTAATTTGGTAATTTGAGGAAGATTTAGACATTTCTAGGGCAAATCTCACCAGTCCCATTTCGAATGAGGTTGGAAATCCAATAAAACTAACTTCAATCTTCATGTTTGGTTATCTTCTTGATGGATTCATCCCATATGAAGTAGGAAACACCACTTCTCCCGAAAGTTTGGATCTTTCTGTGAATCTCCTCTCCAGCGAAATCCATATGAAGGGCGTGAAGAATAGATCTAGGATTTTGTGGGAGAGGGAAGTTGCAGAGAGAGCGAGAGAAGGAGAGACGGAGAAAGGTCAAGAAGGACAAACAGAGAAAGGGGGAGACATATATCTAGGGTTTAGACAAAGAAAGGTCGACGATGGCTTACGTGCTCTGAGCGGTCTAATAGGCGATGGTGGAGCAAAGATGAGATCTACATTTTGAGAGACAGAGGAGGGAGAAGAGAGACAGAAGAGAGAAGTCAGGAGGTTGAGAGAGACGGAAGAAGATTAGATCTACATTTTGAGGGGGAGGGAGAAGAGAGACGGAAGAGAGAAGGAGGAGGTTGAGATAATTGAGAGAGGGGTAAGATAGTCAATTCATACTCTTTTTTAAGAAGTGGGAAGATAGTTTTAGGACGGAGAAAAAAGGGAAGTGGGAAGATGGTTTTAGGACGGAGGGAGTAATTGTTTAGTTCGATTAAATGAATATTCGATTGACCTATTTGATCTACATATTTATTTTTTGAAAAGAAAAAAATCGGTCAGTAATTTTTTAACACGTCAGAGAAAAATGGTAATAACAATTTTAGCATATCACTTATAATTGCATAAAATTCTTGTCATAAACATAAGTTTATATGAATGATTTTTTTATTGTTTTTTTCCTTTTTGGCAATATACTCTGTATATTGCACTATTAGATTATAAACATAATACTTCTCTGAAAAATTGACATCAAACAAAAAAATTATAAAATGGTACTTTCTAACTGGGTATTTTCTTAAATTAGTCCATTTTCGAAATAAAAATACACTAAGTATAAAAATATATTTTATATTTTATAGGATGACAATATAATACTAAAACCTATAAATATAATATTATAAATTTGAAAGTAAACATTTTAAATTATTTACAATTATTTAAAAAAATGTCACGTAAATAAAATATTTAATAAACATGAAATAATCACCCTAAATAGGAGTAAAATATAAAGAAAGTATCAAAAAATGATCTCTTTTTTATGTATTATTCTTATTTATGTTGATTTCTTTAACATTTATTAAACACTTTATTTGCATTATATTCTGCTAAATAATTGTAAATAATCTAAAATGTTTTCTTTCAAATTTATAAAACTATATTTATAGTTTTTAATATTATAATTTTGTGAGGAGACGGAGACGCATTGATATAACTTTTATAATCAAACGAAAAACATTTATAAGTTCCACCTGATGCGTCTTATTTTTTTCGATTAAGTAGTATGATTAAGTCATTGAATTTAAATCTTTATAAATATATCAGATTAGTCTCGTTATACTGAGACAATTAGAGTCTCTAAAGCATTTTTTAATTTCTATTTATTTAATTATTGATTAACTTCTAGACCAGTTTCTAGGGTGTTACAGAAGGATTTTGTGTAACACCCTACAAACCGGCCTAACAGGAGTAACAGCTAGCCAATATTTTAAATAAATAAATATTATTTATTTATTGAGACTCATTATTTTAAATTAATAAATATTGAGATTTTGATCTCTTTAAATGATTCCAAAAGTTAATGTATTTTAATTATAAAAGATGTTTTAATAACGGGTCTCTCGACATTGATTAAGTAAATAAATAAATTAATGTTTGGGTTGAATCCGGAAGTTTGAAAATAAAGTTTTTGGAAAAATATTTTAAAGATGTCATAAATTTAGTTTTGACTGGTTATTCTCGAAAATGCAATCGGTTTTCAATTCGGACAAGTTCGGGTGAAAAAACACATACCGTTCAGGTTACACAATGGAATGAGATTTAGGGAGGTTACTCCCCAATTAAACCCCTTCCACGCCACTTCATCTCCCATAACTCCTCTCCCTTTAATTCTCCATTAGTAACCCATCAGTTCCCCATTCATGTCCTCCATTTAAACCTCCCCCCTTCTCCCTTCACTTTCCCATCACATTTTGTAACCCCCACTCACACACTCAACTCCATTCTCCCTTCTCTTGTTCGGCCAAACAGCAGCAGCCCAGGGAGACGGTTCCGGCGAGCAGACAAGGAGTAAGAAGAGAAGGAGGTGTCCATGAGAAACCATTCGTCGTTTGTCGTTCTTCGTTGCCATCTGTTCGTTCATCCTGTTACTTTCCGTCAACCCCTTAGTTTAGAGGTGAGTACGTTTCCCCCTAACTTCAGAATTCGTAGTTCAATCATATCATTATATCCATAGGATTACCCGGCTAAACATACGTGTGTCCGCATTATCATGGTTAATCATTATCTAGACTTTTCAAATATAAACTTGTTAATATCATAGCTAATCCATAATTTCAAAGCTTATTTAATCTGAAAACATAAACATTCACTCTGAAACCTCTCAACATAATGGCTATAATCGAACAGACAATGTGAGGAGCTCCGTGCCCTGATAATCGAGTTACAGGACTAGACAATCGATTATCAGGTTGCGCTGAACTTCTCATTAGAATCAACAAGGCATGACAATCGATTATCACATATGTGATAATTGACTATCAGGCCCTGCGGATTCCTGAGTCTGAGCCGATTCATCTGATAATCGATTATCGCAGAAGCAATAATCGATTATCAGGCCTCTCTAAACTTCGGTTTCCTGGACAAAACCACCTGACAATCGATTGTCATGAGGTGACAGTCGACTATCATGGCCCGCAGAACTTGGGAACAGAAGCTGCACAACATGATAATCGATTATCAACAGTGGTTAATCGATTATCAGCTAGTTCTGAACCCAGGTCCGCCATGTTGAACAAGTTGTTTTCATATGGAACCAAACATATTTGTATGCGTTGAACATAACTTCATTCTTCAACCAATGCATTTATATCATCATGTATATCCTAGACGCATGTGTAGGATCATGGCATACTTTGCATACCGCGACAAGAGGTCATGCCTAATGCGCTTCTTCCGCGGGCCGTCCAGGAACCTGTGGGATCCAATGGGTTTTCATCACTGGGCTTGTGTATGTACATGGTAGCTAGGCTTCAGCTATCACCCATATTTTTAGTCTCCATCGGGAAGACTAAGGCATTCCTCGGCTCATCTACCGCATGGGGATGATCACCGAAGGGCAGGGGGTCCCTGCGCAGTCTAACCCATGCATCATGATTATTTGGCATTGCATCATTGTTTATTAGCAAACTTTTGTTTATCAAACTTGAATGTGGTATCTTGTACTTTAGTATAGGTACAATTATGTTTATATCAATGTGGATGTACTATGCGTTCTACTGTTAGATTACCACTCAGCTTTTGTTGAGCGTATATCATTGTTTTCCTTTGCTATAGGCAGGTAGGCAAGAGGATCTTGGAGCACGAAGATGACAAAGCTCTTGGTCACGCCTTCCTCGTCATGGACCTTATCGTCTCCACCGACATCCACATTGCCGGGCCAAGCACGAAGATGACGAAGCTCTAAGTCATTTCCGAAAACACCTTCAAAAAGAAGTCGGGAAACCGAGACGGTGCCGGATCGAGGCGTGCCCCTGCCCCTGCTCCCGCTCCCGCCTGGGCCTCTTTGTAGTCCATAGCCGACACCCTAAATCGGCTAACCCTCACCGTGGACGGCATGGGGCAGAACATAGAGCGGATGGACTAGACGTTGCAACGCCAGCATCATGACGTGACGGTGTTCTTCTGAGGCATCAACTACGTCCCGCCGCCTTTCGACAGCACCATCCTCGGCCAAAACTTTGAAGGCAAGGATGAGGACGATGACTCATATGCTCCGTCCTCCTCTCCCAAAGAGGCCGACTTTGTAGACGCGGTCGATGGTGATCCCATGGACGTCGAGGACGACGAGCATGATGACGAGGACGCCGACTCCTAGACTCTTCCTCTTTTTTATTTCCCTTTAATATGATTGTATTGGTTTTTATTTCTATTCCGTTGTATTCCGCACTTCCCTTTTAATAAATAAAAGTTTACTTTTAATTCTTTTTGTTAATGTCAAAAGGAGGAAGATATCAGGGGTTATGCATAGATTGAGGGGGAACATTTTTTTTCTAAAGGCACAAATTGTTTAAAATATAAAAACAAACTCTTATTCAACACATATACTTTGTTGAAAATAAAATTGCATTTATTAAGGGGGAACATTTTTTTAAAACAATCCTCCTATGCATAACCTCGCCTTGTTTGCCATTATCATAAAGGGGGAAATTGTTGAAACACGGGTTTATCACGTTTTCGTACTAAAGCCGTGTTCGTTTTTATGACAGGTTTTGATAATGTCAAACCGCTGTGAACGAAACAAAACATTGAATATACAAGGTGAAGAACGAAGACCGTAGTCTTAGTGTCGTTGAGTCGGTCATAATTGTGATCGAGACCGACCCAACCTTCACGCCTTGGCTCTTTAGGATGAAAATCTCTTATTGCATTTCTCATATCATAAAATTTTTTTTCAAACATGTTTAAAACATTAAAAACACTTGGTGTTCACCCAAACCAAAAACCAATCCATCCGGCGTTCAGCTTTCAGAAACCGGCATTCGATTTTCAGAAACTGGCGTTCGGCATTCGGTTATCGGCATTGGTTGTTGGCGTCCGAACACTACAAGATAAAGAGTCATCATTTTGTCACGTGAACAATCTTGAACACCCGTCTGTCACTTAGCTACACTATTTTTTTGAAAACACTTAGCTACACTATAAATACACTTGTAACTCTCAGAAGAGGAGATCGAATTTCATCTCTCCAAACACATATTATGTAGTATTTCCATGTACTCTTCACATACTTAATAACAATTGGACTATTCTCACCTAAGCTACAATCCTCCAAGTCAACTCTTGTTTACTTTGTCCTTTTAGTTTCTAAACTCAACGAAGCATTCTAGACCCGATCTAGAGTACTTTGTTCGAGTGGTAATTTACAATATCATAAGAATATGATTGGATTGAATATAAAAAAGTTAATGTGTAAAAATTGTTGATAGTGTAAAATATAATGGATAAAGTTATTTGTACCCCAAGGATTTGTATCCCATTTTGTACACCACAGGGATGCACTAACATTTTGTATTGGTGTAATGCTAATTTTTGTTAACGCACCAACACTTTATGTTAGTGTAAATTTTTGTTAAAGCACCAACACTTTATGTTATTTGTACCCCAAGGATTTGTATCCCATTCAGTATGAACATTCAAAATGTTGGTGCATATCTTTGGTGTAAAAATAAAATACAAATTTTGGGGTACATGTAGCATGCTCCAAATATAATTTACACTACCAAAATCTATATCTATACTATCTACAAAAGCAAATGAAATGGAAGAGAAAAAAAGAAAAAGAAAATAAATTAAGCCTTTTCCCACCCAAGTGTAAGGAGTCGTATCCACCGTTGATGCACCTGTGCCGATTAATCAGTGGGCTTGATCAAGCATAGGGAACACGCGAATATAAGATTAATAAAGAGCATGCATTGATTAAAATTTTGATCGTGAGAGAGTGAAAAGGTCACCGAGTGAACCTAGAAAATGCAAAGCTCCGAGTGAGATCTGGGCTCATCCGACCTAGGGTTTAAGAACATTCTTAATTAAATATAAAACCACTCATCCGACCTAGGGTTTATCCCAGGGACAATCTGGGCTCTGCTTCTGGAGACAGCTCAATGTAGTGGTGGCTTGAGCATCTGTTTAGCCTTTAGGTATTGAATTGAATTTCATTGTGACGAGCTAAAACCTATGTGATACTCTTCCATCTAGGTAATTTATGTTCAGTGATATTTGTATGTTTGTTCTTATTAGATGAGAGTATATTTGGAAAAATAATTAGCAACAAGGAGTTGTAGAATGGATGCATGAGCACTTCAAAATCGAAACATCCTTTTGTTTGCAAGCCTTCTAATTAAGAATGATGATGAGACCTTTTCACATCCTTTGATGAAGGTGGATGTCACATTTAAGAGCTTTTGACATTGTGAAATACACTTCCACCAACCTGATTAAATATTTTGATAAGGTAATTGTTGGTTTACAAATTATTATTGACATTCACACACACTATTTGTGGGATAGGAGAAGTTTTTTATCTATAACTTTAAAAATCATACTCTGATTGTTCTTTGAGAAATACTATTTTGGTTAGTTTAATTTAGACCCCATTGACTAAAATACCTGGATTCGGTTCTATTTTTACCCAACATACAATATTAACACGTGAATATGCTTAAATGTTGGAGATTGAATATTTATGAAAATATGTGAATATGTTTAAATATTGGCTTCCAGAGTTATGCGAAGACATGTTTACTTAATTCATTGTCTTCTTAATTATTCCGTGGATGAATTAATAATAATTAACTACATTTGTGAACATATATGGTGTATGAGTTGGCCTCTTTGATACTCACAGCAGGGATATTGAAAAAAACATGATGAAAAGACTCATTTCCCAAGCTTTGAATGAAGTACTACGTTCGGGCGAGGAATCATCATACATTTTATGGGTAATGTGAACTACTATTTTTGCACATGTATGTTAGTTGATAGTTGTAGGCGTCACCATATCTTATACTCCGTAAATATAATAAACAAACCAGAAAAAAATGAAGTGGGTTGGAGTATGCTTTTTTGAGATGAAGATAAACCCTTTATGGAGAACGTTTTTAATAGCTTGATGGTCAAAGAGAGGGTATCAATATGTCCCACTTTGGCTGGGTCAACTTCCATTCCTTTTGAAGAAACAATATGTCCCAAAACTACTCCTCTTTCAACCATAAAATGACACTTTTCAAAATTTAAAACCAATTTTGACTCAATGCATCTTTTTAAAACCAAAGTCAGATTATGCAAGCATTCTTCAAAATTATTTCCATATACTGAAAAGTCATCCATAAAAACCTCCATTATTTTAGCTGAATAATCAGAAACTATGCTCATCATGCATCTTTGAAAAGTTGCTGGTGCATTACACAAACCAAAAGGCATTCTTTTAAAAGCAAATGTGCCAAAAGGGCATGTAAAAGTGGTTTTATCTTGGTCTTGCGGGGCAACAGGCACTTGAATATAACCAGAATAACCATCTAAAAAGCAGTAATGAGATTTTCCAGGTAGTCTTTCAACTAAAGAGTCAAGAAAAGGTAACGGAAAATGGTCTTTTTTAGTGGCTTTGTTCAGTTTCCTGTAATCTATACACACCCTCCAACCAGTTTGTTTTCTAACAGGAATCAATTCACCTTGTTCATTTACTTCTACAGTGGTACCCCCTTTTTTTGGCACTACATGAATTGGACTTACCCACTCAGAGTTAGCTATGGGGTAGATGACTCCAGCTTGAATCGATTTTAAAAGTTCTTTCTCAACTACCTCCATCATAGGAGGATTAAGTCTTCTTTGATTTTCGACCCTTGGTTTAGCATCAGGTTCTAAACTTATCCCATGACTACATAGAGTGGGGTCAAGACCTTTAATATCTGCTAAAGTCCAACCTATGGCCTCGCTATGCTCCTTTAAAACTCTTAATAACATTAATTCTTGTGGTTCAGTTAAAAGGTTCGATATGATCACAGGAAGTGATCCATTTTCACCCAAAAAAGCATATTTAAGATGAAGAGGCAACTCTTTAAGTTCAATTTCCGGTGGAGAGATCAAAGAAGGAAGCGGTTTGGTCTTAAGAACCTCCAAATTCAGTTTTAAAACAGTCTTTACCTCTTCCACAGAAGATAAATTTTCAGCATAAAAATTCACATTATCAGATATTGAAAAACTCAATCTTTCAATCTCAACCGGGTCTAAACTTTCAGTCAAAACAGTAAAAAGTTCATCATCATTTGATTTTTGGAAAATTGCTTTAGTGATTTCATCAATTAAATCCATAGGAAAGACTTGATTTTCTTCATAAGGGTGTTTCATTGCTTCAGAAAGACTAAATTTAATTAACTCACCATCAAATTCCATTGTTAAAGTACCCCCATGAACATCAACTTTAGCTCGGGCTGTTTTCAAAAACGGTCTTCCCAACAAAATGGGAATGTCAGTTTTATCAACTCCCATATCAAGAATGTAAAAATCAGCAGGAAAAATGAAGTCGTTAACTCTCACTAAGACATCTTCTAAAATCCCCTCGGGGTAAGTATGACTTCTATCAGCCAATTGAATCACTACCCCTGTTCTCTTTAGGTCCCCAATTTGTGATTGTTCAAAAATGTCCTTGGGCATTACATTTATTGAAGAACCTAAGTCTAACATTGCCTTGTCAAATTTTAAACTCCCTATCTGACACGGAACAGTAAAAACTCCAGGATCCTTACATTTTTGGGGTAATTTATTCTGAAAAACAGCACTTACGTTCTCATTCATCAACACCTTTCCAGATAGCATATTCTTATGAGTGCAAAGTTCTTTAAGGAATTTGGCATATTTGGGAACTTGTCTGATTGCTTCTAAAAGAGGGAGATTTATTTCCACTTTTTTAAATGTATCAAACATTTCTTGATCTAATTCCTTAGTCTTAGGTTGTTGACTCAAAAACTTGCTGGGAAAAGGAGCTTTTTGATTCTTAAAATCATTTATTCTGTTTTGAAAATCATTTTCTTTCTGTTTTTCAGACCTATTGCTTTCATTCTCAACAAAATCAGAACATTAATTTTCAAAGAGTAAATTCCATAATTGGTCCTTTATAACAGGGGGTTTCCCTATTTAGTCCTCTATTATCAATTATTACCCCAGTGGTCCTTCTTTTATGGATATCTTTCCACAAATAGTCTTTTTTTTTATCTTCTATCATGTTGGTGTTAATTTGAGGGCTAAAAGTGTAATTTCACAATGATAATATATTGTTTTGTCATACACAATTCCAAAGGTTGTTTTATTTGCGTCCTTTGTGAACTACATTCGCTTTCTACTACAACCATAGTCTACAAATGTGTTCTTCCGTTGGAATCCTAGCCCACAATAATAGTCATTATTTTTGAGTCATCCGCTTAATCAATATCAGAACATGTCACTAGATATAATGTTGATGTCAAATTATATTTTTAACCATTAAATTAATACCCACATGGCGGAAGATCAAAAAAGGACCATTTGTGGAAAGGCTCCCTTAAAAAAAGGACTACGAGGGTAATATTTGATAATAGAGGACTAAATATGGAAACCCCCCTGTTATAAAGGACCAATTAAGGAATTTACTCATTTTCAAAAGAGACTTGAGTCGGATGAAGTTCTTTCTCTTTTTCTTCCCTACTGACGTGGTTAGGTTCAGGCAGTTTTTTCTTGTTACGCAGCTCAATTGCACTCAGATTTTCTTTAGGATTCAAAAAGGGTTGAGAAGGAAACCTATTATTGAGCTGGGCTTGCAAATTACTTATTGTAACTTCAGTGGCAGACTGTTTTTCTTGTAATTGCTTAAGCATTTGATCAAAACCAGAGAACTTGTCATCCATTTTCTTAAGAATCTGTTCCAACAGTTGAGTATTCTTATCAAAAGGAGGTTGTTGTGAGGGATTATTAAAATTCTGAAAATTACCCCTAGGAGCCTGATAGTTCTGACCATTACCGTACCTAAGATCTGGGTGGTCTCTCCATCCCTCATTGTAAGAATTAGAAAAAGGATCATATTTTCTTTGGTTGTTATTATAGAAAACAGCATTTACCTCAGGGTTTTGCAAAGTCGGACAAGCATCAGTAGGGTGTCCTTCCAAGCAACAAACCCCACAAGGTTTTCCTTTAACCCCTCCCACAGTTGTAAGTTGTGAAATGGCATTGGTAAGTTCAGTGAGTTTGTTATCAATAGAAGAATTACCAATTTCATTCACTTTCTTCACTAAAGTTTCCCTCGTACCAAACTGTTGAGTGCTTTGAGCTATCAAATTAAACAATTCCCTAGCTTGTTCAGGTGTTTTATTAACCAAGGCACCCCCACTGGCAGCATCCACATTGCCCCTCTCAGTAGGAAGTAGCCCTTCATAAAAATATTCAATTAAAAGTTGTTCAGAAATTTGGTGTTGAGGACAGGAGGCACAAAGCTTATTAAATCTTTCCCAATATTCAGAAAAGTTCTCTCCAATCATTTGTTTAATCCCACATATTTCTTTCCTAATTGAACCTATCCTAGAAGCTGGAAAGTACTTTTCTAAGAAAGCTTTATATAGGGCATTCCAAGTAGTAAAGGAACCGGCTGGCATGTAGTACAACCAGTCCTTTGCCTTAGCAGCTAAAGAAAACGGGAAAGCCCTCAACCTAATTTGGTCTTGAGCAACCCCTTCAGGCACCATAGCACCGCAAGTAATCGGAAATTCAGAGATGTGCCTGAAGGGATCCTCTCCAGGAAGACCATGAAACTTAGGCAAAAGATTTATAAACCCAGAATTCAGCTTTAAAGGTTTCTCTAGCTCAGCATATGTGATGGAAAGCGGTTGAACATTTAGGTTAGGGGCTGCCAATTCTCTTAAAGTTGTCATCTTTGGTTCGGATTTTATTTCAAACAGATTATCAAAGATGCTATCAGAACAATAATCAAACAAGTCAGGAGCAAGAAAGTTGGCAGGTTCGTCCTCAGATTCAACAGCACAAGCACTAATTAAAGGTGTAGGTTTAGCCACACTTACCTCACAGCTTTTACTTTTTAATTCAAACTCACCAAGTACTCTTCCACTCCTCAAGTGCATGCAAAAATTCAATAAGCTGCAACTCAAAGATAAAGCAAGTATTAGAATTCTTTTACTTGATATAAGAATCTAAGAGCAAATGGCAAAAAACATGAATGTTTGACAGATTATCAATGTCTCTTAAGAAAAATTGCTCTATATGCAATCAGTATTTTTGTTGTTTGCTGAATTTTTAAGAGGTGTATGCCCAGACCACTTGAACTCTGTAAACAGTTATTAATTAACGTTCCAGTAATCATAAAAGCTGCAATATTACTCTACTGGAACTTGTTTTAAAAAGAGTTAACTAGTTAAGTCCAACCATGTTTTAACAAAGTGTTAACATGCTTAAAAGGAAAGAAGTCAGACAGTTATGATCTTAAGTCTCTAATTGTTACTAGTTAAAAGTTCAAACTCATTTTGATCAAACTTGGACTAGAAACTCTTTTTGACACATATCATTTTCTCTTTAAAAGTTTAAGTTTCCTGATCCTCGATATGATCAAAAATGCTTGAAAGTTAAGTAAAATGTTAAAGTTAAAAACTGCCCGTAACTATACCTTCTCATAAAAAATTGTCAGTAAGAAACGAAAAAAACAAACTCCAACTTTGAAGTTAACTAAATGACTTTAAACTAAAGAAAACCCTAATGAAAATAAGATAATATACTCCTATGGACTGACCTAGACACTGATAAAAGAGTGAAAGAAAAAAAATTAAGTTCCCTGAGCTATTAAAATAAGACAAATTAAAAGACTTTCTTTTGTGTTTTAACTTTAAGATTTTTCTGTTTTTTTAGAAAACAAAAGTAAACAAATTCTCAGTAAAATGTTAATCTTTCCCCGGCAACGACGCCAAAATTTGTCAAGCGTGTCGTAGCACCTACAAATTAATTTATTGTTTTCCTTAACTAAAATCCCCTTTACGAATCAAAACATATAGATAGGGCAACTAAGAGTCGATCCCACGAGGAAAGATACCTTTTCTTTTAACTCCAAAAATCAATTTACTTTTGTCTTCTTTTTTTTGAATAAAACAATTAAAAATAAGAGATAAGGGGGGGGGGGTTTAAAAACAAAGTTTAAAGGATAAAATAACAACTATTCTAAATGACACACCACATCAGATCATATTTGAAAGCAACAAACTAAGGATAAAAACAGAACATAACTCCACCAAAAGCCCAAACAAAGAAGAAAAACACAAACAAGACCACGTAGCACAATATTTTAAAGACTTAAACAATTTTAGAAAAAGTAATAGAGTTTTATAAAATATAGAAAATAAATATCCAGGTCTAATATTTGATAAAAATAAGCATAATCATCAACCAACTATAAATCAAAACATGGGTTAGGCTGAAGAAGAGGTCCACCAACGGTTCTTCCCTATTTTCCCATTCATAAAAGCTCATGTTAAGACCAACCCCAACTCTAAACCCTACTATCCTTAGCAACCCAAAGACCAACCCGTAGATTACTACTAAAAATAGCGCATTAAAACCTTTGGAAAACATCACCGTAACAATTTTGCAGTAACACGAAGGTTATTTAACAAAATCAGTTCGAAAACCTTGATTAGCAAAAACCTACTTAATGAGGCAGCCTAGTACTAATCAAGTGACACTTAGTTTCTAGAAAAGTTGGGCTATTTGAAGCACTTTGGACTTTAAGAGAATATCAATTTAAATTGGGTTAGGCGTGCACTCCTAATTTGATCCAATTCAAGCATAAACAAAGCACAGTTCTCAGAACACCATTGAATTAATTTAATAGTAGCAAAAGAGCTTGATTTGTTTACAGATTACAAAACCAATTTTATAAACTATAAGCTCATAGACAAACTTAGTTTATGTAAAAAGAGAGTTTAGAAATTAAGAAAATAATCTGGTTTCCAAAACAAACTTAAATCCAATCCTAAACCTGGAAAACAAGTGAACAAAACACCAAAATATACCCATTCTGAATTCAAGACCTTGCATCCAAATCTTAACCCAAAAAATTAGTGCACAAGTTGACCAATTTGAAGGAGCAAATTTTTCGTCCAGTGAGTTCAAGACATGATCTAGAATTGTCCCACTAACTAAGTCCACTTGCAGACCCAATTGATAGCCATTCATTTCTTCCAAAGATATGTAATCATAAAGATACATCAACAGGTCAAGAACAAAACTGGGCAGTATATAGAATCAACGAAAACTTTAATCAAAGTTGGGCATAAACACCAAAGCCTTAATTCAAATACCAAAGCGGAGTAACTGGTCCAAATTCTTAACAAATGAAATCGACTCCGAATAAGAAAAATTGTTAACTAATGGAAATTGATCCAACACTAAAATTATAAAAAAACTATGAAAAAGAAAGGAACAGAGGGGGTTCGGATGTTGGGTCCAAACCCCCCTAGGGTTCATACCCTTTGTATTGAAGCTCTAATTATGCTCTTGATGTATGGTGGTGAAGTTCTTCGCCGCATCCCCCTCGCTTTATAGGCGCCAGGTTCATCTCTTCCTTCTTGGATTGGGATTCTTGACGCTATTTTCTTGCTACGATTAATCGGGTGTTACACAGCTGGAATTGAATTGAGAAGGAGTAGGAGTCTTCGGCTACTCTCTCACAAGCCTCTTTCTCTCTCTGATTTGCGTTCTTGAGAGACTATGAGATGGTTGAGGCTCGTAAGACCCAAAAATATATTATAAAAATGACTATGCGGTGACAATCCATTAGTTTCCCCGTTAATGCCCTTCTCAGTTATCTTCTTTTTCTATCTTCTTCTCCTTCTCCTTCTTCTTTTTCTTTTTGCTTCTTCTTCCTCTTCCTCTTTTTCTCCTCCTCCTTTGCCTTCCGAAGTGATCCTCCACCCCACCTCCTCTTTTTTCTTCTTTTACTTTTTGTTTTGGATTCTTTTTTCTTCTTCTTCCATTATAATTATTATTATTTGTTATTAATTATTATAATTACTTCGTATCAATTATGATTTTCTTATTCTATTATTATTAATTTATTATTTATTATTATTACTATTATTATTTAAAATTAATTAATATTTTTACTACTCTTTTCTACAAAAATCAGTAATTGTTATTTAGAAAAATAAAACGTATTATACAAAACACTTATTATTAGTGCTATTATTTATTTAATGCAATTAATAAGTAATTTTACTTCTGTAATTTTTATAAAAATATTAGTACTTATTATTATTACTTCATACTCCCTCCGTCTCAAAAAGTTTGTTACGTTTAGAAAAAACCGCGTCCCGTAAAGTCCGTTACATTTCTATTAAAAAACCACTTTTAACCCTTAATTTTTCATACCCTACCTATCACATCATACTTTTTTTCTAATAATCTACCCATCACATCCTACTTTTACCCATCACATCAAGGGTATTTTTGGAAAGTCAATACCAAAATATCTCTCCCTTAATTTCCCAAAAAGTCAAACCGTCACATTCTTTTTGGGACGGAGGGAGTATTAATTACTCCATTCGTCCCAAAAAGATTTGCACGTTTCGACTAAAGTTGAAATTAAGGGAGGAATAATTTTGTGTTGACTTTTCAAAAATACCCTTAATGTGATGTGTAAAAATAAGATGTGATGTGATATTATTAGAAAAAAAATATGATGTGGTAGGTAGGATTTGAAAAAATAAGTGGTAAAATTGGTTTTTTAATAGAAATGAGAAAAAGATTGTGGGATGCAATTTTTTTTGAAACATGCTGTAGATCTTTTTGGAACGGAGAGAGTACTTTTCATTCAAAATTGATAAATCTTAACCCTAAACTAAATAAAAATGATATTAGATAGATATTGATAGAAAAATAGTTTTATTGAATTTATTATATAAAATATTTTCAAAATATTATTTTATCGAATTAATATACAATATATATTTTATTTAATTATAGGTCAAAGATTAAAAATGATTAACTAAAAAAGTCAAAACATGATAGATACTTTGGGACAGAGATAGTATTATTTATTTCCTATTATTTTCTTAATTATTATTAAAAATTAATTAGTAGTTTTATTACTTTATTTTTCAAAAACCATAATCACTATTATTTAGAAAAATAGATTTTATTATTTAAAATAACACTTATTATTATATTATTGTTAAACAAATTATAAGTAGTTTTAATACTCTATTTTTTTCCATCCGATGTTGTCTTTCGCATTAGCCACACATTAGTCATGAGTAGTCTCCATGGGTAGTGGTGTCATGGAAAATCGAGAAAACGAGAGGACGTGAGAAAAGAATAATATGAATAAGTGTCTCTGGGTTTTTTTTAAAGATAATACTACGTATGAAACAATAAAAAAGCTCAACACTTTGAACACCAAAACTCACTTTTTTTAATTTTGAAAATTAAAAAAATAATTAAAAATAAAATAGCAACACCTGTTAACTACCGGTCAGCAGCGGCGGCACGACGGAGACTTATTGTTTCATAACTCATAATAATATAAAATTTAGAACTATTTTTTATTGTTTCATACGTAGTATTATCTTTAAAAAAAACCCCAGAGACACTTATTCATATTATTCTTTTCTCACGTCCTCTCGTTTTCTCGATTTTCCATGACACCACTACCCATGGAGACTACTCATGACTAATGTGTGGCTAATGCGAAAGACAACATCGGATGGAAAAAAATAGAGTATTAAAACTACTTATAATTTGTTTAACAATAATATAATAATAAGTGTTATTTTAAATAATAAAATCTATTTTTCTAAATAATAGTGATTATGGTTTTTGAAAAATAAAGTAATAAAACTACTAATTAATTTTTAATAATAATTAAGAAAATAATAGGAAATAAATAATACTATCTCTGTCCCAAAGTATCTATCATGTTTTGACTTTTTTAGTTAATCATTTTTAATCTTTGACCTATAATTAAATAAAATATATATTGTATATTAATTCGATAAAATAATATTTTGAAAATATTTTATATAATAAATTCAATAAAACTATTTTTCTATCAATATCTATCTAATATCATTTTTATTTAGTTTAGGGTTAAGATTTATCAATTTTGAATGAAAAGTACTCTCTCCGTTCCAAAAAGATCTACAGCATGTTTCAAAAAAAATTGCATCCCACAATCTTTTTCTCATTTCTATTAAAAAACCAATTTTACCACTTATTTTTTCAAATCCTACCTACCACATCATATTTTTTTTCTAATAATATCACATCACATCTTATTTTTACACATCACATTAAGGGTATTTTTGAAAAGTCAACACAAAATTATTCATCCCTTAATTTCAACTTTAGTCGAAACGTGCAAATCTTTTTGGGACGAATGGAGTAATTAATACTCCCTCCGTCCCAAAAAGAATGGGACGGTTTGACTTTTTGGGAAATTAAGGGAGAGATATTTTGGTATTGACTTTCCAAAAATACCCTTGATGTGATGGGTAAAAGTAGGATGTGATGGGTAGATTATTAGAAAAAAGGTATGATGTGATAGGTAGGGTATGAAAAATTAAGGGGTAAAAGTGGTTTTTTAATAGAAATGTAACGGACTTTACGGGACGCGGTTTTTTCTAAACGTAACAAACTTTTTGAGACGGAGGGAGTATGAAATAATAATAATAAGTACTAATATTTTTATAAAAATTACAGAAGTAAAATTACTTATTAATTGCATTAAATAAATAATAGCACTAATAATAAGTGTTTTGTATAATATGTTTTATTTTTCTAAATAACAATTACTGATTTTTGTAGAAAAGAGTAGCAAAAATATTAATTAATTTTAAATAATAATAGTAATAATAATAAATAATAAATTAATAATAATAGAATAAGAAAATCATAATTGATACGAAGTAATTATAATAATTAATAACAAATAATAATAATTATAATGGAAGAAGAAGAAAAAAGAATCCAAAACAAAAAGTAAAAGAAGAAAAAAGAGGAGGTGGGGTGGAGGATCACTTCGGAAGGCAAAGGAGGAGGAGAAAAAGAGGAAGAGGAAGAGGAAGAAGAAGCAGAAAGAAAAAGAAAAAGAAAAAGAAGAAGGAGAAGACGAAGGAGAAGGAGAAGGAGAAGAAGATAGAAAAAGAAGAAAGATAACGGAGAAGGGCATTAACGGGGAAATTAAAGGATTGTCATCCCGGAGTCATTTTTCTAATATTTTAAGGTACCTCAGAGTATATTTTGAAAAATAATGGGATCTGCGAGTTTTTATCACAAAACTAGGGGTAGCCAGTAGCAATTTTTTGGTTATATCTGCACAGATCTAGACTGAGATACGCTTCTGGGCTTGGGCATTTTAGGAACTTATCATTCCAATCGCCACTCTCTCCCATTTTATATTAATGGGATCCACTAAATCAGCGCATATCACCATTTATGATTCTCTTCCCTTTTTATAATATCGAGATTTGGTATTGTTCCATAGGGATACTATGCGATCAAAAAGTACATATCGAGGATCACATCTCTTTCTGATGTTTCTTTTTCTGAGATATCGATCATGTACGAGAACAGGGGATTTTATCGGCTGAATCCGGCGGCGAGGGGGGCAGCTTGTCCGGAAGTTTGTCTCCCCCTATAGATATGTTTTTCTTCTTTTTAGTTTTTCGAATTATTAATTATTAATTTTTATGTATTTTTGTTATTTCAACATAATTTGTTTTCAATTCGTGATGAATAGATCTAGATAAAATTATTGATTTTCACATTCATAATTATGAAATTAAAAGTCATGATGTTTATGTCTTGTTTAAATGCATTACATACACTTTCGTTATGCATCTCAGAGAATATAAGATGCATTGTAACACGATGAAATTATTTATCAGAAAATTTGTGGAAATGCAACATACTAAGTTTGTGATGCAACATAAAAATTGTTCATTACTGCATGGTTTTCTCTTTGGGGTTTTCTACTATGATTCCCAAGTGTTGCATAAACACAAAGTGTTGATTTCTAAGTGTTTCAAAAATGTTATTTCTAAGTTTCCAAGTGTGCGCATCACTATGACCTTTGAGTTTTTACTTTGATTTTTTGAGTTTCTCTTTGTTTCTAGTTTATATTAGATCAAATGGTAAAATGGTATGTACTATGTATGTGGGTTCAAAACTTGCATAACTAAATTATTTCTTAACTTTGTGTTAACACTTGTTTAGATTATAATCCACAGATTGACGCTTTGTGTTATGTTAATGTTGCATTCTCAGAATCAAGACACTGCATTCTATAATCAGATAAATGCATTCTCAGAATCAAGACACACTACTACAAAAAAGGGCAAAGGCACCGGTTGTTTTGTACCTTTAGCATCGGTTTTGTACCGATGCAAATACAAGCGATGCAATTGGTCCAATTCAATTGCACCGCTTTAGAAACAACCGATGCCTTTGCTATTTTATTAATTTAAAAAAAAAGTATTAGCATCGGTTGTTTCTAAACAACCGATGTCTTTGCTATTTTATTAATTTAAAAAAAAAGAGTATTAGCATCGGTTGTTTCTAAACAACCGATGCCTTTCCTATTTTATTAATTAAAAAAAGAGTATTAGCATCAGTTGTTTCTAAACAACCGGTGCCTTTGCTATTTTATTAATTAAAAAAAAGAGTATTAGCATCGGTTTTTTCTAACCAACCGATGTCTTTGCTATTTCGTTTTTTTAATATTAATAAAAAGGGGGTATTGGCATCGGTTGTTTAGATACAACCGATGCCTTTGACGTTTTATTTTTTAAAAATGGGCAATGACCGAATAACAGATAGCAAACATCACACAATTGAGTGACAAATATAATTGGAGCAATCTGAATAGCAAAGACAATTTAAACAAAACAATCCAACTGAGTAACAAATACAATTGGAGCAATCTACATATCTCTAAATTTAGATTTTTCTTTGGAAAATAAACAAAGAGATACTACATTTCCGTAAGAATTTAAAGAAGACTAGCTTACACTTAGTGACTTATGTCAATTTCGCAAGACCACTGAAGATCAGACTGATCACACTTCTCTAGTATGGTTGGCCGGGCAAAGCAAATCTGGAACTACTTTGTGGCTTTGCCAACATTGTTGATTGGTCATACTCAAGACTGAGGATTACATTGAGGCAACATATTCTGAAATAGAATCTGACATCAAAGAAGAAGTCAGTAAAAGATAAAATTAAGTACCTGATAACCCGTAAGACTATAGAAGCAACTAAATATATCAAGAAAAAACCCAACAATACTAAGTAAAAATAGGTAGTAGAGATCCAATGGAAATTTTAAGTACTAGCAACCTATTCAATTTAAGTTTACCTTTGCTTTTTGTAAATTAGATCCAACAAATATGAAATAAACAAATCAGATAAAATACAAAAGTGTCCAAGGTTCACTACATCAAATGAATTAGAAAAAAAGAGATGAAAGTAAGGGATCAAACATCTATGCTTCTGTTTTTGTACCTGCAAGTGAGACCATGAGTAAACATTCCTCGTGCTTCTTGTAGTTATGCATCAACATTGATCTTTTGCATCGGTTATTTATTTAAGCGATGCAATTGAAGCAGTCTTTTTGCCTTTTTTTGTAGTAGTGACAACGCATTCGATGATCAGATAAATGCATTCTCAAATCAATGTTAAAGCTTAATAAACAAAATTTGTATTGGGTTACGTAGTGTGCATTATCAGGATCAAAGTAATGCATTTCCTTGAGCAGATATTACATTTTTAGAATGATAAAGTATAATGCATTCTGTTATTATGCATTTTTCAAAATAAAGGTAAAAAAAATTGCAAATCATGATGCATTTCAAATGTTACGTGATACATTTGAGGGTGAGTTTGAAACATGTATGATGTAAATTTTAATAAATTAAAATGTATATTTAATAGCTCAAATGCAAGATGGGGTTCTTTTTATAAGATTTTTTGTTGCCTTTTAGTTCAAATGGTAGAGCAGCATGTACTACGGGTGTGGGTTCAAATCCCCCATAGGCAAAATATTTGTCCAATTTCTTTAACACTTGTTTTGAATACAACGCATTCTAAAACTTTTTCATCACATTCAAAATCACTTAGGATTGATTATTCACTAATCTACAAATAAAAAGAATAAAACTTAAATAAGATCTTTAAGAACAAATCATAGTCATAGTGCATATATCAATCATCACAATGCATTCGAAATTGACGTCATTAGGTAAACTAGACGGTAGATTTTTTAAAAATTTTGAAATGTATGTATTCAAATTTTACTTTTTTAATTTGAAATATGAAAAGATTATTATTTTAAAATTTTGTGTTCCATATTGGTGTCATTGACAAAATATATACAAGAGATTTTCAACAATATTTTAAAAAAGAGACTTGTGTTCAAAATATTCAATATAGAATAAAGTGTATTACAATAATTAATTAAAATTAAATAAACCTTCGAACATAATAATAATAGTAATAACAACAACAACAATAATAACATTAATAATAATCTTCATCATTTTTATGAAAATGAAGTGGAGCACGGCACTTTAAAAAAACCACGACATTAAATTCCTTCCTTGACAATTAATCACTTTAATTGAAATGATAAGGTCATTTAATTGGAAAAAATAATACGGTGTACTAGGCTAAAAATGTGGATGATGAGGTCGTTTGTATTCCTAATTTACCCTTTTCTATTACATCTAACATTAAAATGGCACGCCACATTTAATGTATCCAATCTCAATTACTTCTTTTTGCATGAATAAGAGGCGTTAGATTTACTAGATCAATGCATATCCTTTATTCTTATTTTTTCACCAAGTACCATTCTCACAGGAACCAACCCATATATATATATATATATATATATATATATATATATATATATATATATATATATATATAGGGATTGGCTCCAGTAAGATGACACCTTACGGTGAGATGACATGCTTCAATCAGATGACACAAAGCTCACCACTCGCCACTGCAAAGCTCACCAAAGACAACTACAAAGCTCATCAAACTCTAAGGCAAAGCTCACCATATTTTTTCAACACATTGAATTTTTTTTTTCAAAAAATAAAATCAAAGAAAGGGGTGCTGACTGGACTTTGACTGTTGACCGCCAGCATTGACCGCCGCCGTTGGTCGCCGGTCGCCAGTCGCCACCGTCTCCGGACTCCGGCAGCCACCTCCGGTCACCGCCGCCGGTCGTCGCCGGCCGCCGCTGCTCCTCCGCCGCCGTTGACCAGTGGTTGACCGGTGTTGTTATTTTATTTTTAATTAATTTTTTAATTTTTAAAATTTAAAAAAAAGGTGAGTTTTGGGGTTCAAAGTGGTGAGCTTTGCTTCATTTTCAGGTGAGCTTTGCATTGTCCATTGGTGAGCTTTGTAGTGTAGTGTGGTGAGCTTTGCGTTATCTGACCGAAGCATGTCATCTCACTGAAAAATGTCATCTCACTGGAGTCAATCCTATATATATATATATATACATATATATATATATATATATTCTTTTTATGCATTTATCTAATGCAAAGATTATCCTAAAAAAATTCGTGGTGCAGGTTTTAAGGTGAGTCTAGGAGCATATAAATTATATGCAGGTTTACATCAACCCCATCAAATAGATGTTAATTCCTTTTAATTTTTATCACCTTCAATCAATGTTTTTTGTTAATCTAAACGCTTAAATTGATCCTGCATGGTTTTATTATCTGTATCATACTATAAGAGTATTTTGATTTGGAAAATATTGTATATTCTTATTGCATTCAACTAATATCCAATGCAAGCAATGACACCGTTTCTGGAATATAGAGATTTTAAAAGTTTGCCCTATAAATATTATACTTTTTATCTGATATTTTCTCAACTAAGAGTGAATAATTATTTTTATGTGATAGTTTCTTTCATTGTGTTGTTTTTTAGTAAGTCTTATCGCATTATGTCCATTATCATCACTTACGTTGAGATTGAAACTGATTTTTTTAAGAGAAATTTACTTAAATAGGACTAAAACATAATGACTTTCCCAATATAGGACTATATGTTTTTATTTTCCAATATAGAACCTTTGGTCATTATGAAGTAATCATTATTCAAGTAAATGTCCTTCATTACTGGACATTATTTTTTCTTACTAGGTCATTATTAAGTCATATTTAGGGAATAAAAAAGTTTAAGTCCTACACTAAGAAAGTCATTATGTTTTAGTCCTATTTAGGACAAATTTCACTTTTTTTAATTGATGTTTGGTGCTTTTTATGTTGTCGCCAATGTGTTTTATGAGATTTTTATATAAAAAACACTTCATGCCAGTTAAGGTAAATATTGTTATGTACATCATTTTTGTATTTTGTGAAATATTGGATTCGAGTGTATGGGATTAAATTTAATGTGTCATTGCTTGCATGTTAGTTGAAAGTCTACAATCAACTCTCTTTGCTAATCTATGATTATGGCTTCTTTCGTTATTTGGTGTGGTTTGTTTACCAAATCTCATGCTCTAGATCAGTCCTTTTTTATTGGGCTTTATCAGATTTGGGCCGTGTTTTTTTTGGTGAGTGGATTTTGTGCTAATTTTTTTTGGCTAATTTGATTGGTGTGGTGGGCTTGATTTTCTGACGAAAAAAATTACCAAGATCTGAAATTAGTTGTACCGTGTATCTCGTCTAGTCGTCTGAGATGACAGAAGATGGAAAGTTTCGAATTGAGAAGTTCGATGGTACAGATTTCAGTTGGTGGAAAATGCAAATTGAAGATTTGCTGGTTCAGAAAGATTTGGACGTGGTAATGGGTGACAAGTGAGAAAAGATGTCGGATGCAGATTGGGCAAGTTTGGAACGGAAAGCTATGTCCGTGATCCGTCTCTCGTTGACCAAGAATGTTGCCTTCAACATTCTGAAGGAGAAGACAGCGAAGGGAATTATGGAAGCGCTGTCTAACATGTACGAGAAGCCATCTGCTGCGAATAAAGTTTTTCTGATAAGAGAGCTGGTGAACACAAGGATGAAAAATGGCACTTCAGTTACCGAGCATATCAACAAGTTGAATTCAATCTTAGCCAGACTTTTGTCAGTGGGCATTAAGTTCGATGATGAAGTTCAAGCTTTACTACTGTTGTCGTCATTGCCTGACAGTTGGTCCGGAACTGTTACTGCAGTTACCAGTTCAGCGGGACCTGATGGATTCACATTTGAGAAGATTCGTGACCTCGTTCTTGGCGAAGATGTCAGAAGAAGGAGTTCTGGTGAGTCTTCAGAAGAATCACTAAATATAGTTAAAGGCAGAGGAAACAACAGAGGTAGTGGCAGCAAGAACAGACGAAGGAGTCAATCGAATACTCGGAGTTATTTGTGTGTGTTGTGTAAGGAGGTGGGGCATTTTAGGAATCAATGCTCGAATGATAATAATGTGAACATTGCTAAAGGCTTTGCGAGTGACGAGGAGGTCACTCTGACTTGCTGTGAGGAGACACTACAAGTGAAATAAGAAATTCTTCCTGTTGTAGCCGTGGATTAGGGAAACCGAACCACGTTAAATTCTTGTATTTCATTTGTGTTCTGTTTCTCGCAGTTATTTGTGTGTGTTGTGTGTTTAATTCCCAACAGTCATTGCTTGCATGTTAGTTGAAAGTCTACAATCAACTCTCTTGCTAATCTATGATTATGGTTTCTTTCGTTATTTGGTGTGGTTTGTTTACCAAATCTCATGCTCTCCAGTAATTAAAAATAATTTGGTATTGAAATAAATCAGTTTGACAAATAAGAGTTGTAATTAATTAAAAAATTATTTACTCTTTTAACGTTTAGACTTTTCATAAAGATTGGGAATTTAAACTTTAAAAACCTTGACATTATTTTTAATCGCATTTACTTAAATTCTCTTTTGTATTAAAATATATACCTTGCTCCAACTGAAGTACAAACTACAAAGGCGCAAATAGTTTCTAAGTTGTGATTGTGTAATATTAAATTAATATATCAATTTCCCAAAAAAAGGCGCTAATAGTTTCTAAGTCTTACACCTGGTTTAAGCTTTCTGTTGGGGTATCCCTCCTACATGGAGGAAGGAGTTCCTAAACAATACATTTAATGTTAAAAATGTAATTTGTTTAGAGGTGGAGTAGCATAATAATAATAATAACAATATTTATTATTATTATTATTATTATAAAAAAAAAAAAAGAAAGGGAATAGTCAAAGTGGGCTGCCACTTTGTAGAAAAGGGAATAGCCTTTGTTTTGTGTGGCTGGACACGGCAGAAACAACGCAGAAAAACAGAGAGGAAAAAAGAGGGTGAAGCGGAGAGAAGGAAGAAGAGAGAAAAAGAGAGGTGCAGCCTGGTTTTGTGCTCCGATCGATGACCAAACGAGCTCCGATCGGGATGAAATTTTAGTATGTTGTTCCTGAGATCCTCTTCTTCATATCCAACGGTGGGATTGTTGTTTTGACCTCTCGATGTCGGTAAAATCGCCTCTGTTTACTGCTGCGTTTTTATTGAGGATTTCTCACTCTTTAGTGAAGATTATTGTTGTTTGGTGTTCCAAGTTATTACTTGATGATTGTGTGTACCTCTAATTGATTTAGAGAAGATTCTTGGTGTACCCACTGATTTTCTTGGTGATTAGTGAAAGGCTTCGTGGTTTTTTCCCCGATTTGGGGTTTCCACGTTAAATCTTGGTGTTCGTTTATCGTTTGATTGATTGCTTGTTGACGTGTTTACTATTCTTGATCGGTCATATGATTTTTCCCATTTTGACAACACAAAGACGGGAAAATTATTAATTGCTTCCGCTAGAAAATTGAGGTGATTTTTCCCAACACTTTCTCCCTTGGGCATACAAAGTATTTTTCTAATGCAATAACTTGAGTTATTTTCTAGCATGTGATGTTTAGTTCTCACAATTAATTTACGTATAAATTTGCGATATTCAAAATACATTTTGGTCGTTGGGCAAAATCATTTCATACTTAATGATTATTTATTAGTAGTGAGCTCATGTTATTTTTTACAGGACTCAAGACACATCAATACAATCACTTTAATGGAAGTAAAAAACTAATTTAATACTTTGTGAATTATGTTAGAAATGATTGATTAATTAGCACATGAGCATCTTCATTTGTACAAGGATATCAAATGACTTTTGTGTTTGTACTTCCATTCTTTAATTTGGTACTCGTTTTTGGATCCTTTTGTTTAATTTGGGTGTTATTTAGCTTCAAGTTTCTTAGTTTGTTTTTATTCTTAATAATTCTCTTATAAATATAATTTTAGGTTGATTGTAAGTTTCAAATTTTTGGATACTAATACGTTACCGTGGTTCTATGCTGTTTGTAACATATCCCATTTGGTATAATTGTTTGCACTTATATTTTGAAGAGATTTTGTTCCTCCCTCCATACTATATTGATCTTCTCACTTTGACTTTAGTTCATTTTTAAGGGATTGAATTTTTTCACTTTAACTTCGAATTATGCCTTTCATTTAAAAAAAACTGTAGAAGAAAGGAGTAAAGAAACTGTAGAGAATTTCTAAAAGGGAAGAGCACCAAAATCAAAAGTTTAAAGATTTTTCAATTAGGAGGAAAATTTCTAAACATTTCCCTCCAAACACAAACATAAAATTAGAAACTCCACCCCACAACAAAAAATTCTACAGCTCCTGTCCTTTCTTCATCTCACATGCCTCTTCCTCACCCTGATGTTCCTCCTCACACTTCCGTTCCTCCTCTCCCAAGCACAGATGGAAATCTGCAAAGGGAAAAACCATGTAAGGAGCAAAAGACTGACAAATTAAGAAAGGCATCAAAACCCCTCCTGTTTTCAAAAATTATTTGTAAAGTCCCTGTGGTTTCTAAATAGAGCACACATGCCCCCCTTACCTATTTTTAAATCAAAATTGACATTTATGCCCTTTGTTTTCCCCGATTTTGAATTTTTCCGATTTTAATTTCCTTTATTATACAAATATATAAAATAAAATATATGCTTCCCATCACAAATTAGAATTTTTCATAATGTACTTTTGAAAACAAAATATTTTTTGGAGAATGTTACAAAAAATTGAAAAATAAAATATTATGTACAAAGTAAAAAGTAATAACAGTTAAAAAAAGTAATAAAAAGAAATAAAAATATAAAAAATAGTCTTTTTCTTTAATTCCTTAATTTAAAAATGAAAAATGAAGAACAGAAAGATGAAATAAAATATGGAGTTAAAGAAAAAGACTATTTTTTATATTTTTATTTTTTTTCATTACTTTTTTAACTGTTATTACTTTTTACTTTGTAAATAATATTTTATTTTTCATTTTTTTGTAACATTCTCCAAAAAATATTTTGTTTTCAAAAGTACATTATGAAAAATTCTAATTTGAGATGGGAAGAATATATTTTATTTTATATATTTGTATAATAAAGGAAATTAAAATCGGAAAAATTCAAGATCGGAGAAAACAAAGGGCATAAATGTCATTTTTGCTTTAAAAATAGGTAAGGGAGGCATATGTGCTCTATTTAGAAATCACAAGGACTTTACAAATAACTTTTGAAAACGGGGGGGGGGGGGGGGTTTGACAATTTTTTTGTAAACCACAGGGGGTGCCCATGCTATTAACCCAGATAACTTTCATGTTGAATCTCTTCTTTTATCCTTTATACAACTTAAGAATTTTATAGTACTGTTTGTAGCATAAGTTTAGAATGATATTGTCAAGTACATCTATATAGGTGTGATGTTTTGATAAGTCACTTTTGGGTTAGTTTTTTTAATTGTTTTTTAGGCTTTTTAAATATTTTTAGTGTTTGATTTTTAGTTTTTTAGCTTAAGCTTATTTTAATTTTCATCTTTACATTCTTTTTATTTTATTTCATAAATAGTAGCTTTTTACATTTAATTATTTTCATTTTATTTTTACTAACCCAAGTTATTAGATATCTTATTTTGTGAAGAAAAATGTAGCAAAAGGCCAAAACGGAGTTCAAATTTGAAAAAAATAGATTGATTTTGGGCCGGAGCCCAAACCCAACAATAACAAGATCAGCCCAACAATAACACTCCTCCCTCTTTTGTTTCAAGCAAAAAAAAAAGAGAACGGAGAACGTATCAACGTATTCTTCTTCTTCATCGCGCAAGGGACGAGCGACGCATCATTCAATTCCGACGCTCCAACGTTTGGCCTAAAATCTCGCCTCTCATTCAAGTCTCCAACGGAAAAAAGCTCTTGCTATATAAATTGAAGATGCCGGAAGACGGCCGAACCGGCGGCGGCAAAAGCTCCGACGAGCAGTGGGCTGTCTCCTTTAAGCTCCAATTCCTCAATTTGTTCATCTTCTTCAACCAACTGGTAACCCTTATTTGTCAATTTTATTTTTTCTTCCTCCAATTCTATGTAAAAGTTTGTTTTGGATTTAATTTACATTTTTTGTTTGTTAGTTTGTTCCAAAAATTCCAAAAATGGTTGGTGTTCTTCTCTTTGGATTTTTTTAATGTTTATATTAAATCCCTTACGAATGAGAATTGATTCAAACTTGTTTTCTTCAATTATTGAGCAAGTTGTTGTTGAATTCGTTCAATTGCATAATTTAATTTCATAAGTAGGTTGGTATGAGAAATTCGGTTTTTGTTGAAGCTATTTTAGCTCCATAAGGTAGTTAAATGAACTCCGGATTCATACGTGATCTTTGGTGTGCTTTATGTTTATTGATTTTAAGGAATTTGGACTTCTTATGGAGTGATTTTCTTATGTTTTCATGTGTTTGTTTGTTATTTTCATAAAATTAAGGTTGTTTAAGCTCAAAAACAATTATTGATTTATTGAAAATATGTTGTGTTAATTTATGTGAATAGAAAAAACGTCATTTGTTTGAGAAGTTCATGGAAATCTATGAAATATGTTCTTCATTAGGAGACAAGGTTTATTAAAATGCATAAGGTATTGGCGGTTTGTGAATAGATTATGCATGAGATTTAGAATGAAAAAAATTCGTTATTTTATAAACTTTTTCTATAGTGGAAGTATGTTTTCATGTTTGATTGGTGAGTTGGGGTTCTAAGGTATATTTCAAAATGGGCCTTTGAATTGCATAACTCCGGGCCGTGTGGAGAGTTGACAATCCTCCATATCGTGGTTAAGGAAATGCATCAACTCGGCTTTTGATTGATTTTTCCTATTCTTAAGTGCGTAAGTTACGTAATATATTCTCTACGTACCTATTATACGTGTAATGTTTGATTTGTGTTTGTTCTCTTTTTCATTTTGTTTCGGGTTCTTGGTGGTGTTTCTTGGGTTACCTTTGTTGGAGAAGTTGATTACCTTTTTAGAGCATGTTTTCTCCAATTTTATCAAAAGAAACCAAAAAAAATAAGAAAATATAAAAAACCAAAAAATATTTACTTTTCATCCAACCCCTCCCCCCTTGTTATGTTGTTTTAGTTTATAATATAAGTTTTTTACTAAGTTATATTATCAGTGTTTGTTTATAAGTTATAAATATAAGTTTTTTATACTATATTCTTAGTATATTTTTAAATATGTGTTTTGTTTTTATAAGTTATATTATAAGTTCTTTGTTTATATAAGTTATATTTATAAGTTTTTATATTTATTTCGTTATATATTTTATTATAAGTTTTATACGTCTTATCATATGTGTAGTAGTTAGTTTGCTTTTATTTTTTTTATTTTCGTGACAATGTGTTTGCATGCTAAATTGGTTTGAAAACGTACAAACTTTCTCCATGGGATCGACCTTTATTTGCCCTAGCTATAGTTTTTATTTGATTATATATTGGAGGTTAGCTAAGGATATTTTATAAATTTTTAATTTGTTTTGGACTGCACGACAAGTATTCAACATGTTTGTAGCTATCTAAAGAACAAAATATGGAGGGAACTTCCACTGGAGGTTGCGTTTGATACTCTGAGTTATCAATCACAAGTTTATTTAATTAATTTGCACGATTTGGGGGGAGGGGGGAAGAGGATTCAACTTATCTTAAGTCTATCTCTTTAATATATTCTGTAAATGAATTATGTGAATTAATCTAAGCTGACATTATCGTCGTCTTTGATTCAAGTAGCTTTTCGAGTTCTAATCTCTTATTAGTGCATCCAATAATCTAGGTGTCTTCTTTAATCGTTTTTTTAAATTTTCTTAATCATTTCATTCCATGTGTTGTAGAATTATACATACTCCGTATATGAAATGGATCGTAGCATGATAATTTTGTCAATTGTAAAAGAATTCTGCACATTGAGAGTTGATATATTTACCGTCTTTATTTATTGTATTGTGTTGGCAGCCCGAGACTCAAGTTGGAACACCAGGATAAGGCACTTCAAAAGAAATTTACCAGATGAATTTGTCCATGAGTTCATCACAAAGAAATTGAATCAGAATGTTCCTCGTAAGATGTGGTGGCATTCATTATCTGCACAATTCTATTTCATTTATTTTGCAAAATCCCATTAAAAGAAGATATATAAATGGAGAATTATAGTATACCTTTTTCGCTTTATTCATGTTTTACAGTATCATAGAGAGGTATTTTTGTATTTTGCACACTGAGAGTTGATATATGTAAATCATTTACCATCTTTACTAATTGTATTGTGTTGGCTAGATTTTACAAAAAAACAAATATTTGATTTGTATTCGAAACAAGATGTCTGGATTTTACAAGCATTGAATAATGACAAACAGGTACGGATTAAGACTCGAGTGATTAACACTTTTAGACAGTGCTACTATTGTCATATTTGAATATTCTACTAAGCATGGCCATCCAAAGACAATTTCTGCCAACAATAAGTGTTTTTGTGTTTCATCCATTTAGATACTATATATGATATTCTTTTCACTACAATTCTTTTTAATTTCATATTTTATCCACGCTAATAAAAAGAATATATGAACAAGAACTTGATATTGGAGATTGAGAGAAGTTGGTCACCAAGTTGAAGAGTGACAAGATTGAAGAAAAATAATACAAAGTATTATAATTGATTTATAAAAAAAGTTTTGTTTTATGAATTGACTTACATGATATGGTTAAACTACAGGATGTAAGAGTGGATAGTAGTAGATGATTTTATGATTTTGTCTACAAATACTTTTATTTGGTTTAGCTTAAAAGCTTAAACGTATATCTAGGTTCAAATGTCTTGGTCTGTGATAAATTTAAAATTCATTAAACTTCTAGAAAATGGTCTTTTGTCGTATATTACGTCCTAGCACTATTGTTCTGTATAATATAGCTTTTGTTTAGAATTTTTTTATGATGGGTCGTACCTACATATATAAAAATAATATAGAGAATATAAATAAGTAACAGAAAATTTAGTATAGAAATAATGTTTGTGGGCACAAACTTTTCTCTGATCCTCATACTATAAAAATTATGATTCTACTTCAAGGAAAGGAAAGTTCAGCCTATTTCTAATTAAATTTATACTACCATGTTAAAGAAAGATATAAGTTTTTTTTAACAAATAAATTTTTACCAATAAACAATGTAATTTTTCTTTAATATTTCATCAAGTTTTTTTTTTAAGTGTGACTACAAAAAAGACAAACTCGATGAGTATTTTGAGATAAGGGTAATACCTAAATTTTAATTTAAAATGGGGAGTGATAAAAATATGCTATAATAATGATACCACCTACCAAAGTCATGATCAACTTTATGTTGTTGTTTCACGATAAAAACATGATTAAAAAAATTATTTAAAATATTATTTATAGATGGCAATAACCAACATATTGTATAGCTTGAAGTCTTTCAAAGAAATGGAAACAAAAAACACGTAGTTGAGTTCATTCTCAATTATTCAAATATTATTTATTCTACTTTAATGTTGGTGTCTATCGTGCCAAAAAACCTGCTATTCATGTTTTTTATTCTAGAAAATATATTGCATTGAAAAAAATTTCAGAATTGAGGAAAAAATCGGTTGACCCCGTGCGTGACATAGGTCAAAATACTAGTATATATCTATAAAATTGAGCGGCATAAATGCGGTAACAACATGTGTCACGCCACATGTGTACATTTGTAACATGTGCCATGCCACATGTGTATCACATGCCACGTGGCATGCCATGCGTGCCTATTAATTTTTATTATACTTTACAAATTCCTTCAGTTTATAAACTTTCACTTTCTAACTTTAATAATACTTTTTTTATTATATTTTCATGATTCTAATATATTTTAAAGTTCGAAAACTAATTCCAATAATTTAAAAATGTTAAATAAGTTATTTTTTTATAATCCATAATTTATATTTCTATTACTTTTAAAAAACAATTTCATTAATTTATCACATATACATCTTTTTTTGAGTGCTATTGACTCTATTACATAAGCATCTTTATTAACTATATGATATATATTTTAAAACTTTAGATTTATTTTATTATACACCCTCTGTCCTAAAATTGACTTCTCAATTTACGAGATTTGATTGAAGTTCTTTTAAATTCAATTTGTTTGATTAAGTGTAAAATTTAAAAATAACATTTTTATATTTAAAACTGCATCAAAAGTTTAAAAAACATATAGATGACATGATTATATTATTTTATCAAATGGAAATAAGTAATGAAAATAAAAAGTAAAATTTTAAAATTTTAGAATGTTTACAAGCCCGTGCGAAGCACAGGGTTAATACTTAATACTAGTTTCTTATATTATTGACCGTGCGTTGCACGGGTATGAACCTAGTTTACAATAAACTTTGGAGATGCTCTAATTAAATACTTTGGGTGTTTTTATAAGAATTTTAAGAGCAATGTTTTTGGTGTATCCCATTTGTCCCACACTCTTTTCTCCACCATTCATTTTTATTTTATTTTTATTTATTTATTTTTTGGTGAGGGACGAATAGTGTATCCCTGGCATTTTTGAATTTTAATTGTGTAATGGGGATGGTTCAGGCCAAAAAGGAGTACCGGGCATTGAGTCATAGTCACTCATAGACCGCCGAACCACAAAGGCGCCCGAAGCAGGGAAATGAAATCCGAATCCCAAGTTGAGGCAGCAGAAGCACCGCTGCTTTCATCGGCGGGCCGACGAACGGAAGGAGGATCAATAAGCGGTGCTATATTCAATGTCTCAACCGGCATGGTGGGTGCTGGAATCATGTCAGTCCCTGCAACTTTCAAGGTCTTGGGTGTGATTCCCAGCTTCTTTGTGATATTGGTCGTAGCCTACTTTGTGGAGGTGACCGTTGATTTTCTCCTGAAATATACCAACTCCGGCGAGACGGATTCTTATGGTGGATTGATGGCCGAGTCTTTTGGGAAATTTGGGTCCCTTGCTCTTCAGATATGTGTCATGATTACCAATCTTGGCGCCCTTATTATCTATTTGATCATTATCGGTTAGCAAAGATCTCTTCCTAGAGCTTTTAGAATAAATTAATGGGTAATTAGAGAGCTGGGTGCTTTAGATTTATGTCTTACTCTTTAATTAATGGGTAGTTAGTGAGCTGGGTGTTATAGATTTGTGTCTTATCAATGATATCTTTTGCATTTGAACAAAGTCTATGCAAATTTCACAGCTTTAGAGTAACTTTTACTCTCCTGTTCTTGGAAATACTGTAAAATGGTCTACTATTTATGGTCTGGAAGCTAATTCATTGACTGTTCAGTGAGTTATGTACAGTTTTACTACGGAGTAATTATTCTGCCCAAGAGATTTGATGAAATACATGTTTGTACTGTAGCCACTTACAGTATTTTCTTAGATTGATTTATTTGGTTCTTTTTCATAGGTGATGTGCTCTCAGGAAATGATTCTGATGGAACATTGCACCTTGGTGTCCTACAGCAATGGTTTGGCAATCATTGGTGGACATCAAGACCATTTTCTGTCCTGGTCGTGGTGCTTTTTGTTATGCTTCCCTTGCTGTGTTTAAGGCATATAGGTCAGTAATGTCTTTAGCCATTCAATATGTGATCCATTTAAATTGCCAACGAAACACTTAACCGGAATGTAATGGCATGTTTTTTTTGTTATTGTAATGGTCTTTAATTAAATTTCAAATTTCTCTCTGTAGATTCACTTAGCCATGCATCGGCTATATCCATTCTGCTAGCAGTGCTCTTTGTTGCCATATGCTCTGGGATGGCATTGTATTCATTGTGGAAAGGGGAGACTCAACCTTTAAGGATGTTTCCCGATTTTGCAAATGGAGTCACTGTTTTTGATCTATTCACGACCATCCCAGTGTTTGCCACAGCCTTTGGATGCCATGTAAATGGTAAGAACATTATCATCTACAAAAACATAAATTGATGGGACATGAAGCAATACAATAGCTTTTGTAATGGCATTCATTTCCTACGTTTATTCAAAACAAAGGCAATGTTTCTAGGACTAATAATGGTATTACAAACAAGATTCAGTTTTTAGTGGGGAGTAGCGGGCTATGAACTTCGGATCTTCCACTAAAAAGATATTGTAATAGTTAGTGTCAGGTTGTTTTAGAGTCAATTCACAAACAATAAGACCATAGTCCTGAACTTTTTCATTGGCTTGGGTGGCAGGAAAACCACTCTCCAAGATTTATATGGAAGTTCACTTAGGTTCAATACCCAGTAGAGACAAAGGCATTAGCTTTTTGTGCGTCATTATGATGAGAAAGTAGGAACAAATACTACATTGTAATAGAGTGAGTAGCACTAAAAAAACATAAGAGCATAGTCCTTCACTTTTTCTTTCCTATGAACTTCTATTACCATTATGGGTGCATTTATTCTGCAGTTCATCCAATCAGAGCAGAACTTGGCAGGCCATCTGATATGACCTCGGCAGTCCGGATATCCTTAGTGCTATGTGTTGCCATTTATTTTGCTGTTGGCTTTTTTGGGTATTTGCTATTCGGGGACACAATCATGGCAGACATGCTTGTTAACTTTGATCAAAACACTGATTCCCTTATTCACACACTGCTTAACACCATTGTTCGGTTGAGTTATGCAATTCATCTCATGCTGGTGTTTCCCATCATGAATTACTCTCTCAGAGTTAATGTAGATGAACTACTGTTCCCAAAAGGACCTGTATTGTCTACAGAAACTGCAAGGTTTTTATCACTCACGGGCGTTCTTCTCGTATTCATGTATGTAGCTGCAATTTGCATTCCAAATATTTGGTACTTCTTTCAGTTCATGGGAACAACCACTGTCATGTGCATCATGTTCATATTCCCAAGCATGATCATTCTTAGGTGCGTATATATCATTCTTTACCTCACTGCGATCCCACGTCTGCTACTATTTATTTGAGTGATATTCAAAACTGTTTCATAGCTAAAGGGATTTGATGCTTTTTTGTCACTCCCTCTGTCCCAAAAAGCTAGTACAGTTACAAAGTTTTTTTCCCAAAAAAGGAACTATTTTTTCATGTAATTTTTTAAAAAGTAAAACTCACAAACTGTTTTAGTCAATCCAAATATATACTCCGTATGTGTGTGTTATCAAGCCTTATAAGAATTGTATCTTTCTAAATTTAAAACAATTGTATCTTGACCAAGATGAACATTTTTTTGGTGGGCAGAGGGAATACTTTTTTTCCTTGTATTATCTGTACTATCCTTGTATTATACTCCGTACTATCTATAAATATCTGACAATGTTTTGCAGAGATGTTCATAAGATTTGTACCAAGCAGAACAGGATACTGGCAGTATTGGTGATCATGTTTGCAGTCGGGACTAGTGTAACAGCCATATACTCTAATGTGTATCAAACCTTTTTATCAACAAGTAACCCGATTTCATGACAATGCGGTTTATGCTCAAGGACCATCAGCATGATCCATTGTGTGTATATATACATCTATAAATAAGAGGTAAAAACAGGTTTGATCTCTGTCAGATGATCAAAGTAAAAATGCTCGGGTTCAAGGCGATCCACTGCAGATGAACAGAAGAGGGATCACCTTTCACCTGTGGAGTTCAATTTCCCCTTTGTAATCTCATAACGACAGTGAAAAATAGGATCCAATGCCCTTGAATTTTGGACGTATCCCCTCACATTCATTGCTCGACCAAAAAATGTCATTTTTTCGAAGGGATATTTCAAAGGTTTGTAATAAATCTTGTGATTAAATTGTGGTTAATGAATTTCATTGCGGAACTGTTTCGAGACCTGGTTTGTCACAGTAACTTCTTGCTGGCCGCTAGCCCCCGCCGTTGCTCACAAAAGTCAATGAGTCAATCACGAGTCAATGTGTAGTGTAGTTAGGGAGTCATATAGGACATATGGAGTGTTTTCAACTGATTCTGCAAATGCAATAAAAATGTGTGTACTTTTGGATTATGAGATGGGAAAGGTGAGTATATATATGGTGTCAAAGTTGGTGATAAGGGTGGAATTAAAAGTTTGAATTGAGGAACTGAGTTTGATTTCTTCATTTTATTCTTTTCACTTATTATTTATTCTTATTGGAATTAGATTAAATCAAAACTTAATTGAAACAGATCAGAACTAATTAAATTGAAACGAACAAATCTGAAAGGGATATTAAAACTTAACCGGACAATGGAAGTATAAAAAGTTTAATCACTTGGTCAAAAATTGTCACGCGAACATTATGTGGCTAGAAATTCATAACAAGGGGACATGGAGTGTGTTTTTAAGTAACCATTATTACTTTTTTTCAAGTATTTTTGGCAAATACTTTTATTAATTTATTAATGATTTTAAAATTATGTTTTATTAATTATTAAATGTGCGATTTAGACACTTTGTTGTTTACAAATATAATGCACTTTCTCACCATGCAGATTATATTGTACTAGTCATATTGTTATCTTGGTGCAACCAATGGCATTTTTCAAACAATCAATATGTTTACATGTTTTTAAAAGTTTCTTACAATTGAATCTCTTCAAATTTTTTTGGATATGTGATTAACCATAGAATATTGACCTGCAAATATGATTGTATCATCAGTTAAATTTTCTCTATTCTGTCATTGCACATTGTTGTTTGTGCTATGCCAGATGCTTTCTCATGCGTTTTTAGACGGTGATGAATGAAAGAGGCGTGTAGAGCGAATCAATGAATGTCATCGATGCTAATATGCATCGGGTATTAGGGGCAAATGAAGAACATAAACAATCATACAAAACACATTCGGCTTTTTGTAAAGATCAAAAGTGCAAATCTCAATTTCATAATCCGTAATATACATAGCTCTGAGAAAAGGAACAATGTACGAACTACGAAATAAGTATTGTGTTACTTGTAAATTTACATATATCAAATGTAGGGAGGGGTAGGCCTTTGGGTATCTTGAAAATCCAATCATTAATAAATAGTGTGAGTTCTATCTAAACTATACTTGTTTCTTGGGGATCATTTTACATGTCTACTCCAAAACTTCCCCACACGGTTTGGTCGTCTGGTGTAGTTGAGTCTCCAAGTACAGCAGAGTCCATCTTTGGTTTTGCGGACGGATCGGGAAAGTTCCAGAAAGAATCCGAGTTCTCAAAGAAGATGTAAAATGCAACAGCCGATGCTAAAAATAATCCTAATAGTAACAGATATATCTGCCACTCTGCAATGGGCAAAAGATGTCTCAGATTCTGAAATGGTAAGATGAAAAAACACCTAAAACAAAAACTGAGAGAGACCTTTCCAATCCGCTGGAACACTCAGCTTGGTCAATATTAATCCCCATTCAGCAGATGTGGTAAGAACAACCCTGCAGATGTGTAACCACTAACAACTATTAGATGAAGCAGTGCACAAAAAATTTTCTTTTACTATTTCATGATCGGTGTATTATCAAACTATAAAGAAGCCATTTTTGGATTTAGAATAGTAATCTTGTAATGATACAAGACTAAAGCAGCTACCTCAAACATTTGGTGAAAAAAGGCCTTTTGGCTACCCAAGTTTTGACACTGAAGAGTTCACTTAGACCCATTTCGTAAGGGTTATTTGGGTGAAATGACTCCGGTTGAATCAGCTGGACATTTTCTAAGAAAAAATATTTGAAAAAATCAATTTCAGCCAAATAAGTCAAAGGCTACTTCTTCTCCTTATTGAGTACAGAGTATGTTTTTTTAAAACTTTTTTCAATTCAATTATGTTAAATTAAGTTGAGTTTAGTTCAACACTTCTCAATTAAAATTACAACTAACTTTCAGTAAAGCTCAAAACATTTATATTCGGTTAGTTTAGTTCAATTCAGTTTATGATATACTCGTACTCAGTTAGTTTAGTTCAATTCAGTTTAGTTAAGGGAAAAATGACCGAAATAGGACTAAAACATAGCAAGGAGATCAAAATAGGACTAAAACATAGCAAGGAGATCGAAATAGGGCCTTGATGGTTTTATCCCCAAAACAAGACCTATAATGCCAGCATATAATGCCAAAAGGCACTGTGAATGTGAAATGCCAATATACAGTGTCACATTGTCACACTGCAATAGTCCTATTTCTAGATATAAAAAAATACTACTCCTCTTTTGAGATAAAGGCTATGTTTTGCTCCTATTTTGGGTGATTTCTTTTAGTTTAGTTCAATCAAATACAATTAAGTCTAATAGATTTTAGTCGAAAAAGACTAAACTCATAATCATTATTATCTTGATATGAAAAACGAATTGACTAATCCTAACAAATGGGGTCTTAATCTGCTGAACTATAGAATAGTTTCAGTACCATACCTTTCGCTAGGACAAAACTCCAACGATGTGATGTATGAGCCTGAGTGAAGCCTTCGACTATAGTGAGACACCTCCATCTTTTTTACTTCAATAATGCAAACATCCCCATCTTTGCTTCCCCTGCATTTTTGGTGCTCATTAATCTGAGACAATATTTCCCATTTAAATGCTCTAAGGGAAAGAAGAGGCAGAAGAGAGACTCACACAGCAAGATATTTCCCATCCAAACTAATTGACATTATGGAAGCCGGCTTTTTAAGTAGACTTTTGTGCCCGATTCTCTTCCACTCAATCATGTCCCAAACTGCAATCAATGTCTTATTTCCTATGCATGGGCAAAATAAATAAATAAAAACTCGATTCTGGTTCAACTATTTATTTTTATTAAACAAAAAGGTGCTTTTCATATGCTAAGTCTAAGATCCACATGTTACCCCTTTGGACAACGCAAAACAAAAAAGGCTTTGTCCCGTCTTTAGAAAAGCGGCAAAGTTCAATCCTCTCATCCTGTGGTAGATAATACGGCATGAAACAGGCTCAAAACCATGACAGGTTCAATTGAAATGAAAATGATACATGCTGTAACAACACAATGGGTTGTTAGTGAATTGATAGGAGATGGGGACATACAGCTTTTCGTGTGAGAGATGTCACTGGAACGCCGTCACTGGTCTTCCATATTCTTGCTGTACCATCCGTGGAGGTCGAGGCTAAGAACTCTGAGTCTAAACTAAAATCTATATCTTGGAATGACTTGTGAGCTTTTGGTTCATCCACAATACTGCACATGTTTGGCCACTCAAAGAGCCTAAAGTGCCCATCCTTCAGATTTATCATTGGAGCAGTAAGAGCAAAGATGCATGAAGTGAAGTACAAGAAATTCATTGTCGTAAAACAATGTTAGTAATCACAAGAATGCTTACAGCTCCACCCAAAGCCAACTTAGATCCATCAACACTAAAAACAAGGCATTTCTGCTGGCCAACATCCTGAAGATGAACCAATTCTTTGCACACGAGTTTAAGGTTATCTTCCCGGCCAGACAACTCGAAAAATCTGTATGTTACAAGATATGCTTTTAACACAAGCATGAAACTATGAAAGAAGAACTACTCCAAAACCAAAGTTTACGGTTTTAAAACAAACACCAAAAGGTGAAGGAGCTGAACCCCCAAAATATTAGTTTTGGTAAACTGGCCATTTTCTCTACAGAGATAGCAAGGGTACTGACTTGCAGCCAGTGGTGGTCGAGCAAACGACGCCGTCTCCACTGGGATGCGCTGCAATGCTCACTGGATCGACTCCTTCCTCAAACAAATACTTGGCCTACAATGCCAATTCTATCAGATTTCAGTCGGGTGAGTCAATTTAGAGCATATAAAGACCTAAAGAAGTGTTTTTTTTCCTGCAAGAGAAAGAAAGGAGTGACCTTGGGAGAAGAACAAAAAGATGTGGTTTTGGGATCAAAGGAGAAAATCTCGAGCGTTGAAGGCCTCGACTTCCCCACCGCCAAGAGATGGGCGTTTCCCGGCCGTCTAATCCAAGATGCACACGCCACAGTCTCTTGCACCGCCGCGTCTCCGCCGTCCATCTCCACCGTTGGTTGAATTTCCAATTCTCAACTACCAAACGCGTCCAGAAACGTACAACAAAACTGTATTTGTTCAGAGAAGCGGCCCACTTCTAATCAAATACGAGTACTCCATGCCCGGTTGTAGGTAAAGAAAATAGAAAGTCAGAAAGTCCACACGAAGATTTACGGAGTGTAATTAAGAATAGTTTGGTGTGGGCTAATCTCTTTTTTATACAAGTATTAAAAATTATTTTGGAATACCCTCAATTATTTAATAATGAGTCTCAGATCCCACGTAATCTGGAATATATTATGAAGTATCTTTAATTTTTTGGTAACATTTTCAGGTCTTACATTATTTAAAATATACTACGAGATTCTTAAAATTAGTGGTAATGTACTTCTTGGGTACATTCCATCTATTTGACCGTTATGATTAAATATTTTGATATTTTGACAAAACTAAATTTTACCTTCATAATCTGTTGTAGTTTCCACATTGGAAAATAAAGAAGAATACCATGAGCATATATAAAAGAGTGAAACTCTACATATCAATTTAGACTTTTGGGTTAGGAAGTGGATTTCGACTTTATATGGAAGGAGTTAATTTTATCCCAACACTATTCATGTTGCTTTCGGTCCATCAGAATTTTAACATAATCATTATTTCATCAAATTTATATTAAATTCTTAGTTTTGCAAAGTAAAAGAACTTTCAATCCTAACGCCTAAATATAATGAATGTACCCTATAAGTATAATATCATAAATTTTAAGGTCCCCGAAGTATATTTCAGATAATGTAAGATCTGAAAGTTCTTACTAGAAGACTGAGAGTACCTCGGAGTATATTTCCGATAATGTTGGACCTCGAAGTCATTATCAGAAAATCGAGAGTACTTTAAAGTAATTCTTTGTACGAAGCACAATACATACAATTATTTTATGTATTAAAGTCCATATAATGAGTATATACATAAGGAGCACACAAGAATTTGCTAATTAAGAAGTTACTCTAGAGTAAAACATACTTCTTTCGTCCGAAATTATTTGTTCTAATTTCTTTTTATGGTAACTTTGACCACAAACTAACCCTAGTCTCTAAATAAGTTAAAATTATTTCCAAACTCGAATATCGAGGTGTCACTAAGGATTGAACCTTGTTATTCATTTGAATATATATGGAGGTCGATAATATACACACGAGTTCAGCATACCCCTTATTCTTGTTTGACACTTTACTTTACTAGCCTTGTGTCCATATCCTTTAACGAGCATATTAAACCAAGTCCAAAATTTTCTTAAGCGACTAAACTTCGCGCTACGTATATGTGGTTCCTTTTGATCTTGCACCTGCATATACAAGCCATATATTTGCATATAAGTGGTTTCTTTTTGGTATATTCAATCGCAACAAGCTGTATGTTCGGCATGTACGTTTGTGAGCTTAGTCACATAGTCGCACCTCAATCCTTCAACACTTTAATTAGGATTGAAACATTTGTCTGTCGTCGCACGTGGGAGTTATTCATCATCAAGTTTAGTTTTTCGTTTGCTCGGTCAGTAACCTTTGTCTATTGTTGTCTCAAAAAATCAAGTTTAATCTGAATTATTTATCAAAGTTTGTTTTATTTTTTTTAGCTAATTATATATATATATATATATATATATATATATATATATATATATATATATATATATATATATATATATATATATATATATATATATATATATATAATATATATATATATATATATATATATATATATATATATATATATATTATATATATATATATATATATATATATATATATATATATATATATATATAATATATATATATATATATATATATATATATATATATATATATATATATATATATATATATATATATATATATATATATATATATATCTGTGTGTGTGTGTGTGTAAAATAGAGTATAGAGTTTAGTTATTGTAGTGTTGACATGTGGCATGCCACATGTGCATCCACATGTGTACCCATTTATGAAGTGGATATATGCATTGCACCCATTTTAAATCTCTTTTAATACATTTGTATAAATTTTTCATTTTTTAATAATTATAAAAATATATATTTCACCATTGTAAACATAAAAACATTAAGCAAAGAGCTTAAGCAAAGAGCTAACAAAAAATACTTTAGCTTGGATGGTTAATTACTTAATGAATTATGTAAGAGGTTAGGTGTTCAAACCCTATGGTTGGAACTTTTTGAGAAGTGAGTTGGTCTCACACTGTGGTTGATGTGTTCTCATTTGAAAGTGAGTTGGTCTCTGATTCGGTAGGAGGTGTCCTTATTTATTGCTAAAAAGAATTTTTCCTCTATACGATCCCACATTGCATCTTTCATTTGCTCGAAACCTTTAAGAAATATATAATTGAATGAAAATATATTTTAATACACATATAACAAAATAACATATATATACAATGTATATTGAAAAACATATAAATTTTACCAGCGATAGGATGCTCAGAGACGCCAACCCAAGTAGACATTAACAATGATTCTTCCTCCAGTGTCCACTTTTGAATGGACTGTGTTGCCTCGATCATCGCCTTGTCGCCCTTCAATTCAGTTTGTGACTCTTCTGGCGTGCACTTTTTTGGTGCACTTGGTTCCGATTGAGTCTCTGGAACCGTCCGGGTCCTGGAGATTCACCAAGGTTTCCGTATCATACATCGATGGATTACCGGCGTATGATTGAAAAATCCACATCGCATCCTCGTTTGACTCGAGAGCGGACGAAGAAACATTAAAAGCGAATGGATTCATGTTAAAATAAAAACAAATACTTGATTATTTTTAAAAAAATATGAGAGAGAGATTTGTATTTGTGGTGTGTATTGAATTCATAAAAAGATTAAATTTATAAAGGAGAAGAAGTTTTTTATAAATGCCAACGACATTATAGCTGTTATGGGGGAGGGGGGGGGGGGGTTCCAACGGCCAAAAATGAGTTCCAGCGTCCGTTAAACTTTTGACGCATGGAAGATGACAGTGGCTTAACGGGGGAAGAGGCAGTGTTTAATGCCTCCGACGTTGAAATAAAGTTTTACAAGTACTATAAGGAAGATGGGATTTGGAACAAGAGGGGAGTAATTACAAAGTACTAAGGAAGATGAAAATCAAATGAGGGGTAGAATTGTCTTTTTTTAAAAAAATTTCCATATTAAGAAAAGGGAAGAAAGATATGGGACAACACAAAAAGGAAACCGATAAGAAAGATATGGGACATAGAGATAATATATATTCGGTTCGAGAATTTCGGTATGGGAAATTACCTCGTACCGTTTCCAAATAGCGAACTGAATGTTGATCAGTTCGGTACAGTTCAATTTTTTGGTATATCTTGGTTTAGTATTTTTTTGGATCTATTTTTCATTCTTTTTCCGGGAATGTTTGGGTCGTTTTATGTGTATATTAATTATTTTTCCATTGGAGTCAGTTCTTATGAGAATGGACATTGGTGAAAGAAATAAGAATAAATACAAGTCTTACGATTAGATTGGATGACTTTGATTAAAGAATTACTTGGATGGTTCGCCAAATTCGAAAATGGAAGGTAATAATTAAGATGCATGAAATTAAGAAGTGATTCTCTTTATTCAATTATGAAGGGCATTAAAGTAATTAAAAATAAGAAAAGGAATCGAGAAGATTTATCCCAGGTGCAACACCTTAAAAAACTCCATCTACAATGAAATATTATACGCATACATTTAATTAATATTCTAAAAATTAATATTCTATCTGATGAATACCCTGGACAGGGGTATCCGGTCTTTGTATAATGTTAGTTGGGGCGGTCCAATCTGTTGGACCGACCCGTTAGTTGTACGATAATTATTTATTTAAGGGCGACCCAATCTGTTGGGCCGGCCCATTAGTCGCATATTTACTATTTAGGGCGGCCCAGTCTATTGGGCCGGCCCATTTGTTCGAAACCCTAACCCTGGCTCTCCCTATTTATACTCCTCTTCTTGGAAGAGGAGGGAGGGGGAAAAGGGAGGCTTAACACTACACTATTCATCTTCTTCATCTAATCTACACATTTTCTCCTTCTCCTCTACCCCGGGTTCCTTACCCCAACAATGGTGCTCTCGTTGAGAGTGTCGAACACATCAAGCGTGCTCCAAAAGAAAAACAAACAACAAAATGGTTCTTCCAATTCTTTGTGGTGGGATTCGGTCACTGGTCTTGGATTCCCAACCAACCACCAACCAGCTCTGCCATTGGCACAGGGAAGACCACCACCGGCTTCAAAGCACGATGTGAGAGCCTCGCCGTAGATCTACCGCAGATTCGTCGTCTCAGGACTCAATTGACGACCCCGGATCTGCGCCGGCAACTCCATTCTCATCTGTATCAGAGGTGCTGCGACCGGTGCTAGCCGCAACCTTTCACCTGCTATCCGAGCCGGACTAAATCACAAACGAGAGTGGCGGCTACGGTCGTTGAAGTTCCGGCGACCCCTTCACTCCGACGAGCGCAGCAGCGGCAAGCTTCGGACGGTGAACCGGCGACCAGCAACCCCCACAGCAGATCTGTGCAGCCGGCGACGAGGAAACACGCATCCAGCAGCCTAACTCCGATGCTCACCGCCGGTGACTCCCAAGGAACTCTCCCTTTTCTGTTCGAAGATCCTCGTCGCGGGGCGCCGCACCTCGACCGGGAAGGCTCTCAAAAGCATCCCATCCTCGCCGGATGGATCTCGGTCGCTGTCACATTCAATTTGTCTTCTTCGTCGTTGTTTCTATTGCCCAGCCCCATATCACCTTCCGCCGCTACAGCCGCATCTACCGCCGCCGTCGTTGCTGAGAGCAGTCGATCTCCAGCTGTGAAAAAAGAAAAAAATTCTAGATGGGCACGTGAGGTCCGACTTTAATTCTCCTCACTGTGGTCCAAAGTTGGAGAACTTCATTTTTGAGTGGAGGACCTCATTTTTTAGGTCCAGCCAATTGACCAACAGAGGAGGATGGCTATGCAGTTTTGTTTGGAGTATGGGTCTGCCCATCTGGCACCACGACAAGAAAAAAGATAAGTGTTCTTACACCATCATTTCAACTATCCGTATTTATTATTTTTACCATATTATCAATCTCATCATTTGATAATATTTACTCTATTATTATTACCATTACCTTGTCCACTACATGTGATCGAACCTCACATGGACGATGGTATTACACTGTGTCCAACACTTTAAGCCCTGATGTGGGACGAGTGCAAAGCTTAATCTCACACCCCACACATGCCAGCGACCTGCCTCAGGGCATGGCTCAGATCCAACTCATTTAGTCATTCCTTAGCGAGGCTGGGTAAAACCTCTCTACGAGGTGTTGAAGATCGTCCACGACGATATTATCGCGAGACCGAGGTAAGCTGTCCATCTCGACGCACTCCTATCCGTCTTCCACGATGCGATCTCATTTCCTCTTCCACGAGGCCGAGGTAAGACGTCCGCTGCGATGCACTCCCATCCGTCTCTCACGGTGTGATTTTATTTCCTCTTCCACGAGGCCGAGGTAAGCCCTCTCCACGAGACACTCCAAATCGTCCGCGACGATACTATTCGCGAGGCCGAGGTAAGCCGTCCATCTCGACGCACTCCTATATATCTGTCTTCCACGACGTGAACTATTTGCTCTCGGATCTAAGGCGAGGGGGTGCATCATTTGTGCCTATCTCACTTACCCGAGCAGCTCTCATTTGAAGACCTCGGTCTCACTAAGGATGACGTCAAGGTTTGTTCTAGACCAGACTACTACACGATCGGCACAATTCGTTGATTAGGCCTATCTTTTGTCCAAAACTTTGGACTCAACTCATACGTTGATTTACTTTTCTCGGCCGCGTGGTGACCGGTCTGCCCGAGCCTGCGAACGCCTTGTATTCTTTTTTGAACTTATTTTGCAGGTTAGAAGGATGAGAAGGCTGAGATCGGCATCGGCCACCTCATGAGGCCCCACCTTGTGAGGCACTTAAGCTCGGCCTCAGCCACTCAAGCTCGGCCTCAACCACTCAAGCTCGGTCGCAGCCACTCAAGCTCGGCCTCATCCGCTCAAGCTCGGCCTCATCCACTCAAGCTCGGTCGCAGCCACTCAAGCTCGGCCTCATCCACTCAAGCTCGGCCTCATCCACTCAAGCTCGGTCGCAGCCACTTAAGCTCGGCCCAGCCGCTCAAGCTCAGCCTCGACCATCTTAAGGGGCCAGAGACTCCCACCGGAGCCGAGCATGGACACTACTACCCTTCACCTTGGAATTCTTCTTCGGCTTAAGGAGTGGGGGACTCCGGGTGCTCAGCTCGTGATTGTTACTGTAACACCCTAATCCGTCCAGGTCTGCAGCCCCTTTCGGACTAAAGTATTGATTTGGTAATCGTGATAATTTAAAACATTTCAAACATTTTTATTTATAAATAATATTCCATACATAATTGTAGAAAATGCGGAGTGTTTAATAATAATGCGGAAGCGACTTTTAAACATGTTTCATAACAACATAATTATTTATTTTGTTCAATGATCCACCACGACTGTCTCGCCCCTTCTGCTGCCGGGAATCAGCCAATCATTCATTCTACCTACCTGCGTGTAGCAAATAAAACACACTACACGCTCAGCGGTGAAGCTGAGTAAGCATATCTAAAGCATCGAACATCCAAATAAATTGAATCTCAATTCATAATCAACCATTTGATATCATGCACACAATATATGATTCAAACATTCATGATATTCTCAATATTTTATTTCAAGTCATTTGATATTCAATATCTCAACCATGTTCTTAAATTATTCTTAATCTAAGGCCAAATCATTTTATAACAAGCTCTTAGCTATTCCTAGTCTAAGGCAACATTTCTAACCAGGCCCTTAAACTATAAATAGTTTAATGCAGAACACAATAATCGATAATCCACCCTATGAGTCATGTGGATTACGTACCAACCGAACAATGATTTGTCGGGTGGGTAATATCCGGTCTGGATCCCGTACGTACGTTTTAACCCGAAATATGAATTGGTCATGTAGGTATATCTTAGAGTTCTTCTAGATATCCTTAATAATCATCATCAATATACAAGTGGGTATATCTTAGAATTCTTCTAGATATCCTTAACAATATACATTGTTTTCATAATCACCATTAATTCATTTTTAATCATGACTTAATCATCAATAATCATTTTAATCAGTAGGTTTATCATTCACATTTATCCATAATAATTATTCATCATAATGATCATTCAACATAATATTTAATAGCAAACAGCGGCCTAGTCTCGGGTGTTAACACCCGAACTTATCGTCATGCATCACATAATGTTTTATATGCCAAAAACATCATTTATTATACAAAATCATATTTAAATTGTTCATAATTAATTAGTATTTTCAAAGAATATTTCCAAGAATATTTTCGGGACACTGGAATTGAGGAAAAATCGATTTATTCAATAAATTAATATAAAATTGATTTTTCAACATATTTTAATCGATTAATTTTGTAAAATCGATTTTTCAACATATTTTAATCGATTAAATTTGTAAAATTGATTTTAATATATATTTTAATCGATTAAATACCAAAATCGATTTTATACCTTAATATAATCGATTATTATTATTTTTTTATTTTGATACGCGTTATCAGAACAAATTTTAATCGATTCTTAGGAAGAAAATAATCGATTTTCGATCACTGTTCATCGTCTTCTACCTTCGGTCCATTTTCGGACATATCAATTTTAGTTACCAAACTTCAATTAAACTATATAGAAATGTTTCCAAGGTTCATAGATCATTTTAGAATCATTAAAACATATTTTTAACATCAAATTCAAGGTTTATGATTCTTGGTTATTCAAACATGTCAAACACAAAACTCAACCAAATGACCATTTATGAACGTAAAAACAACCTATATGAATATTCTAATCTTTAGATATATATACGGGCTTACCTCGAAGGTTTTGAGAATTTTCTGGCGAAACTTCCGGTGATGATTACTCCCCACTCCGGCGACTTCGGCGGCAACTAACAACACCAGACTGCTCCCTTCACTCTTATGACTACAATGGTATAATTTTCCAGAAGATTGGTGCAGAATTGGTAAGGATGGAATATCCTTATATAGAAGAAGAGAAGGGGAAGAGGACACTGGCTGACTCATTTCTGCGTATGAAAGTCGCGTAGTGGAGGAGGCTGCGCCGATCGGATATTTACACGATTCTTCCCTAATTGGGACTAGTTTCGGTCCCAGTCGGAGTACTCTTTTTGGTCCAACTTTCTCCGAATTTAAATCTGTTTGCACCGTTGCGATCAGACAGTCGAACTCTATCCAACGATATAATTTTTATATTCATTCGTTATACTTTTTCCGACACCACATTTTTGGGTGTTTGACTTTAACAGAGTAAAAACTGGTTTAATTGACCTTTCTCATAAAAGGTTCTCTCATTTAATTCATATCATTTGTTCTCATGATTTATTTCAATAAATCATTTTAAAGTTCATATTATAAATAATTTCTTTATTTATTCTTGATTTGGGTCTGTATCCATGTTCTCAATCAAGACCACACAAATACTCAACATGTTGGATTTATCTCTATAAGATTTATCCCAATTATGTTTATTGGATATCAATATATATTTTATTCAAGCCCAAATCCCAACAACAATTTATTTTAATCAAAACAAATTTTGTTTAATTGAATATTTAATTCAATAAATTTTAGGGTATATTTTGGGGCGTTACAGTTAACGAGAGCAGGATATCGTTAATGCGTGTGAGACTAGTGAGAGTTAGATGTTTGACCTTGTCTCTTGGTCAATGACGGAGTGTTCGCATCTACTCTCGGGCAGATATTATCGTTAATAATAGGATGCCAGACCTGACCCACCTTAAGGACATTGCCTAGACTTTTAGTCTATGCTCTAAGTGTCCTTAATGCGACTATTGGTATAACGATCCTCAGACTTGAAGTATTACGTTCTTCGAATGTGTGAACCCGCATGCTTTGATTCATTGTCCTAAGCTGTATGAAATAAGGATGGTATACAGGCCTTGTATCGGGCATGTCGCTGCACGTATTCGAAGACGTAGATTACGTACAAAGAATTTGTCACTGCTACTCAAGCAGAATGATGTCTTGTAGGGGCCCACTGATAAGTATGAATGAAGAAATGCATGGCCATGCTGAGATGAGTTTAGACATCTGTTCTCATTAGTCAGACTTGTTAATCAGTAAGTAACTTAATGGCTACAAGTTGGATAATTTTATATCCCTTGCACTAAGTTAAGACATTGGGACAAAAGGATCTACGTTATACAAAGTCTTAGTCGTAGAAAGGTTTTGACGGAGCAAACGTCTGAACTTATAATCTGGGGGTAATAATGTGTTGCTAGATACCGCTTATTACTTATAGTATTGGTGTAGAGTCAATACTGTGGCCAGTTTTATAAGTGCCTATATGGGTCACACACTTTGGACAATTTAAAGAGTAGGATTATAAAAAGGGATAATATATATAATTTGTATATTGTAAAATAGTAAAATAAAATGTTTAATATAATATATATGTATATATATTGTACACGTACGACTTTTATAAATATAATATATATGTATACTTTACTCACGCCACATAAACACACATACATGATTATGCTTGTGTATATACATATATATGTAATATGTATGTGCGTACATATATATGTATGAAATATACTTTAATAGCGTGCACACATATATATATATATTACATTAAATATTATATTGTGTACATTTTATTTTGGAGTGTCATTTTAATTATGAAAATAATTATTTTAACAAAAAACTATTTTAAAGCATATTTTGTATACTTGTTTTAAAATGTTTTGGGTATTTTATTTTATATCATAAAATTATTGATGTCAAATAAAATAACATTTGAGAGGAGGAGAATTAAATTCCTCCCCCCTCACCATTTCGTACATATGCTTTGTGGAGCTTCCCTTGTCTCCCACTTTGTAAAATGAGTGGTGGAGGTGAATTGGACAAAACCTTTTGTCATTTTATCATTATCAATGTTTCTCTTTCTTTAATAGATTAAATAATGGATCTTCACCCTCTACTCACTTAGGTGAATCGGCCAAAGAGAAGAGAGGGAAGAGCATAATATTTGAGTTCCAAAAGTTATTATTTTGGGTGTAGAAAATTGTTATAATATTTTCTTTAAAATATTATTGATATATTTTCTACTATTTAATATACAAGATTTATATTATCCCTAAAATAATCTTTATATTAAATATACTATTATAATCTTTACTAGCATAAAGATTATAGTAGACTCCGTAGATTGTTCATGTGTCAAAGTTGGAGGCCGGACGCTTGAACGGCTACGTTTGCTCCTTCAACATCTTTTGCTCGACTTCTCGTTCATACCGCTTTACCGGAGAAGGTATAAGTTTCTATCTCTAGCTATAGTTTTAGTACGTGTTCTTGGGCTAGTAATCACTATTGGGAGATTAAATTTTTGTATTTCCGCTGCCCTCCCTACCGTGGTTACCTTTCACTGACGATGTGCTCTGTACGAGAGCAAATCATTTAAAGACAATGAGCAGATTGAGGCAGACTTTTTTCCATTTGCCACTCTGGACAGCGAGTTGGCATCACCTTTCATTCTCATTGCTACGATTTCTTTCACTTTGCCATTCCGGACAGCGAGTTGGCAGTGCACTTCATGCTGATTGCTACTACTTTCCCATTGTCACTCCGGACAGCAAGTCGGCGATGCACCTCGTATCCATGGGTGCATATTCTTTCACCTCGCCTTACGCTGGACGGCGACTTGGCATTACATTTCAGACTGATGGCATTGCTTGCCTTACTTCACCGTGCTCGGGATAGCGAGTTGGCGGTGCACTCCAGACAGCCAGGAAGACGGTGTCCTTCCATGGTGAATTATGATTCTACTTCCACTTCACCTTGAGTTCCTCTCGGCTTGAGAAGTGGGGGACTCATGATGGATACCCTGGACAGGGGGTATCCGGTCTTTGTATAATGTTAGTTGGGACGGTACAGTCTGTTGGACCGGCCCGTTAGTCGTACGATAATTATTTATTTAAGGGCGGCCCAATCTGTTGGACCGGCCCATTAGTCGCATATTTATTATTTAGGGCGGCCCAGTTTGTTGGGCCGACCCATTTGTTCGGAACCCTAACCCTGGCTCTCGCTATTTATACTCTTCTTCTTGGAAGAGGAGGGAGGGGGGAAGAGGGAGGCTTAACACTACACTATTCATCTTCTCCATCTAATCTACACATTTTCTCCTTCTCCTCTACCCTTGGATTCCATAATCCAACACTACTATTGTTGCATAAAAAATATTATATTATTATTTTAATTTTATTTAATTATTTTACTACGAATGCAGTGTGATAGCTGATATATGCATTATGATTTATCCTTTATATTGTTATTCATATTTTATTCAATCTATTAAGTTTTTGATTAGTGAAAAAGTAACTTAGTGTGTAACGAGAAACTCTGAGAATGTATAATATTCTGAACAAGTGTAACACATATTTGAGAAATAATTTGCCTATGCGGGATTCGAACCCACATCTGTAGTATATATACTGCTCTACCATTTGATCTAATATGCAACAATTTGTGTTTCAAATTAAGAGTTTCTCATCTTGCATTTGGACTATTTAAATATGCATTTTAATCCTTTAAGAATTGCATCATTCAACGGGTTTTTAAATCATATGCAAATGTATCACAGAAATGCGTTATCGTTTCTAGAAACTTCACTATCTAGAATAATATACATATGCATCATATTCACGTCAAAAGAATTCTATCATCCACGATTTTTACTTTTGTTTATCAGAATGCACAGCCACCGAATGCAGTACTTGTTACCTTTTTCAAAGAATGCATTGTTGTATCATGGAAATGCACTGCTTATAGTGTGATAATGCATAATAAAAGAAACCCATACAGACTTTAGTCATTAAAATTTAACAAATTAAAACATTTTGCAGTGCACCATGACTTCTCTGTGATGCATAGCTAAATTATATAATATGCATTTAGAACCTTTCTCCATGCAACGACATTAGTGGTTTTGTTGCACTTCTTAGACTACAAAATCTGGGCTAAAAGACGCAATAGAATAAAATACAAAGTAGAAACAAAATTTTAGGGTGTGTGAAAAAAAATTCTCCTTCCCTTATCTTTATTGTGTACATAAGATGTTATGCTTTTACGCATTATATATGCTAGTTATAAGAACTTGTTTAAATTTAAACTAGTTATACATTTTTATAGTTCAGTGCAAGTTATAATATTTGCATACTCTATTTTGTGTATTTCATTTAGATTATTCAAGAGTGGTCCTAACGTTTTAGGGAAATTTTTAAAACTAAAATATGTATTCCTCTCTTCAGATTATTCTATTAAGATAAAAATATCATAAAAATAAAAATAATGACAAATAACAAGGAACGGGAGGTTAACGAATAAATTTAATGAAGAATGAAATATAATGATTTTCTTGAACAACATAAAACTAATCATTGTTTAGATAAAATCAATTAAGGTGAAATTGTTTAATATGCGATTTAAACTTAATTAAAAAAAATCTACAAATTACACACCTGTTTTTAGAGAAAAATGAACTTAGGCCCCGTTTGGTACACGGAATTCAAACTATGGAATTGGAATTGAGGGCTTCAATTCCAATTCTGGTGCTTGGTAGCACAAAAATTATGTGGATTTGGAATTGATAGTGCAAAAAATGAATTGGAGTTGACATAATTCAATTCAATGGAATTGAATCCTATGGAATTTTAATTCCAATTCAATTCTAATTCCATCAATTCCGTATACCAAATGGACCCTTATAAAGAACCCTAATCGCGGATTGAATGATCGCCACCGCCAGGGCACAATCATTCCACCGACCCTTCACGCGATGTAGGCGGTTTGAGAATTCCATAAATCGAATTACTTTGATTAATAAGATGATCAAAGTATCTGATGTTCAGATTCAAAGATGTTATGTATGAATCATACAAATCTGGCGACCATGGACTCTGATGGGGTACTGAAAACGGAGATCTAAAGTTATTGAGAGGGTCGTTACAATCTAATTGAGATATGGGAGAGAGAAGATTTTGTTGTAATATTCCTAAAATAGCCCTGTACGAAGTCAAATAGAATATTGACTATTAGATCTAATGGCTTAGATTTATTCTTAGTTTTTTCGTTAGATTCTATTCTCACCGGAACCAAAATATTTCCCATTAGCTTATCTAAGGTCATGGGGTATGGGCGACGAGAACATAGCGGGAAAGGCTACGTGGCACGCGGGACGGAGGGGAACTGCCCCCTTCCCTTGCGGGAACGGGAAGAGCAGGTTTTTCCCCCTGTTTTTCGTTTTTTTCTTTGCCATTTATTTATTATTTTTGGCTACTTCATTTTCTTTTTTATTTTTCGATTTTAATTATTTTTCAGTTTTAATTTTCTTAAATTTTTTCAGTTTTTAAGTTTTTAATTTTCTTTTTAAATTTTTATTGCTAGTTTTAATTATTTTTTTTAAAAGCACCCCATAGGTAGCTCAACTGGTCCAAAGAGACGATGACAAATCCTGTGGATCGAATCCCAGGAGTGGGAGTGTGGGAAATCAATGATTTGTAACAGATTTTTGTGACACTAAATTGACTATAGAAAAGGAATGCAAGGAACCATTGGTATTTACAGGGTCTGCGTCTTCACTCTCCACCCACCAGCACAATCGGATACCGGTCCTTGTCTCTGACGGATAGCACGGTTAATAATTAGTCCAGGAAAACAAAACAAATGCAGAGCGGCGCCTATCTCACCAAAACCCCACCCTTCTTACTAGTTCACCCTCACCTCCGCCGCCGCTCTCCCGGCCGGTGCCACATCGGAGCTCCGATTCTCCCCCCCAACATCGGACACAGTCGTGGAATGCAGCTGCACTCATCTCGCGGCTCCGTACTGATCGGAGTAGATCACGCCTCGATGTTTTGGGATGCCGGCGCGGCGGCGCTGACCGTCGCCGGAGCCTACGCTCTCGTCTCTACTTTCGACGCCTTAACCCACCGCAATCTCATCCAACAGGTTCTCTCGCCACAGATCTGAACTTTATATACAAAATTTCATATTTGTGGTTTAAATATATACTTCTGCTTGCGTCAGATTCACAATTTGGGTAAGAAAATAAGGAGTTTTTATGTGTGTGTGTGTAACCAGAAAGGCACAAATTGCGGGAGAAGTTTTCCAAATATAGATGGACATATTGATGATGATTTTATTATTGCGACATTTTAAATAAAAACAACAACGCATATATTTTCTATTTTTGTTGTTTTTTTTTTCACTGGTGAAATGGCTTTTGGAATTAAAGGTTATTCTCCAATCTTTGCTAAATTGGGTAAGTGGTCACCGGTGAGTGAGAAAGGACTGAACGCATTTTGCCAATTCTATCATAAGATGAGGACCGGTTCTGTTTCAGATCTGGAACCGGATAAGGGGTGGGATTGGCGGTTTTCGGTTTTTGAGTTTTGGATCGGAACTAGCGGCCCTGGATCCGTTCCGGGTTAAAATGGTTGCTTTTTTTTTTTTTTTTAAATAGGTTTGAAACGGTAATGGAGAGTTTAGCCCACCCAACTTACAAAATGTTGGTATTAAAACTTTAAATTTGGTACTCTATAGTTTGCATGTTTTAGTCAAATGTAGGGCTGGTTTGGTTATAACGTTGTTAAAAGTTAGATTCGATATTTTTTAAAAAAATTATATAACGGCTAACGCTTAAATCTATGGATTTTATATCATTAAAATTTTATCCAAGTTAGTGATTTTAGGGTCATCTGATAGTTTATGCAAGTAGATTTAGTTAGATCGAACAGAAATTTTAATAGACGTTATTAACGTATTGACACACTTGTTTAATAATATTACAAATTTCATAACGGGGATTTGGAAGCTGTAGTTCGCTATAGCAAGGTCCATGCAGCACTTGGCTAGGTCAAAGGGGTAGTGTTTTTTTAAACAAAGTCCAAAGTGAAACAACAATTGAATGTGTAACTATGTAGTACGGAGTAATTATCAACATCTTTAGCGAAAAGCATGTACATTCAAATGTTCAAAAATGCGAGGGCACATCAAGTGTATACTATTTGTATACCTCTTTTCTGCCCACCACACACTCCTTGATGTGGATAATAAAAGTGGAGTGGATAGGAAATGTGTGGTGTACAAATGAGATGCACCGTAACATTACTCTTGAATGTTAAGTGATTGGACACAATGCTTCATGCTTAAAACTGCAGAACATGATGTTTAAACAATAATTGTCGCATACATTTGAATCTCTTGACCAAAAGTTTGAATATTTTGCATAAATCCTGTTGTTTCGCCAAATTACGCTTCTGACTAGTTTGTGCTCCATATATACGAATGTCGAGGGTATGTTTGAGATGCGCAACACTTCAATACTCGTCCTACATACTACGTGAACCACCGAGTAGGCCAACTGTGGGGTTGGGTGAGTTGACGAAGCAAGAGAGTAAAGAGAGGGATAAAGAGAGTGCAAAGTAGGAGTATATTTGCTTGATCATGGATTTGTTACAATGCCATGATGGGAGGCTGTTTATAGCCTCCACACTATTACAACGGTAATAACCGTGATCGACGCTCGTTTGTCGTCTAGTTCTTGTCGCCGCTCCTGGTGTTATTTGGCTTCGTGTGAGATTCTCATGTCGTCGAGTGTGTGTCTCTAGTGATGGGGGTATGTGGGATGTCCATTCCCCTTTTGGTGCGTTCACGTGGTGGGGTGGGCTTGAATATGGATCTTCCCTGGATCAAACAGAACTACTAAGCTCAGTACGACCGAGCTGAGCTCGCCGGCCCGAGCCGAGTCCACCAAACCGAGCCGAACTTGTGGGATCCGTTTGAGCTTACTCGGGCGGTGGGGTCCAGTCCTGGGGCCTACTACCAGCGTGACATGGAATTACACTTCGTCACTACGTATTTTGATATACTTAAAAATAACTTTTAGATATACTACGTGATTTGTTAACTCTCTAAAATATTCTTGAGTTGGTTTCTCCTCCACAATTTCCAACACTAATAATAAGAAATACTCTCCCCGATAATACTCTATACATCTATTTATTGTCTTTTGTGCCTAATAATATTACTCCTATTAATTAACGTTCAACCTCAATTTTGCACTTATTTTATTCATTATATACTATATTTGACAAACAATCAAAAACCCGGGTTCTGGTTGGAAATTGGCTGGTATAACTAACCCGCGGCCATACTCTATTCTAGCTACTAGTAGCGATTGACAAATCGGAAACCAACAATAGCCGGACCAAAAGGGGCCCGGGGCCACATCCTAGTCGGGAGTGACAAATCTAGAATCTATTATTTTAGTAAGTTAGATGTTGGAAATAACTGGAAGAAATTAGAAAAAAATTAGAAAATTTGAAAAATAATTAGAAAAAATTGGTTTAATTGATAATTTAAATAAATACTCCATATGTAGGAAAATTCCAATTCTTGATAAAAACGAATTCATTCTTGTCCGTGTTTGAGGTAATATGTTATACATTTGAATCATATATTAATATTTTTTTAAGTCGTTGAAAAGTGGAAGCAATTTGAAAAAGTTAGTTTACTTTTCCAATCCAAAAGAAAAAGTCCAAAGTGACTAAACCGATCTAGTTTGATTATATTTCAATAAAATTAAGTATAGCCTTCTGACCCTTCTCCATGTCAATATGAATTACATTATTTGAACCATGTGTAAGACTCGCGTCTTTTCAAATTCACTTTATTTATAAATTGGTATAAAAAGAAAAGTACAACTTAAATTTTAAAAAATTATGCAAAAAAATCTACAAAACAAGAATTGACAAAAAAATATGTTATCTTATCAAATGATCAATGAAAATACATAAATTAATAAAAGTTACCGGATTACCAAAACAATAACATTCTAATTCATTGTGGGACGGAAAGATTAAAAAAAAATATGCTGAAAAGAACGCAGCCTTTATCTTGGGTTGAAGAAGGTGAAATTATGGGTTAGAAGGTCATTTCTCAGTTTAAAAAGGTGTAAAAATAAATGTGAAATTTGCACTAAGTAGTACTAAAACATATGTCATATTTAAACTTTTTTATTTTTTAAATGGTACTTAAATAATGTCTAGAGGTGGAAATAATGTCCAGTGCTAGTGGACATTTTGTTTGAACAATGTCCAGTGGTGGGAGACATTTATTTCAACATTGACCGGTGGATAATGACTAGTGTACTACATTGGAAAATAAAAATATATGATACTACATTGAGAAAGTCATTATGTTTTAGTACTATTTAGGTAAATTTCCCAAAATAAATATCATCCGTATTTTGGTTCGGTGAGTCTCAACCTCGATTAAAAACGACATAAGAGATAAGTCCGTATATGGTACAACTTGCTATTCCAGAATTAAGGTATAACCACGTAATACTTATTCTAAAGTAAAGTAGTATTCATTCTCGTACAAAACATAATTATTCATTTTGAACGGAGGGGTCTCCAAAACATTGGAACCTCATGTCATGGGATGACCCGGGGGTACTACGGTGCTCCATTCGTAAAATTGACAGTTCCTAGCCCCTAACCCCCGGTAAATCCCCCATCCCACCCCAATCCGAACACACCCTCCAAGTTAATTTTGACTTTGGAGTCAACTTTGACTCCAAAGTCAAAAGGAACTTGGGGGTGCCATTGAAGGGGGAGGGGGGGGGGAGGGGGTGTGTTCCGATCAGGGTGGGGGGGGGTTAGAGGGGTAAGAACCGTCAATTTTACAAACAGAGTACCGTAGCGCCCTCGGGTCACATGCACCGCCCTGCATTTTGAAATAACGTAGTACTCATTTTGAAATAACGTAATACTCATTTTCACACATTTTTTTAATACAATTAAAATACTCACTCCATCCAAAAATTTATTTCCCAGTTTGACTTGACACGGAGATTAAAAAAAGTTAAGAAGTAAAAAGATTTTCCATGTGTTGCCCTTGATGATGGAATTAAGTGAATAGTGTAGAGAAAAAGTAGAGGTATAGTGGCGCATTCGCTTATTTTATTTTTTTTGCCAAAATAAGAAATGAGAAAGAAGTTTTTGGACATATTAAAAAAGAAAATGACAGAAATTAATGGACGAAGAGAGTATTCATTTACGAATAATATAGTGTTCTTTCTCAAATAACATAGAGTTCATTCACCATCGCTGATGTCTTTAAAATCTGCAACCCTTCTTCCTTGTTGAAATCTTCCATGTAGCAAGACCTAGGGTTTCGACATCAGCGACTTCCCCAATCTGTAAAGCCGCTGCCAACCTAGGGTTTTCACTACCTTCACCTTCGTCAATATGATATACCGCGTTCGTCTTCGCTGCTCCTCTCGATCTCACGATATGCCCGGAAATTTGCTCGCTACTCCTTTGAATCACAGGCGGTTGTACCTAGAGATAGGTACAGCCGGTCGTACCGTATAATTTGTGGATCTTGAATAGTTATCTACTCCCTCCGTTCTCAAAAACTCTTCCTCTTTCATTTTTTTTTACTTCCAACAAAATACTTCCACTTTCTATTAAAAAACCACTTTTACCCTTACTTTTTCATACCCTACCTATCACATCATACTTTTTCTCTAATAGTCAATCCATCACATCTTATTTTTACCCATCACATCAAGAGCAAAATTGGAAGTCAACTACAATTTAACATTTTCTTATTTTTACACAAAGTCAAAATAGGAACACTTTTATAGAAGGGATGGAGTAATTTTATTTCCCTTTTCTTACATTTTCTATATTTTAATCACGAGAAATTCTATTGTAAGTGGACCTAATGTCCACATGGATCTTTTCATACAATCTTTTTGAAAGCACTTATCTCAATAGTAAGCAAGTACGTAATTCTTATTTAGTATAGAAATCTACGTCGATGCATGTTCTTCCCGTTCAATTTCAATACTAATCCAACCCAAAATAACTAGAATCAATATTGATTTGTGGTAGATTTTAAATTTTAAAAAATTGATGCATATTTTAAAAACAATATTTCAATATTTAAAAGTTAGATTAAGCAAATGTTTGATTTTTTTTTATCAAATGATCATAGAAAATATTTTAGGTTAAAATATAGTATGAGGGAGTACAGTCTAAATTGCAAAACTACAAAGAGAGATTGCAAAACCACAACTAATTGGTGGTATAGATTATGACGGATCTGTAGAGAATATAGTATATAATACTCCGTAATAAATTAGGGTATTCATGCCTTAAGGTATTGTTTGATTGGTGAAAAGAAAATATGGGCCTCCAAATGCATTTTTCCTTGTTTGTTTACATAGGAAAATGATTAGAGGAGAGAAAAAGTGGGTGGGTCCAGGCTAAAAAATTTTCTCTACCTCATGTGGCTAGAAGAGTTTCTTTGAGAAAGAAAGAAGTGAATTTACAACTTTTCCCTTATTGTTAATCTTTCACCATTCCTTTAAAAAGGATAAAAATGTCTTTTTGTTGTATCACATTTTCTTTCTTATCACATTTTCTCATCATTTTCTTATCATTCAAATAATTACTCCGTATTGTGTTACTTCCATTTTCTCTTCACATACATTCTTTCCCATCATTTTCTTTCTTTCCATTTACTTTTCTTATCCAAACAAAGGGTAAAAGAAACTTAAATTTTGATCGATCAAATGGGTTAGGAAATATCAGATCAGAAGTTAGAAATAGAGGGATGACCTTGTGCGGATCTTGTGGAAGTGATTGAGAGAAATAGCAGGGAGAAATAAATCTGATTTAAAATACCTTATTGCCCATGATATGTGTTGATGTGATGCATATGAGAACTGCTTCATTTCTTATTTGTTTCATGGGAAATTTACCTATATAAAACGAAAACATAATGGGTTTCTCAATGTAGTACTATATGTTTTAGTTTCTCAATGTAGTACGATGTGTTTTAGTTTCTCAATATAGTACCACTATTCAATGTCCACTGGACATTGTTCAAGTAAATACCCACCACCAATGGACATTGTTCAAAGTAAATGCCTACCGCTAGACATTGTTCTATTTAGGGAATAAAAAGTTTTAGCTACTGTATTAGGAAAATACATATCTTTTAGTACTATTTAGTGTAAATTTCACTTATTTCATTGGATTCTCGGTAACTGGTAAAAAGAATAGAAAAAATAACGTTATGTACAAATAGAACAGGCATCTTCGAGCATAAAGAGGCATCGGCCACTACCAAACAAGAAATGTCAAAGTTGAACAGAAGTTTACCCAAGGGCATTTTACAGAGATACATAAAAGACAGTGGAGAGTAGATAGTAATAAATAGAGTGCTATTATCACTTGCCAAACTTCATTCCTGAGTTTAAATTTATCTGGACTATCAAATAATGTATTTGAAAAATCCGGGGCATACTAAAATGAAAAACAACACACAAAAAAGGACGTAGAAGTATTACCCCTGGGATGAATCTGCAAATGACTAACAAAAAGACACAAACTTTGGCATTGATATGCTTCATTTTATTTTTTGATGTACAGACTTTGAGCAGGAAATTGGTGCATATACTTTCTGGGCTTCTGTTCCTGGCATCCTGGCCTCTTTTCAGGTATGTATTTAATGGAGGAGCGACTGATGATATATGTCTCTATTGTGTTGATGATTTAGAGGTTAGATTAGCACATCAACAGGAGCTCGCTACTTCGCTTCCATTGTCCCCATCATAAACTGCCTTAGGCTGCTTGTCCACGGGCTTCAATTCGCACATGATGAAGCCCTCATCAAGTCTGTCACCCGGGACGGAAATCCAGAGTACGTTTAATTAAGCTCCTCTCTGTCTGTCAACTCTTTCTGTGATCTGTGTTATAGCATCTTCTCGGTGGTTTGCTCGATTGATCTGATCTATTTGCATAGATTATTTTATTTGGGTAATCTAAGATTTCAGTCCTTTTTTCACTCATTCCCTTTCATCTGCAGAGAATTGCTTCGAGGCCCATTGTACTATGTCACAATATTGATTATATGTGCACTCGTCTTCTGGCGTGACTCGCCAGTTGGAGTGATTTCACTAGCCATGATGTGTGGCGGAGACGGTTGGTTCCACATTTCCCAATTAGTCTATGTGCTCTTAGATTTACAAGTCTATATCAAATGCGTTTTCGATTTTACAGGGATTGCTGATGTAATGGGGAGAAGATTCGGCAGGGTAAAAATTCCTTACAATGAACAAAAGAGTTGGGCCGGTAGCATATCCATGTTCGTTTTCGGGTTCTTGACATCGATAGGGTGGGTATATATATATATATATATATATATATATATATATATATATATATATATATATATATATATATATATATATATATATATATATATATATATATATATATATATATATTGAATCAAGCCAGGCCTCTTCCTGGTCCATTCGTTCATCCATTCATTCAATAATGCCGATTTATGTGAAGAAATGTGTGTTTTTGTGTGAACTGTGAAGGATGCTTAGTTACTTCTCTGGGCTTGGATACTTTGAGTTGGAATGGATGGGCACAATGGAAAGAGTGGCACTTGTTTCATTGGTGGCAACTGTGGTGGAGTCTCTACCAACCAATGGAATGATGGTTGACGACAATATCTCAGTTCCCTTAGCAAGCATGCTCACTGCCTCTTTGTGCTTTCCTTAAGTTAAGGGTGTTGCTACATCCGCACCCAAAATCTGGCTATATGCATACCTTTTATCTGAATTTGCTAAATCCACGCCCATTAATATTATAAGTTCGATATTAGTGTGGATTTATCAAATTTAGTTGATATGTGGTGGAAATAGCGGTTTTGGGTATGAGTTTTTTTTATCATTTGCCCTTTCGTTAATTGTGTCGATGTATACTTAGGGGCTGTTTGTTTCAGCCTCTTAATGGTTCAGATGTTTGAATGGTTCAGCACTTAATGGTTCAGACTGTTTGTTTCAGCCTCTTAATGGTTCAGATGTCTGAATGGTTAAGAGATTTGCCTCTGAATGGTTAAGTATTATATAGAGTCTGAATGGTTAAGACCTCTTATCTGAATTGATCAGACATTTGCCTCTGAATACTTAAGCAATATACTAGTTCTTAATGGTTCAGACCTCTTATTGGTTCATCACTTAATGGTTCAGACCTCTTATTGGTTCAACACTTAATGGTTCAGACTTCTTACTGGTTCAGCACTTACCGATTCAGAAGTTGCCAAACAACCCCTTTTTTGTGTGTATTTTTTCGCCATGAAAGATTTGATAGGAATGGTTAATTAATTGCATTTTGAGTCTGAATGCTTACGATGAACAACTATTGGTATTTTGAACAAAGCTCATCAATTTATTCACATAAAAACCAACCATGAGTAAAATCATCTTGACTTAGGGCTCTGTTTCGTACACTTGATCTTATTCAATCTGATTTGATGTGGTAGAATTTAATTTGATGTGATTGGATCTGATTTTATCCGGTTAGATATGGTGTAAATGAATTTAAATTTAATTTGAATTAAACTTAAAATTATTACAACAATTTAATAGTTTTAAAGTATTACAATTTATATATACATAAAAAAATTAAAATAAGATAATCATTGACAATCACTAATTATTGCTATATTTGAACATTTTCTTTGAAGTATTAAACATTTTTTCAATATACTACTTTTTTAATCTCTGTGAAAATTGAGTAATCAATTTTTATTTATATAGTGAAGAAAATGTATTATTACTTGGTATTAAAATAACCAAACATTTGAAAATATGGATGCTATTCTACAAAGATGTCACATTCCATCCGCATATTACATATAATATATTGCATGTGACAAATTACATATCACATAAAATTGTAATCACTAATATTTCTTTCACTTCTACCGGTTTTGTCATAAACTCAACCTTGTGCATATTATAGTACCATTTTTAAGTTTAAAAGCAAGTCTTTTTAAGCATAAAAGTATTTATGGTTTTAGAAACTAATTTTGAATAATTCTTTTATAAATAAGTATGTTAAAACAACTCTTTTACAGTATGAAAAATACAACTTATTAAACCTTAAAATTGCTTCCATGCATCATTCTTACAAGCTAAGCAATTACTAGTAATAAAGGTTTGTTGTTGAAATATAATAATAATAATAATAATAATAGTATAATAATAATATTTAAAATGATGATATTAATTAAGATTTAGGTGTGTGTAGCTTTAAATAAAGTAATGTGATTTAATCAAATAGTACTTATTATTTAATCCTTGTAAAAATATTAGTACAATTTTTTTTCTTGATTTGATATTATTAAATTTGATCTTGTTTGATCTGATATGATTGGATCTGATCTGATTAGATCTGATTTGATTTTAATAAGAATAAGTAATAAATACAAAAAATAAGTCATGTGAAATGGACCCTTAACATAGTGAATCTACCTGAAACTACAAGACTAAACAAGATATTACATTGTAAGAGGGTTAATAGTATTAAGATTAAGTGGTTCTTTTCATGTTACCCCCTATTCTTTTTATTTCATCTTTCTTTCCCATGTGGTTCTCCTTCCTTTCCCCTTCACTTACTCTTCCACTTCTCTTTTCACCATAGTTTTAAAAATTGGACTGGACCGGCCGGTTTGGGCCGTGAACCGGCGAACTGGTGGTCCAACCGATCCAGTCCAGCCATTTGAACAGTAACAAGCTTCAAACCAGTCCGAATTGGCCAGTCAAACCAATCGGAAAATTTTTTTTGTTTGCGATTTTTTCCCGAAACATGCCTCCATGAGGGTTTGAATTCAAGACCTTTTAGACATTTGGTTGCGTTCTTAACCATCCAAGCAAGGGTACGTTTTGTTACAAGTTTACTTAACCTTTTATAATATTTCATAATTAAAAAAAAGGTTGTATAAAAATTTCTTTTCAATTTTAAAAATATAATATTATATAGCTATTAGTCAAACACAAAATCATTGATATTATTGATACTATTACAAAATGCATATCATGCAAATATTTCATTTCAGTGTTTTTTAATATTAAATAACTTATTTGAAAAAAATAAAATTAACTCTTCATGCAATGATTGAAATTGCCAACTCATTGAAATAAGAAATTGATGGTGGATGACTTGTAAAAAAATGCCAAATAGACTCGCCACAAGTTGGAATTCTGTGAGCTGAAGTCTCAAATATTATGCTCCCTCCGTTACCCATAGATCTTCCCATTAGCCCTTTTTATTTGTCTACCATAGATCTTCTCATTACCTTTTTTAACCATTAAAATATCACAACTACCCTCACTTACTTTATTTATTACACCTCACCCATCTCATTTAATACACTCTACCCATTTTCATTAAGGTTATTATGGTAAACTTTCACCTTTTTTCAACTCTCCTTAAAACCACAAAATGTCAAAACGAGAAGATCTTAGGGGGACGGAGGGAGTAGTAAGGATATGTGTGTGTGTGTGTGTGTATATATATATACATTTATAACTTTTTTTCCCTTTTAATGTGCGTAGTCTTAAATTTTAGCATGTAAATAATAAACATTTTTATACCTTTAATCTACTAATAGTTTTTATTATAGTTTCTTAATTCTATACTTTTTCCATAAATAAATTATGTACCATTTAAGATTTTTTTAAACTTATGGTTCAAATTAAACACATTTAACTATCTAAGACAGTCACCAATTGATGTGTTTGTTGTCTCACAATCATGAAAAATAAAAGTAACGAAACATGGATATCAGCAAGAGATTCTAGAGCATGAAGAAAAGATATGCTTCAACTATCAAGAGTATCAAATGTATTTTAAGTTTTTTTGTTGGTTGAACATAGTGATAAAATTAATAGGTTTTTTGTGAGTTTTTATGAGGTTAATCTAAAGAATTGGTAACTCCATTTTTTACCCCTCCAGTTCATTTTTTGAGTAACATGTTTGACCCATCAGATTTAATTTCTTAAAATATATTAGTAAAAAAATATAAAAAATATTCATATTTAATTTTGTAAAATAGCCAAAAATTCATAAAAAATACATGGACAAAAAATCAATTCCTAAAAACCAAATAAATTTATTTTCCAAAATGAAAACAAGTACAATCACATTTGATATATTTCAAAAAAAACTTATTTTTCTAAAAATTAAAAAGAATCACATTTATTTTAGAACAGAGTTTTGCTTGAATTGTCAGGTGAATTTAGTTTATTTTTTAAAAAAAAAGAAAGAAAAGAAATATAGTTACATTTTTTCACATAAAGTTTTAAAAAATTATCACATAAAAATATTCACATGTATTTTACCCCCCAAAATTTCTTGAACTTGATGTGTTTTTAATTTCAGAATTTGCAAGGGTTTTCACAAAGAAAAATTCCAAAAAATAGAAATAAAAATAATCATAGGTATGTCACTCTTGACTTCATTGAAATTACAAATAATTTTTAAAAAGCACAAAAGCATTTAAAAAAAAGAATGACATATTTTTATACAGGAACTTTATCGAAATTCTACATACACATGAAGTGAGGGATTGGAAGCGAGATCATTCTCATTTAAAATTCATCAGAGTGAACTTGAGAGGTTAAAAGAGAGACACAAATGCAAAATTGGGAAAAAAAATTAATAAGAAAGGGTCATTTTAAAAAATTACTCTACGTTTAAATGTTAAAAAATACAAAAACTTTCTCCATTGAACATCTATTTAACAGACATTTTATACGTAGGACACTGAGTGAATGAATCTCAAGTATGAAGTACTACATAGGTGATTAATGCTTAATAAGACTGATTTGAAAAAAACATCTTATTAGAAAGAGACTATTTTGAGGTTACTCAAATAATTTTATAATTTATAAATAGGTGACTAAAATACTTAAGATTATATTTTCTAAGAGAATGATACATGTCAAAATCATGTACCTCACATTTAGAAAAATGGGATAATACGTATACATGTTGACTCAATCTATATCTTAAATTATACGGAGTCCTCTGTATTATTTAGAACTTTTGTTTATAGTAAGATGACTAATTATGATATGAAATAAAAGTATTTCCATCGAATTTGACTATTTTTAAATGATTGAATATTTAAAATAAATAAATTAGAAAAAAGATTTGATATGACTTTTGCACTTAATCTTGGTAATTTGATTTACTATTTTAATCAAAATAAATTTGTACTGTAACTTACTATTTCTCGTAAGCTATAACTTAGCATATACTTAGTATATAGTTATATTGTGTTGTAATCCACTATATTTATGCATAAAAATAAAAAAAATTGATTAAGGGAGAACTTACTTCCTACATTTTCATTTAGCAATCGTATATAGAAACTTCATATGATGATATTCAAAGAGACGACACTGTAAAATAATAAATAATGCTTTATTGCTTGAATGAATAGAAGTGAAGTACAAAGTATGTATTTATAGGTGGAGGAATATATTCTAGAATCCTCCACATTAATGACTGATTATATAAGGTAATATTATATAATAATAACTCTAACTATAATAAGTAACAACTATAATTATAATATATAATATTAAATATACTAAATAATTGATATGTTTAACATGCTCCCAACGTCCTGAACGGTGAAGATTGAACGCCAACTTTACTTGAATCGTGACCAGAATAGTAATCAGAAGCTAGAGACATATCTTCGGTTAGAATAGACTAAATGCTGGCCTAGAAGAGAAGAAGAAAGATTGCCAGGAAAGAGATGTGAATGCGCTGATGAGGAGAGGAGAAAAGCCGCTGCGAACAGACTCATGTTGCTGACGTCAAAAGAGGGAGAATGTTGACGCGCGCTGGAGTCGTGCGCGACTAAGTTAGAGAAGAAACACAAGGAATGAGGTACTACCGAAGATGCATGTTGACCGAAGATCTACCCACAAAGTAAAGTAGGTTGAGGTGATGATATGAGTTGTGAGAGATCGAAAAAAATAGGGATTGAAGGGTGATTGGAGGAGAAGGATTTCTGATCAATGAGCCAAATCAGAGGCTCTAAAGGGACAAGACATCTTGATAGTCCCTAGAACACCGATGACACCCCTTTCAAAGGCAAAGTGAACATGTGCCTCATGTTACTCTCGAGTGAACATGTGCGATATTGGCGCCACGAGAGGCCGGTAGTTTGGTGGAGTAGGGGTCGCCGGTCAGAGCTGCGGCGATTAGGAGAAGAGGATAACGTTAGAGACGCCGGTGACTATAACAGAGATTTTTTTGTATAATGGAAGAATTTGGGTTAGAGGAAAACAGTGATCCGGCGGGCGGCGATTAATGGCGGTGCCGCCCGCCAAAAGCGAAAGTGGAGAAATTTAGGTCACCAAGAACGGTGGCTCTGATACCATGTAAAATAATAAATAATACTTTATTGCTTGAATGAATATAAGAGGAATACAAAGTATGTATTTATAGGTGGATGAATATATTCTAGAATCCTCCACATTAATGACTGATTATATAAGGTAATATTATATAATAATAACTCTAACTATAATAAGTAACAACCATAATTATAATATATAATATTAAATATACTAAATAATTGATATATTTAACAGACACATATTTATGCAAAGAAAATTGTGGTAAAGAAGATCAAGGTGTAGAGGGGAGCCAACTCAGTGCTTCCCTCAAACTCATCCCCTCTGCCTCTTTTGGTTGGAATTTTGCTAGCCATGGGATTGCTTTTGCAGCAATGAAACTATCCGAGCTATCCCAAAGAATACATCCAAAACCCATATGAGTGTTACTAGGTGTAAGGGATGTATTTGTGTTTAGCTTAAACCGATTAGTACTTGGTTTCACCCATCTCACAATCTCATGCTGATTATCCCTTTATATGCACTGCCCATTAAAAAAAGCATTCTGCCAAATATAAAAAGTAGTCTTTTTCTTTAACTCCGTATTTTATTTCATCTTTCTGTTCTTCATTTTTTAAAGTCCTTAAAAAAACTATTTTACCTTTTTTAAAAAAATAAGACAGAATTTTTAATTAGAAATAGAGTGAGGATATATATATATATATGTCATTTAATTTTTTTATTTTATTTATCCTACTTTTACTTATACTTAAAAAGTGTATTTTATTTTATTTTTTTATTTTTCATTTTCTTTTGTAACATTTTCTAAAAAATATTTTTTTAAAAAATAAATAAATGAAAAATTTTAATTTGAAAAAGAGGGTGTATATTTTATTTTATTTATTTGTATTATAAAAAAATTCAAGTAAAAGAATGAAACTTGAAGATAGACAAAAAAATTGTATAAATATCATTTTATTTCTAAAAATAGCTTAGAGGGGGTGTGTATGCACAATTTGAAAACCACATGAATTCTTCAAATAATTTTTTAAGATAAAGAAGATTTTGATGTCCTTTTGCAAACTATTGGAGCACCCATGCTATTATGAGTACCAACATAATTCAATAACCATACAGTCGTGGCTGTTTAAGGCAAATTCACATTGTTTTTTTACATTGAAAAAATGGCAGTTTGAGAGAGAGAGAGAGAGTAGCATAGGAAGGAGCAAGTCGCCTACTTGCATCATCTTCTCTCTTCTTCTCTAGAACAACTACTTCTACGACTTGGCAATCGTTGTTGACTATTCCAATTTCTTGAATAATCTCAATCGAAGATGTTTTATATAGACACCGGTAGACCCACAGATGTCATCATCCTCCTCCTCTTCTCATTCTCGATTTCTTCCACCCGCCGCCGGTGACCCGATTCCCACACCAACTCCATCGCCATTTCTTCAGTAATTATCATATCAACAATGGGCTCTCCGCCGATTGCGTCCTCCTCCCTTCACGGCGTCGGTGGTGGTGGATGGAGAAACAGAAACGGCGGCAGTAATTTCACCGCCGCAGCCGCCTCCAGCAGCAACGGCGGTGATTCGCGCCGTCTCTCGTCTCCTTCCGCTTTCTTCCTTGTGGCGTTTGTGTTATTGGCCTCAATTGCGTGTATCTATTCTCGCTTCTTGCTGACCGCCGACGCCCACGCCTCACTCTCCCCCATGGGCTGTCGCGAGGACAACGAGGGATCTTGGGCCATCGGCGTCTTCTACGGCGACTCTCCCCTCTCCCTCAGACCAATTGAAGATGTAAGATTCTCAGTTCTATGATAAATTTTCGCTCTGAAATCTGAATCCCCCCCTCCTTCCCCATCTAAGCTGCTAATTTTATTTCCTGATTCTTTGTTTTGGGTAGCAGATGAACATTTCTAGCGCCAAAGCTGCAGCGTGGCCAGTTGCCAACCCAGTTCTCACTTGCGCTTCTGCTTCTCAGTCTGGTTTTCCCAGTAATTTTGTTGCCGACCCATTTCTCTATGTTAAGGTGATTATTTGCTAATCACATACTTAAATTTAATTTAATTTAGCAGCTTCTTGATTTTAATTACTTCCCATATATGCATATAACGAATCTTTTTGGGTGGATCATTGGGATTCCACATACATCTGTTATTAACTATTCCCCTGTTATCTTTTGAGTGAAAAAGAATCTACTGGTTGGAAATTGGAATCTATGACTAGGTAGCTTATAGTTTTTGGGAATCTGTTGAGGCACAAAAGTGAATGCATTAAAGGTATTTCCATGACACACTTCCCAGTGTTTTATAGAAACCTATGCCTAGTGAAGCTCCATGTTTTGATTTATGTCAAGGTCAAACCCTTTACATAGGCTAGTATTGCCAAGCCTGTGTAGCATTGGAGGGGACCAGTAAGAGTTTGATGCTCTTCAGATGGAAGCTGGAAAGAGACCATTCATGGAGAGTAGAATATAATGGTTCTTGTGCCTTTGAAACACAAGCACTTGTACCTAAAAAACAAAACAGAACCCAAGTTTGATTTTAAAAAAGGAATAAGTGTACTTGGAAAGAAAATCTTCTTAATATTAAATATTAATGTTATAATTTCAAGGATGAGAACCGTGGATAAGTGTACTTGAAGATGACTGTTTTCTTGGGTTCAGAAGTGACTCGGAAAATGGGAAGGAAAATAAAATATGATTAGCGTTTTTTGAAATTATACTTTCTCTGTCCCTAAAAACTCTTCATGTATTGATTTTTAAGGGATTTAAGGGGAGTGTATTTTGGTGTCGACTTTCGAAAAATGCCCTTGAATGTGATGGATAAAGTAGGATGTGATGGGTATATTAATAGTGAATAGATATGATGTGATAGGTAAGATAAGAATTAGTATGGGTAAAAGTGACTTTTTGATAAAAAAGTGGAAAGATTTTTAGGGACGGAGGGAGTACATATGTTTGGATTTCTTGGTCTTTATATAAATTAATATAAAAAGTGTAAAAATTAATATATCGAGTTTGAATAAATATAATGTCCCACCTCCCCACATATCCTATCTTTTCCAATTTCCAATCAAACCCTAGGGTTCTATAAAAGTGGAAAAATTACATTCCAAAAGTTTCCACTTTCCGCGCATCAAAGTATGGCAAGAGTGGAGATTAGAGAAAGCTTTACCTTTCAGCGGTCATTCTCTCTCTTCAAAATCTTTTCTACCTCCAAGTGCCAGCATAGTAAATGGTGTTTCAGATATATTCTTCTGATATCTAAATATAATTTCTGGTTTATGGGTACTCAATTTCAGGGAGACACTCTTTTTGTATTCTTTGAGACTAAGAATGCAATCACGATGCAAGGGGATATCGGAGTTGCTAGAAGTACTGATAGGGGAGCAACATGGGAACCATTGGGAATTGCATTGGATGAAGATTGGCATCTCTCCTATCCGTATGTCTTCGACTACAATGGGAATGTAAGATATCATATTAGAAACAATGTTCCTATTGTAAGCAAGTGTAGATTTTGTTTTTATGCGGGCATTCTTAATTGCTGACTCATATGGAACGAGTTCAACGATTAGGAAGTAAATTTATAGAAAGGTGAGTATGTGAGGGTAAATACAATGATCAGGTTATGAACCATGGTACAATCCATAAGGCATTTAGGTGGGGTGCACAAGTCATTTCTGTAGAGTTTCTTTAAGATTCTACCAATCTACCCCACTTAAGTAAGGTCTGTTTTCCAACAATAAATGCTAAGGGCAGTATTGGTGGATATGCCCTCAATACTATAATCCTTATGTCATGTGAACTTACTTCCTAAAAAGAAACACAGGATCTGGGGACATTCATTGCCCATGTAGTAAGGCCTAAAATGGGAAGTGGTTGAATATACTAAATTTGCTAAACTTGTGGCTGAAATTGCAATAGCTGCTGAAGTACCTCAATGAAAAAAAAAAACCATTTAGAGTATATTCCTGAAATAATTTAAATAAATTACTTTTGAAAAATGAGGGTAGGAATATCATTTTCTTTAGTTTCACCCATCACAGCCAAAAAGTAAGCCTTTCACTACTTTTATTTTTCATTACTAGCCCATTTAGCTAGCGTTTGGTGTTTGGTGAATTATGGTCACTGATACACTGAAAAATGGGGTTACCGGGCGGACACTCATTTTAAATTGTAATCATGTTACTTGCTAAACATTTTGGAGAATTTGGACCATAACATCTTGTTTGTGTTGAACTTTTTGGTTCATGCTACCTACCTCCTGTGATATAGTGGCTGTATTAAACACGATTAATGCATGGCATGAACCTTGGAATCACTAACTCTCCTTTAATTAGAAGCATATTGTTTACTGCAGATATACATGATGCCAGAGGGCAGTGCGAAGGGGGACCTTCGTCTTTACCGAGCTGTAAATTTTCCCACAGAATGGACACTGGATAGGGTGATACTGAAAAAGCCAATGGTAGACTCTGTCATAATTCCACATGATGGGAAGTATTGGCTTTTTGGCTCAGATCATAGTGGCATTGGTGCCCAAAAGAATGGACAATTGGAGATTTGGTATAGTGCCTCTCCCCTCGGTCCTTGGAGGCGACACAAGAAATACCCAGTTTATAACAAAGATAAAAGCACGGGAGCCCGAAACGGGGGCAGACCATTTCTGTATAACGGAAACATTTACCGTGTTGGTCAAGACTGCGGCAGCACATATGGACGCCGGGTCCGTCTTTTCAAAATAGAGATTCTCACAACCCGTGAGTTCAAAGAAACAGAAGTTACATTGGGAGTTGAGGAGTCTCTTAAGGGACGGAACGCGTGGAATGGGGCCCGCAATCACCACCTTGACGTGCAGCAGGTGAGCCCGGGAGAGTGGATTGCTGTTCTTGATGGGGACCGCGTCCCTTCGGGAGATATGAACCGCCGGTTTGTTCTTGGCTGCGCCTCGATCTTAGGTGTGGCTGCCCTTGTCATGCTGTTAGGAATGATTCTTGGGACCGTGACGTCTATTGTGCCCTTAAGTTGGTGCCCACACAACGTGGGAAAGCGAAGTGACTCTTTCTTGACCTGGGAAAAACCAAACTCACTCTCTTCAAATCTTAGACTCTTCTGCAGTCGGTTGAACCGAGTCAGCTCATTTCTACACCTCAGATTAAGACCAAACACATTCATCGGGAGCACAGTTCTGTCTTTAACGTTTCTAGCATCAGCTGTGTTGATCTGTGCTGGGGTTAGATACATATACGGAGGCAGCGGTGCACAGGAACCTTACCCATTGAATGGTCACTACTCTCAATTTACGTTACTAACAATGACATACGACGCGCGATTGTGGAACTTGAAGATGTATGTCAAGCATTATTCGAGGTGTTCCTCGGTGCGTGAGATTGTGGTCGTGTGGAACAAAGGGACGCCTCCGGAGTTGACCGAGTTTGACTCCGCTGTGCCAGTGAGGATAAGAGTTGAGGAGGAGAACTCGTTGAACAACCGGTTCAAGGTTGACCCCGACATAAAGACCCGAGCCGTTCTAGAGCTCGATGATGACATCATGATGACTTGCGATGACGTGGAACGCGGGTTCAAGGTGTGGCGAGAGCACCCGGACCGGATCGTGGGGTTTTACCCCCGGCTCGTTGACGGGGAGGCGCCCTTGAAGTATAGGGCTGAGAAACATGCCCGAAAGCACCACGGGTACAATGTGATTCTGACCGGGGCAGCCTTCGTGGACGGCCAGCTGGCTTTTGAGAGATACTGGAGCGAGGAAGCTAAGGTAGGGAGGGAAGTGGTGGACAGGCAGTTTAACTGTGAGGATGTGTTGCTGAACTACTTGTACGCTAACGCAAGCTCCTCTGGGCCCACGGTCGAATACGTGAGACCCGATTGGGCAATCGACACGTCAAAGATTTCTGGTGTCGCGATCAGTCGGAACACGAATGCCCATTACGGTGTTAGAAGCACATGTTTGCAAAGGTTTTCAGAGGTTTATGGGAGTATAAGTAGCCGGAAATCGTTTTTCGGCGGCCGGAAAGATGGCTGGGACATGTAGTAGCCGCTAGTCCCTAATAATGAATCCATCCTTGTAAGATCTTCCTTGATTGACATTCTTCGTGAGATTTCTGCTTCTGTTTAATTTTATATGGCCAATAGGTAGTTGTAGTGAGACCAAAATTGTAAAATGTACATTCGGTTTGGCAAATGTATCTAATGTTTGTTTCTTTGGGCCTTAGCATCATCCTATGGATTTGAAGACATTGCAAGAAGCAATTTTTTTTTTTTTTTCAAACTGTTTGTTTTGATAGTGTGTCAAACCACAGAAATGGGGTAAACGGTAAGTTTGGAATAAAACCACCGGTTTTGTGGGAGCTTCTCCCTTGCCACTCAAAATTCCCCAAGATTTTGTGGGATGCATTTTTTAGCATAAGTATTGGTTCACTGTGCGTAATAAGGATTACAAAGTCAATAACTTTATAGTGATTTGAGTCTTTTACCCTTCCCTTTTCTTTTCTGCCAGCCACTATTCACACTATTCATCCATGTGATAGGAAGGATATTTGGGGGATTTGGGGGGTAATTTGGAGAAAAAATTTGATTTGACTCTTTCTTAATTTCAACAAAAAAAATATTGTAATCTAAAGTGGGACAGAGGGAGTACTAAATACGGAGTATAAAAAAGCAAAGACATTAAAATTTAAAACAGTAAAACCTTTACCCTTTGCCCAAATAAATACACTAAAAAACACACTACCCCACACTGCCAACCTTACCTTCACCAATTGGGAATAGTTTTTTTTCTTGCACTGATCCGGAAAACACCCTTTATTTATATCATCATAATGTATAGGTCTGCGTACTATGTTCAAGAGGATTCTAAGATAATAAGGCTCACCCGATCCAGAAGGAATATATGTTACACAACTTATATTGCGAATCCTTTTTGTCGTGGTTAATACTTCCTTATTGAAGATTTCCATACGAATTCTTGCAGGAATTCTACATAAGTGAGCTTTTGAGCTTTGGATATTCTTTATTAGCCTTCATCCATGCCAAAAAATGGCTCTTGCGAAAGGTTTCACGTCACACCACTTCAGTTAGTTTATCTTGATTCTCAAAATATACCAATTGTTTATTTGGAAGATGAAAGCTCAATTGCTCAACACTTGGATATGATACCAATTGTTTATTTGGAAGATGAAAGCTCAATTGCTCAACACTTGGATATGGATGGGGTTACCAAAAATCCTCCAAATAGCCTCATCACAATGTAGTGGAATGTGAGTTCATATTTTGTGAATTATATTGAGCGAATTACATTTAAGTTACTTAAAACAAAAAAGTTGTCCTACAAATCTCAGACCTGAATGGAGAGGAATGCGTGCTCTTATCTTGTGAATTATATCATGGGTAAGATAGGTGTGAGGTATAAAACGTTGTCTATTTTGGTTTCCTTTGAAAATTTTACTTTTAAAATTATTACTCTCCTTTCTTAAAGGATTGTTACAATTTGACATTTTGGTCAAACTGTAGCACACGATGACCATGAATTAAATACTCCAGAGTATAATTTATGATTTTTAAATATTTCCAGAATTTGATCTTTTAAAACTATATTGCAAAATAAATTTAATTTTTTTAAATTTAACTAAATATAATTTTTCAAAAATTTGTGGTCAAAGAGTGCCACAATTTGATCAAAAAGTCAAATGATTTTAAATTCTTTAGGGACGGAAACATTAAAAAATAGGACTTTGAATGGTAGATGTTAAAAGAAATTCAAAATGTTTTTTAAATTCACAGGTGTTTAAGTAATAAGTTAAACATGTCATTTAATAAATAAGAGTTTTGAAAAATATAATTTTAATCAATTGAATATTTTAAAATATAGTTAGTCAAGTATTTGACACGCTAACCAAAAGGGATTATTAAATAAGAACATTATATTGACAACCATTTTTTAGTGTCATAAATGTAACAAAAAATCAAGGGAATTGAATGGGAATGTACCTTTGTGATTATAGAGTGTATGAGGCGTGGGGGTTTTTCAATATATTATGGAATATTAAAATCAAATACATTTAAGAGAGAGGACAAAAAAGGCATATTAATACATATTAATATATGCAGCAAACATCCCGAGTAGAAAAAGCACGCCAAACCATTCGAAAAAGGTATATAAAGCCAATATATCTAGGGAGGCAAATATTTTGTTCTTGGGCCAAGGTAATAACATCGACATACAAGTCCTTGGTGAAATACAGGTCCAAATGGATGCCTTCAACGGTTATGCATTTATCTTCTACATATACCTTGAATCTCGCTCAGTGGTGGATCCAGAAACTTAGACAGTAGGGGGCACCAAACAGGGGTCTGGGGGCAGCACATCCAGACTTTTTTTTAATTCAAACAATGCAAAACAATAAAAAAATAATTAATTTAACCTCAAAAAAGTATCCAAATAGTGAATTAAAAAGTTTAAAGAATAAAATTTCTATATATGGATTGCATTATAACTTAGTTTAATTATATTATTATATATTTTTAGTGTTTCACTTTCAATTTTATTTTTGTGATTTTTTAAAATTTGACTTTAAGATTATACTCTTTTAATAATTAAATATTTAACTTTTCTCATTTTTTTCTCACTTAACACTATCTATTGAAGTCTCTAATACTTTTAATTGGGGTTTCCAATATTTTTAATTGGGGTCATAAATAATACTCCCTCCGTCCCTCATAGATCTTCTCAATAGCCCTTTTTCTATGTCCACAATAGATCTTCTCATTTCATTTTTTAACAATTAAAATACCACAACTACCCCCACTTACTTTATTTATTACACCTCACCCACCTCATTTAATACACTCCACCCATTTTTCATTAAGGGTATTATGGTAAACTTTCACCTTTTTTCAACTCTCCTTAAAAATCACCAAAAGTCAAAATGAGAACATCTTAGGGGGACGGAGGGAGTATATCTCTAAAAACATTAAAAAATCAAGTAAAAAATTAGATATATAAAAAAGAGAAATTTACCTAAATAGCACTACAACATAATGACTTTACCTAAATAGCACTACATATGTTTTTTTTCTCAATGTAGCACTTTTAGTCATTATACATTAGTCATTATTCAAGTAAATGTTTGCCATCACTGGTCATTATGGACATTATAAAGTGCTATTTAAGGAAAAAACAATCTAAGTGCTATTTAGAGAAATGACTTAAGTTTTAGTGCTATTTAGTGCAAACATTTCATATAAAAAAAGTAGTAGGGGGCATGTGACCCCAACACATACAAAGTACATCCGCCCCTGATCTCGCTTGAGCCTAAACCATGGAAAAAGAAAAAACAACCCTTATATCACCAACATTTACATTCTAAGAGCACAACAAGAACTAGGAAAACACATACTCCCTCCGTCCCAGAGTATTTGTCGACTTTCATTTTTACACACCATCCAATACACTTCTTTAATCCATTTTATCTTGTAATTTGTATATTAAAAAATTATAGAAATTATATATTAATAATCTATATGTTAAGATAAATCAAACAAGATCACACATGACTATATTTAGGCTTACACATTGAGAGAATTTGATGAGTCAAAGTACTTAGATGAACAGTTCCAAAAGTCAAAAGTGGACAAATATAGCAGGACGGAGGTAGTATTTTAGAAACAAGCACCATATATTCAAATGGTGAACTTAGGAAACAACAAAATGCAAACCAGTAGAATCTTAGGCATAATCACAACCGCAATCACTTACATAAAACTTAAACCATAGAAATCAAGTAACTCACCGTATATGTAAAGGTCAATCGCAGCTCCATTAGATGAAGAAATATCAAGGTGGAATTCGGAGGGGGATAAAGGCTTTACGGAAGTGACCCGCGCAGTTGCCTAAATGGCTAAATCTAATTTTAGGGGTTCCAATTTTTTTTTAAAAAATGGGAAGTGGCAGTTATAAACATAAAATTGGGGAAAAAATTACTTTCGGCTCTCTATTTTCTGGTAATAACTTTCAGGTCCCAAATTTTGTGAAATATACTTCAGGTTCTCCTCAATTTTTTTGTAAGAATTTTTAGGTCCCACATGATTCGAAATATACTCCGAAGTCCTTAAAATTTGTGATATTATACTCAAAAGGTACATATTTCAACTTAGGCGTTAGATTAAAATTTATTTTACTTTGACAGATAGATATATTTTATTTTAATTTAATAAAATAATGACTATTAATGTAAAGATTAATCTTTGTCAAAGTAAAAGAACTTTCAATTATAACAGTCAAATAAATGGAATCTGTCATTAGAGTGCATTACTATAAAACTTAAGTACTCCTGGAGTATGTTTCAGATAATGTGGAATATAAGAATTCTTATAAAAAAATCAAGATACTCCAAAATATTATATTCAAAATAACATGAGTAGTGTATATATTCAAAAAATCAAGATACTCCAAAATATATTCAAAATCAAGATACTCCAAAATATATTCAAAAAATCAAGATACTCCAAAATATATTCAAAATCAAAGGTACAAGAGTTATTAGTTTTAAAATGAGGAGAATCCTACCTCTCCTCCCTCTACCACTCCCTTCCTTCTGATCCCCCCCCCCCCCCCCCCCCCAAAAAAAAAAAGAAAAAGCAAAGATGGCGTTACAGAGGAAACTGTTGTTTGCTGCAGCACCGAAGCTGAGTGCAACCAAATGGTTGTACGGCACGACGGAGCGCGGCTTCTCTTCATCCCCCTCCTCCGCTTTGGTGCCGCCTGAGATGCCGCCGTTTGACTACACTCCAACACCTTACAAGGGTCAGTCAGCAGATGAGGTTTGGAGGAAGCGGAAGCAGTACTTGGGTCCTTCTCTGTTTCATTTCTACCAGAAACCTGTACAGTCTCTCTCTCTCTCTCTCTACCTATATCTTGAATTGCTCTTATGGAAATAATGTGGAAAAAAGTGATCATGAATTGATAATTTTGCATAGAGATCCGTGCTCGTGACTTTAATCAAAGAATTGTGATGTTTGATTCGGTTTAAGCTCTAATTTTTCTCATGTTTCTCTATTCTGAGCAAATTTAGTGAAGCTATAGCTCTTTATGTGTTCAACAGCTCAATATTGTTGAAGGGAAGATGCAATATTTATATGATGAGAACGGGAAGCGTTATCTTGATGCTTTTGCTGGAATAGTTACTGTGTCCTGTGGGCATTGCCATCCGGATATTCTTGATGCAATTATTGAACAAAGCAAACTTCTTCAACATGCCACAACTATATATTTGCACCACGCGATAGCTGATTTTGCTGAGGCATTGGCTTCTAAGATGCCCGGAAACTTAAAGGTTCTTATATACTTTTGCACTCTTGGCGAATAATTGCACACATAAAACTTGTAGGAGTTTTATTTTCATGTTTCGCTAGTGATAATCCTATATTCACTGAATTACACTTTAAAGAATATGTGTAGATCATCTGAATCATTCATCAATACCTTTTGTTTCCTCTTTGAACTATCCCAAGCACACATATGAGGAAGAGAATCGATACTAGATTAAGACATTTAGTTTATCAGAATACATGGAAACAAAATGATATTTAACTCACAGGCTTAGAGTAAAGCATGTTATTCCTAATGAGGGGACTCTTAGAAGTTTAAAGACTTGCTGCAAAAGTATAAGAGACAAGACGTCTGTGCCTAATTTTGGACGTGCAGGTTGTATACTTTGTAAATTCAGGGACTGAAGCAAATGAACTAGCAACACTCATAGCAAGATTGTATACTGGCAACTCTGACATGATTGCCCTCAGAAATTCTTATCACGGTGGCAGCTCGAATACCATTGGGCTGACTGGTCTTAGCACGTGGAAGTACCCAATTTCACAGGTTTGTAGCAATAACAAGTGTTCTGAAGTTGGCATTTATTGGATTGTACTTACCTTGTATCCAGAGCGTATAATGATTTCTTCTAAGATTCATATAAGTAATTTCATTCCTCTTGATATAACATTTCAGGGGGACATTCATCATGTTATTAATCCCAATCCATATCGTGGAGTATTTGGATCTGATGCCGAAAAATATGCAGAAGATGTACAAGATCACATTAATCATGGTAGTTCAGGAAATGTTGCTGGTTTTATTGCTGAAACCATTCAGGTTTGTTTAGTGATCTATACCGGCTTGGCAAAATAATTCTCTGGTGTACATGGGTCTCAACTCTTTAACGACGCTTTTTTGCCAAGATAACAAAAGAGTACCTACCCTTGGGCCTTGACTCATACCCTTCTTGCTTTTGGTAAATTTTAGGGAGTTGGGGGAGCAGTTGAGCTGGCTCCTGGATATTTAAAACTGGTATATGATATTGTTCGTAAAGCAGGTGGTGTCTGCATTGCCGATGAAGTACAAACTGGGTTTGGTCGCACAGGAAGTCATTACTGGGGATTCGAGACCCAGGGTGTCATACCTGACATAGTTACCATGGCCAAGGTATTTCTCATTATCTGATATGGAAACAGAATGTTTACTTGCTCACATGCTTTCATTGTAGTTTTAAATGAATTTCGCATATTGAAAGGTGATTATATCTTTTAGGGTATTGGAAATGGGTTACCACTTGGAGCCGTTGTTACAACACCAGAAATTGCTAGCGTACTGGCTCAAAGGATTCAGTTCAACACTTTTGGTGGAAACCCTGTATGCTCTGCTGGTGGACTTGCGGTGCTTAAAGTTATCGATAAGGAGCAACGTCAAAAGCATTGTGCTGAGGTTGGGAACCATTTGATTGGTCGCCTCAGGGATCTTCAACAAAGACATGATTGTTAGTCTTCTAGTTCTTACCTTAATCTTGAAAGAATAATCAAATTTATAATACGTCGGTCAACAAATACAAGTGGCTTTCCTGTTTTCCTTTAAAAAAGCCAAAAAGGGATAAATATGTTTTTAATCCCGGTAAAATAGGCGACTTGTGTTTTTGGTCTTTGTAATTTTTTTTAAATCATCCTTACAAAATTTTGTATTTTGAAAATGGTCCTTAAATGTAGTTAACACTTTTAGTTTTTTGACATAACACATTTATTTTGTACTTAACATCCTAGTGTTGCATTTCTAATTACCTCAGACACAATGCTCGTGCCATAGATCGTGTCCTTCAACAAATTTTATCTCCAATTCCCAAATTATGTTATATGATATTCTCGAGATATTTGGGAATTGGAGATGTAATATACAACAACAACAACCCAGTTGGATCCCACTACAGTAGGGTCTGGGGAGGGTGTGTGTACGCAGACCTTGCCCCTACTTGGAAGCAGGGAGGCTGTTTCCAAGAGACCCCCGGCTCAAAATGAAGGACACAATTTAGGGCATGAGAATTGTGTCGGAGGTAGTAGAAATGCAAGACTTGGATGTTTAGTACGAAATAAACGTGTTATCTCAACAAACTAGAGGTGCAAATTATGTTTAAGGACCATTTTCAAAATATTTTTTTTTGTAAGAGTGACTTAACAAAAAAAGTTTTACACGGATGACTAAAAACATACTTAACCCAAAAAAAAATTATCTATTTTTTATGGGTATTATGATTCTCCGTACAACAAAGGAATTGCTTTAGGTTACCTTTCCTATTATGCCCCTACAAATGGTCACCTTTCCTTCTGAACCATAGTATCTTCCCAGCATCCAACCTCCTATGTTTCACAAGGTAGTCAACCCTCAGAGTCAAGATAACATGTAGCCTTTAATCCCAGCTTTTGCTACAAGTTGGTTCATTTTGCTTGTACTTGCAATGCCTACATTCAGTAATTTAGGGGATTAGGGGTGTTTACTTCCCTTTAGTTTCATTAGTCTTTATCCCCGATTCATCCAATGCCTGCCATATTTGTCAAAGATATCAGTAGAGGGCATCGGTCAAGCTTTTGTAATGTTAGCATGCATAAGGTGGCCTCTCAGTTGGGTACTTAGATTTTCTTTTTCATTCTCAAATATGTTTCTCAACATTATTAAAATTTAAATACTTTTAAAAACTCAACACAATTCAATGCGGTCCAAATATTCAACTTCTATTCAATAGCACTTTTAACAAAAGCTATATACTGGTGAAAGCTATATTCCTAAAACCTGTTTTTTTACAGCTAAGCCAAACATTCCCTAATTTTGTGATTTCAACTTCATTTGGGCAATTTCTCGTGGCTTCGGTTCTCCACATGCCCTTTTTTCTCTTGAATTTGCTTTTTATATTAAATCTCAGACTTAACAGTATGTATCTGTCTCATGCAATTGGCCAGTAATTGGAGATGTAAGAGGCAGAGGTTTAATGGTGGGCATAGAACTAGTGACTGATAGAGAACACAAGACACCAGCAAAGGCAGAAACTGCAGTTCTATTTGAAAACCTCAGAGGTATATATTATGCAGTAATTAAGAAGTAGGAAAAGAAATCCTGTTTTATTCTGAGTTCTAACATATATATTGATTTTTCCAACAATATACAAATATCTTGGTTTCTTTGGATGCAGAACTTGGTATACTTTGTGGTAAAGGTGGATTACATGGGAATGTATTTAGAATAAAGCCACCAATGTGTTTCACCAAAGATGATGCAGGTACTTTGAAAGAATAATTTGGGAGGAAATTCTCTGTATTTCTCTCCTCTTTACAATTTACAATGAAGCCATATATATAGGATCTCACAAGTTGAGACTCCTAATTAGTAAAGGAAAAGGAAAAGGAAAGAATCCATATACAAGGAAAACTACCAAAATAGTATATACACAAATATCTCCAAATATTCTTCGAATATTCTTTTTCCTTTAACACCCCCCTCAAGTTGGAGCATGTAATAACGACATGGGGTTCTTATGTTCAACCCCTAAACACCGCAATACATTCTTTAACCACTTCAACTCACATGTAAGGACAGCCAAAGCTCTATACTCTGCTTCAGCAGACGAGCGAGCCACCGTCGACTGCTTCTTTGTTTTCCATGAGACAGGCGAGTCTCCAAGCTGCACAAACCACCCTGTCAATGACCGCCTCGTTAAAGAACATGCTGCCCAGTCCGAATCACACCATCCTGTGAGTTGAAGACTACTCTCTGCTGATAGAAAAATGCCCTCACCCGGACATCCTTTCAAATAACGAACAACTCTAAGGGCCGTAAACCACTGATCCGCCCTTAGTTCCTTCAAAAACTGTGCTAAAGTGTGGACGGCGTAAGAAAGTTCCGGTCGTGTAACGGAGAGATAGACCAACCTTCCTACCAACCGTCGATATGGTTCTGGATCTGCAAGAACCGGGGCTTGGGAATGAGTCAAGTGATGATTTGGCTCCATCGGGGCACCCAACGGCCTGGCACCTAACAACCCCGCCTCAGTGATGATATCTAAGGCGTACTTTCGTTGGCAGAGAAAAATCCCAGACGTGCTTCTCGCCACCTCATTGCCAAGAAAGTATTTCAGTGTTCCCAAGTCCTTCATATGAAAATAATCTCCGAGATAGGCTTTGAACTTGCTCACCATCTCTGTATTATCTCCAGCAATAATCAAATCGTCAACATAAACCAAAACATGTATTATTCCTTTCTTTCCAACAAAAGAAAATAAGGAGTAATCAGCAACAGATTGGACAAACCCATAGCGTTTCAAGGCTCCAGACAACTTGGCAAACCAACACCTTGGAGCTTGCTTTAAGCCATACAGAGACTTCTTGAGTTTGCACACCACATTAGACGAATTCGAGAAACCAGGTGGCAATCTCATATACACCTCATCCTGAAGATCTCCGTGTAGAAATGCATTGTGAACATCCATCTGATGCAATTCCCACCCCTTAACCGCTGCAACTGCTAAAAGTGTTCTCACAGTGGTCAACTTGACTACAGGAGCAAATGTTTCTTTGTAGTCAAGTCCTTCAACCTGATGATTGCCAAGTATAACAAGTCTGGCCTTATATCTCTCCACACTTCCATCAGACTTGCGCTTGATTTTATACACCCATTTGCAACCAAGGGGCTTTTTATTGCGTGGAGGAGAGACAAGAGACCACGTCCCATTAGCCTCCAGTGCATCAATCTCCTCTCTCATAGCCTTCCTCCATCGTTCATCCTGGAATGCCTTCTTGAAACTCGTGGGCTCCACTCCAGCATCAAGTGCGCTGAGAAAGAGAACTTCTCGTGAGTGACATACGAGGAAAGTGGATATTTGCATTTTTTACCAACATATGAACCAGCTACATGGGTAACATAATCAGCTAGGCGCACATTTGGACGTTTCTCACGCTGACCACGTCCCAAGTTCTCCACCGCCTGCAGGGAAGAGGACGGTCGACCGCCGTCCGTAGGACGGTCCACGGGGTTGACCGTCTGTAGCTATTCCGGATCACTGAATTTCTGCCTCGGAGACGGTCGACCGTCTTCCACACCACGGTCGAGCGTTTGATCATCTCCTAAAGAACTGTCATTCTGCCTCTCGGACGGTCGACCGTGGATATCAGGACGGTCCACCAGGTCGACCGTTTGTTCATCTCCCTGAAACCCATCTTTTTGCCCCTCAGACGGTCGATTGTGGACATCAGAACGGTCCATCAAGTCGACCGTTTGTAGCCTGTCTGCTTCACCACCTTCCTCCGGCCGACCGTTCCTCATGGAACGGTCCACCTGCCCTTCCACGGGTGTCTCTTCATCATCTTCGAAGTGATCGATCGAAGGGGAACTACTCGATCCATTCTCATCTGGGATTTCACCTGCGGAAATCAAGTAAGGAAAAATGTTTTCACCGTGGTTTTAAAAGCCGAAAAAGGCGGTCCGCCTCGAGGCGGAAAGGCGGTCAGATCTAGCCTCAGAGGCGTCCGCACCAGGCAGGATCTGTGAGGCGTGCGCCTTGATTTTCCGAGGCAGTCCAAGGAGTTTGAGGCGATAAGGCGTTTGTGAGGCGGTAGCCTCGGTTTGGATCTTGTTTCGTGGGATCGGCGATTGACCAAAACAAGCGGAATTTCGATCGACGGGTCAAGAGCCTCTGTTTTTACCCGATCAGACTCTTCCGAGTTCCGACTCTGTAATTTCTTTTCTTTTTTTTCTTTTTTTTTTCTTTTTTTTTGACGGCTCTACTCCCTTTCTTTTTACGAAGCTCCCAAAGCTCTACTCCCTATTTCTTTTTTATTTTCTTTTTCGGACGGCTACTCCCTGTTTTCTTATTGCACTTGTGGTCTTATCACAATTTTCTTTACCCAGGTACTTTTTTCCTTTTTATTGAGCTTTTTTAATACTCCGTACTCCATATACTCCGTTTGTATTTACTCCATTCTTCCTTCACTTTTTTATTCAGAACTTTTTTTTTACTACGCCTACAACTTTATTATTTTAGGAATCAAGTTTTAAATGATTTGTGACACTTAAGTATTGTGTTTTCTTTAATTAAAACATATTAGTGTTACATACATACATACATGATCTTACAATCTGAGTTACGATATCACGAGTTACAATCTTTTTTTAGCCCATAGATCCTACGCAGTATCTCGAGTTTGACTACCTTGAGTATAATTTATGAAATCTGAAATCATATTATTAAATAAGTCCCCTTTTGACCATTATATTTTTGAAGGTTTGTGTCATTTAATATTAAATATATCAAGTCACTGATGTTTCGTAATGATTTCAATTCTAGATTCTTTTGAAAGCTGAATTTCATGTCATTTATTGTTATTAAATAGGGTGGTTTTTTAGTCTCTTGGTTGTGATTTGTGCAGTACCTTAAACTTTGTTTTGTATATTAATGTTTTAGACGATGATAGGCTGAGTTTCGAGTAGTCTAAAACTTGGAGACTCAAATTGTAGTCTCAAAATAATACCACGAATATGGATTATTTAATTTCCTTTTTATTTTACCCTTTTTTTGTTTAAATGAAAACCTATGTATGATTTTATGATTTAGTTTACATAATTATGGATCCTCTATTTTTTTGTACCTAAAGAGTTTTTATTATGGTTTTTTTTCCAAGTTGAACTGAGGCTTACGCCTCGTTTCGCCTCGAGGCTTACGCCTCAAGGCATTTTGCCTAACCGCCTTGAGGCTCGTTTTCGCCTTTTAAAATCTTGGTTTTCACAAAACACAACATCCCGTGACACACTGATCTTCCCAGTGTCCGGGAAATACACGCGCCAACCCTTCTTTCCTTGTGGGTATCACAAAAATATTCCAGGAATACTTCTGGGTGCAAATTTATCTCCATCTCTTTTCAAATTGTGTACATAACATCTGCAACCAAAAACACATATGTGAGTCCTCGTAGGGACCGTACCATAAAGCTTCTCATACGGTGTAACCCCCCTAGCAAAGAGGAGGGTGTGCGATTGATCAAATACGCCGCAGTTTGTATACAATCTCCCCAAAATTCAATAGGAAGCCCTGCCTGAAATCTTAGAGCTCGACCCACGTTCAGAATATGACGATGTTTACGTTCTACTCTTCCATTCTGCTGCGGTGTAGACACGCAAGATGTCTCACGAATAATTCCTTGTTCCAGAAAATATTCATTCAAGCATTCGAATTCTGTGCCATTGTCACTGCGAACACACTTTATTTTCTTCCCAAACTGACCTTCAACTATGGCACAAAATTGTTTAAAAACACTTCCTACTGTCCGCTTAGAATCAAGCAAATGTACCCACACGCCGCGAGAAAAGTCATCCACAATAGTCAAAAACATGGTAGAACCATCCAAACTCGGCGTCCGATAAGGACCCCATAAATCACAATGCACCATATAAAATACATCCAAAGATTGATGGAAACTGATGGGAAAAATAGCACGAGTTTGTTTAGCACGTAAACAGACATCACAATGACTATGGCTACTTTTATTCGGACCAACTCCGGGAACTAAGGACAAAACATGCGAAGAAGGATGTCCTAGACGCTTGTGCCAAAGATCAAAGGAATTCACCTTTTTAGCGTTGCACGCCATGCTTCTTTCCTCCTTCTTCAAATAGTACAATCCTCCTTCATGTCTCCCTACACCAATCGTTGTCCTCAAATTTATGTCCTGTAATATGCACACATCATTGGTGAACTTTGCCTCACAGTTCAAATCCCTCGTCAGCTGTGAGACAGAGATCAAATGACACTTCAAAGTTGGAACAAACAACACAGAAATACCTGTAAGTTTCTGATCTGTAGGAGATAGCGCAAGGGCGTGACAAACAGCGTTCCACTGTTCCATAGTCAGATCCTCGAAATTGGGCAACGGCGAATATCCCTTTTTCTCTTCTTCCTCGTTCTTGTTGAGAATAATCTTCATGGATGCCTCTTCAGACATACCAGATGACACAGGCTAATAATGGATCGAACAGCTGCAGCAACTGAAGAATCTGCCGTCGGGACGGTCGATGCCTTCGACCGTTCCTATCCGATGGTTGACCGTTCCGGTCTTTCGGCAACAACACCAAGTGATGATCGCTGGACGCGATGCCGGGCGATCGTGCACAGTAGCCGCGGAAATCCTCTAGGGTTTTGGCTCTGATACCATGAAAGAATAATTTGGGAGGAAATTCTCTGTATTTCTCTCTTGGCTTTACAATTTACAATGAAGCCATATATATAGGATCTCACAAGTTGAGACTCCTAATTAGTAAAGGAAAAGGAAAAGGAAAAATTCCTATACAAGGAAAACTACCAAAATAGTATATACACAAATATCTCCAAATATTCTCCGAATATTCTTTTTCCTTTAACATACTTTTTAAGTCTTCCAATCTGTATGATATTTTTAAGTCATCAAAAATGGTTGAGACTGCGTTTACTGAAAACTAAAGCGTCTAGATTTTGGAAGTATGTTTTGTAGGGAACTGAAACAATTCCTTGTGTTACTGGTTATACTAAATTAAAACCCATGAAATGCTTAGTGAACTCTTTGTTTGTTGGCGAGCTTTACCTATCAGACGATGAATGCATTTCTGCAGATTTCCTTGTTGATGCATTGGACTACTCCATCTCAAAGTTGTGAGTGACACCTTAAGTGCTATCGCAATGTACCAAGAAGGAGGTCAATCATGAACCAACCACAAAGATGCCAGGAAAGGTGTTTTAACTTTTAAATTTTGCAACTTTCTTAGAGAATACTAATACTCTAGTATTTATGCAGATTTCCTTATTTCTAATCACCAAAAGAACTAATATAAGGCAAAACTTTCTTATTCTTTAGATATTACTCTACTTTGTGTGTGTGCCATAGTTGTTACGGTGGCTAGGCGAGTCTAGGCGTTGGGGTACTTCGTGTGTGTGTGTGTGTGTATTTGTGTCATTGTTGTTACGGCGGCTAGGCGAGTCTAGTCGCTACGGTACCTTCCAATTGCCTAAGCGATTTTGCGCCCGCCTAGGCGTCCTCTGGGCGAGTGGGCTATGGTAGCCTTAATAATTTTATAGGTATTAATATAAAAGCATATAATATGAAATATATAATTAAAGAGCACATATGTTCCCAAAAAAATTAAAGAGTATATATTCTGAAATATATGAACAAATGTTGTTTTTTTAAAAATAAAATGTTAAAATATACTAAACAAATAAGTAAATATTTTTTACACAAGTTAGTAAGTTAGTGGGCTTTTAAAACTTTTTTCAAAGTCAAATCAAATTTTAGACCTAATACTCTTTTAATAAAGACATGTACTTAATAAGTGTAAAGATCCACTACTCTTTTAATAAACAGCTCAAATTAGTCCATATAAGAATGTGTGTAAACATTTTTGTTTGTATTTGTAGGTTATTCTTTGTATTCTACATGAGATACCTCTCACTTCACTGCTCTCACCTTTTAATTTACACATAGGTGCAAGAGAGAGAATGATAGTGGAGACCATCCTCAAAGGCATTGAGATGGAAGTGATGCATGGAGGTGCACTATTTTTATTTGAATAAACAATTTTTATCATGTGTTGAATTTTGGGCTTTGACCCAATTGTTGTATTTTATTTACTTTCGCTCTGATTCAAATTATTTTACTCCTATTTTATTCCAAAACACATCGAATTGTTTGGTTTAAATAAATATTTAAATACTTGAATTGTGATGTTACCAAGCTACTCCGTAATACTTTACTTTGAAAAGGTCTACAAATCTTGACGGATTGGGGTTTTCCAAGATCATTAATGCTTTTTGTATTAATATTATTTTTAAATTATATGGGAAGAATAATTATAGGTTTGTAGAAATTTAGTAATCATAGATCTTTTATATTTTGCATTTAGATGATATGCCCTATTTAAAAGTTCAAGTCATCTTAATAGTATGCATTATAGAACCGTTAGACCCTGCAAAATAGAACCAAAGCTGATTACCCATATTGAAATATCCAAAATCGAAATGGATTGAAAAGTAAAGATCTGGTCTATAACCTATAACCAAATACCTCCAATGATCCAAAGCGAATGGAATCAGGATTGCACAAAAGATATTCATACCCGATATAGAATCGAAATTGATTAAATTTGAATCGATAAAACCCAAACTCAATTGTACCCATAGTTGATTAAACTTGAAATCAATTATGCCTTTCAATAAAGAGATTATAATTATTTGCACAAGTACATTTAGGTAATTTCAAATTTATTTTATTTCATCATTTAAGCAAGTTGGTTATATATTTATAGATACTCACCATGTCCTAATTTTTTTACCATGGGAACTTTTTCTTTATCAAACTGCGACACACTGACTTTCAATGTAAGAGATGATTGAGATTGAACGAGGATGAAAATCTAGAGAAGGAAAGGCTAATAAAATTAAGAAAAGATATAGGAAGGAAAAAGCTTAAAACTAAAAATATTTAGTGAAAGAAATTATAAGAATTGGAAGAAAGTGAAAAAAAGAAGAAATAGCTAAAATATTGTTGAGAAAAGGTGAAATAATGTGTGATAATAATTTGATGATAATAATTGATAAATATGTTACGATAACAAAGCGATTCAATTGATCCAATTATGACACATATTTGAGCAATATCCGAACCAATTATGACACATATTTGAGCAATATCCGAATTGAAATCGACTCTATTGATCTAATTATCGAGTCTAAAAACCAAAACAATTTTATCTCAACTCGTGCGTGCCACATGTTGAAATGCTAATAATGTAAATGATTTAATCATATAGTTATTATTATTTATTCATAGACAGAATAATGCCATTATGTTTTCAACATTTTTCTGAATTAATTTAATTTGATCTGATTATGTTTGATTTTAACTAGTGTGATTGATTTTTATGGTTTGAGAGGATATTAAATGTTCTTAGAGATGGCAATAAAATCAATCGGACCGGTTCTGGTTTGGATTAATTCAGTTCATATATCTTTCGGATATATGTTATAATCGATTCGATTTAGATCGGTTTGATTTAATTTTGGTTTAGATTTAATTCGATTCCATACATTTTTCGGCTCCGAGTCGGTTCAAATTCGGTTAGGATGTCAATGGGTTTGGATTAATTTAAGTTTCGAATACATTTTGGTTCAGATATATTTGATTCGGATATATTTTAGTTCGGAGTTATTTTAGTTTCGGATATATTTGCTTATACCCAAGTATTTTATTTTTGATTTAAAATTTAATTATCCTTTCATTTTTTGATATGTCGCATTTATCAATCTATCATCAATTCATCACCTCATATTATTTTATACTCTCTTCGTCTTATATTATCTATTTTTATCTTTTTTTATGATCGAAAAGTATATTTAGTTCTAATAAAACATTAATATAATTCAATTATCAAATTATATATACTTTGGTTAAAATATGTTGATATTAGAGTGGAATTGAATGCAACTAGATAACCTTGAGTGAAATTAAATGCAATTCAAAGCAACTCTTTTGCCAACTACACAATACTGCATGAGAGGGAGGTGAAAAAAATATTTTTAAATGTGCTCTAATTTGTATAAGTTTTAACTCACATTTTTTATGTAAGTTGTATTGTTCATTTCTATACCAACTTATTAAAAAATAAGCTTAAAACCTATGAAATTTTATATTTTGTTTAGATATGGTAATTCATTATGGTAAAATAAAAGTAAAAAAAATTAAAAATCATATTAATGTAATTATTCACAAGTGTATATAAATATAATATGTTTATTGCCAAGCATAATCACTTTCTGATATAATCCGTTTCGGGTCTTATTGATTTCAGATCTTATCAGTTTCATGTCTTATAGGTTTTGGATTTAACCGATTTTGGATTCATTCGGTTTCAGATCTAATCAGTTTTGAATTTAAATCGGTTTTGGATATATTTAGTTCGGTTTCGGTTTGGTTCGGATTATTTTGGTTATAAATCAGATCTTCATTTTTCGGATCATTTCAATTTCAGATCATTCAGTTCGAGTCATCGGTTCAGGGTCTGTTTTCCTAGGTCAATAATGTTCTAATATGATTTCATTGCTGATCTCATCCGGTGCTATTATAATAAAAATAACTACTTTCTTTCTCTCAAATTATGTTGTCTTCTACTATTCATAGGGACAAATTTTAATAATTTTTAATACTTATATAATTATGTCATATTTTGTTTTTAAAATTTTAAATGTATTTTTAAATATATAAATTTCATTTTTAAATTTTATATTAATTTTACAAAAAAATATATATTTAGTCAAATATAGTTAAAATTTCAATTTAAATTAAGATGGAGAGACTAAGGAAGATGAAATTAAGAAGGCAGGTTTAATTATTGTAAAATTTGCACTAAATAGGACTAAAACATAATAACTTTTCCAATGTAGGACTTCAACTTTTTTATTTTCTAAATATGACTTAATAATGACCTAGTGGGAGGAATAATGTCCAGTAATGATGGACATTTACTTGAATAATGACTACTTAATAATGACCAAAAGTTCTACATTGAGAAATAAAAACATATTGTCTGAAAAAGTCATTATATTTTACTCAGCTTATATTTTGGGGAAACCACCCTCCTCTGCATCCTTGCTTGCGCAGCTGTTCTCTGTTTCCTATCACCTTCCCCACGCAGTCGTATTCGCAGCATAGCACTGGAACGAGCAAGTCGTCTCTTTGACGTCGCCGAGTCTCTCTAGAACCGCTGCGCAACCCCTATTGACTATTCCAATTTCTTGATGATGTATTTAGAGTTCGGGAAACCCTCGCCATTTGATGTGATCCTCCTCTTCCTTATCCGGATTTCTTCTCCCCGGCGGCGACAGGTCCTGCGTCCATCCCATCTCCGTTTCTTCACTAGCAGCAATAATAATAATAATAATAATGGGTTCTCCGCCGTTCTCGGTCGCCAGAAACTGTAATTCGCGCCTTCTCTCGTCTCCTACGGCTTTCTTCCTTGCGGCGTTTGTATTATTGGGCTCAATTGCGGGTCTCTATTCTCGATTCGTGGTGATGCCGAAAGCCCGCGTCTCTACCATGGGCTGCCGCGAGGACAATGAGGGATCGTGGGCCGTCGGCGTGTTCTACGGCGACTCTCCCTTCTCACTCAGACCCATTGAAGATGTAAGCCTTAGTTCTATGGTGAAATTTCACTTCGAGTCCTCCCTTATTCTGTATTTACTGCAAATTATTGCTATCTATTTCCTGATTTTTTTGGGGTGCAGATGAACATTTCTAGCGCCAAAGCTGCAGCGTGGCCAGTTGCCAACCCAGTTTTCACCTGCGCTTCTGCTTCTCAGTCTGGTTTTCCCAGTAATTTTGTTGCCGACCCATTTCTCTATGTTAAGGTGACTTCATTCTCCCTGATTTATTTGCTAATCACATACTTGCATCTTCTTGATGTTAATTACTTCCCATGAATGCATACAAGGAATTTTCTAAAATGCAAAATTAGGCTTCCAGCTTTTTCTGTGATTAATGAATGAGGTTAAGAAGGGATATGTGATTCTTACAGTTCATGGCAACAAGTTGAGCTTATACTTTATACTATTCCCAGTGTTAATTTCAGTATGCTATATATACGTACCTAATTACCTTCTTACATAATTTCGTTCTTCGAAAACTTTTCCACTTCAAAGTTCAGCTGAGTAATGATGTTCTAAATTTGTTCTTCTGAATATTCAGCGGATTTGGATTTAATTTCTTGTTTGTTGTTTACTCAATTTTAGGGAGACACTCTTTTCTTGTTCTTTGAGACTAAGAATGCAATCACGATGCAAGGGGATATTGGAGTTGCTAGAAGTTTTGACAAGGGAGCAACATGGGAACAATTGGGAATTGTGTTGGATGAAGATTGGCATCTTTCTTATCCTTATGTCTTTGACTACAATGGGAATGTAAGGAAGTGTTTGGTGATTTTTTTTAATACCGATAAGCCGAGAAATTGGTTTCCCAACCAAGCTCTTAAATTTCATTCCTTTTTTATATTACGTTTTTTCTGGACAATTTGATCTTGTCATGTGTTGAACCTTAAATTTCCTTGTGTGAAAACTTTTCGAATCATGGTACCTTCTGTTATAGACTATAACAATAAACAGTTAATGAATGCCATGTAACTTGGACCAATTAATTCTATTAAATTTTAATAAGAAGCATATTGTTTTTTACAGATATATATGATGCCAGAGGGCAGCGCAAAAGGAGACCTTCGTCTATACCGAGCTGTGGATTTTCCCACGGAGTGGACACTGGAGAGAGTGATACTGAAAAGGCCAATGGTAGACTCTTTCATAATTCCACATGACGGGAAGTATTGGCTTTTTGGTTCAGATCACAGTGGCATTGGCGTTCGAAAGAATGGGCAATTGGAGATTTGGTATAGTGCCTCTCCCCTCGGGCCGTGGAGGCAACACAAGAAAAACCCAATTTATAACAAAGATAAAAGTATGGGAGCTCGAAACGGGGGCAGACCCTTTGTGTTTGACGGAAACATCTACCGTGCCGGTCAAGACTGCGGCAGCACATATGGACGCCGGGTTCGTCTTTTCAAAATAGAGGTTCTCACCACCCATGAGTTCAAGGAAACTGAAGTCCCATTGGGGATTGAGGAGTCACTCAAGGGACGAAATGCGTGGAATGGGGCCCGCACTCATCAGCTTGACGTGCAGCAGGTGGGCCCGGGACATTGGGTTGCTGTTATGGATGGGGACCATGTCCCTTCAGGAGATCTGAACCGTCGGTTGGTCCTTGGCTGGGCCTCGGTCGTAGCTGTGGCTGGGCTTTTGGTGCTGTTGGGAATGATCCTTGGGGCTGTGACTTGTAGTATGCCCTTAAGTTTGGAAAAACCAAACTTGTTGTCTTCGATTCTTGACCGAGTTAGCTCATTTCTCCACACCAGATTAAAACCAAACATATTTCTCCAAACTTTAGTTCTGTCTTGGACATTTCTTGGGGCAGCCGTGATGATATGTGTTGGGGTTACATTCATATATGGAGGTAATGGTGCACAAGAACCTTACCCGTTGAATGGTATCTACTCTCAATTCACACTGTTAACAATGACAAATGATGCCCGGTTGTGGGATTTGAAGATGTTTATCAAGCATTACTCGAGATGTTCTTCGGTGCGTGAGGTTGTGGTCCAGTGGAACAGAGGGACACCTCCCCTGTTGACCGAGTTTGACTCCGCTGTGCCAGTGAGGATAAGAGTCGAGGAAGAGAACTCATTCAAGGTTGATCCCTCCATAAAGACCCGAGCCATTCTCGAGCTCGACGATGACATCATGATGACATGTGATGATGTAGAACGTGGGTTCAAGGTTTGGCGAGAGCACCCAGATAGGATTGTGGAGGTTTACCCCCGGCTCGTTATTGGGGAGGTGCCCTTGAAAAATAGGACCGAGAAACATGCCCGAAAGGACAGCAGATACCGGGGCAGCTTTCGTGGTCGGTTACCTGGGTTTTGAGAGACACTGTGGTGAGGAAGTTAAGCTGCTGTGGTGAGGAAGTTAAGCTGGGGAACAAGGAAGTGATGAGTAAATTTTTAAGTAGTTGTAATGAGTGATGCTGTAAATTGTGCATTGACTTTGGTTAGTGGATTTTATTATGTAAAGAAATCTAGTTTGCTAGGAGTAAAACATGGGGTAAGTACCAAAATATGTGTTCAATATTTTTAACCTTAAAATATGACTACTGTCGCATTTTGACGGTGTATGTTTTTTACTCCGTAGTTGTTTTTTGGTATTATATATTGGTTTTATTGGTTTTGTAACTCTTATTTTGAGATAAAAATATAGAGATTTAATTTTATTTTTTTTCATTTTTTAATCTTAGAGTGTTTTTGGTTGGAGAAAATCTTTTTTAGCAAAAAATTAATTTTATTTTTTTGCATTGACAAGATTAGTTAAAGGAAAATAATTTTCGAGTAAAATATTTTGTCCCATTAAGAAAAATTATTTTCACTTGATTTCGAAAGAAAATGTTCATTCTCTGTCCGCTCTGTCCCCAAGCACGCACCCCGTCCAATTCCAAACCCCTTTCACTTGCGGCCCCTCACCCGCCCCTACCTCGGCCCCACATACACTGCCACCCTCGTCCACTTCCACCCCACCACCTTGCATCGTCCACCCCAACCACGCATCGTACCCTCACACTCAGCCCACCCACCCCAGCACCCTACCTGCACCCTTGCCTCTCGTCACTTGCCACCCACCCATGAATCCCGTTCACTCGTCCCTACTCCCTGCCCCCTATCCACCCTACACTGCCTCCTATGGTACTAAAATATTGTTAAATTGTTTCAAAATATTTTTTAATATTAATTCTTAAATATTAACAATAGAAACTTTTCTGTTTTAAGAAAATTTATTTCTTCCTACCAAACATCAAAAACTATCTTTCTTCTTACCAAACAAATAGAAAATATGATTGGGAACACAACCTAAGTATATACTCCGTATATTTTTTTTCCTTAGATTTTTTTCTTTTTATGTTTCTTTTTTTTCGTACATACAAACTTACATTTCCTCTTGGTTTTTTTAACTGAAATGTTATTAACTTTGACCAAATAATTTGTTTTAAAAATGTAGTTTGAAATGTATCATATGTTTATACTCCTTTATCCTAAAACGTTTTTTATTCACACATTCAAACTTTAATCAATTTCTTTATTCATTTTCGTTAGTTTTTGATAAAATAATATAGCCTTGACACATCTTGTTTTGTAAAAATTTTTGATGTAGATTTTAAATATATATATAAATTTTATTTTTTTATTTTAAACCTAGAGTCAAAAAATTGAATTGAGAATAAAATTAATCAAAATTTGTAAACAAAAATGAGAAAAACATTTTGAAAATTTTGGGAATTAATTGTGTGGTGGACACACTCTTCTTTAACTAGCAAAACGGATACTTTTCAAATTTAGCTGATCAAATCTCTAACTAACATTTTAAAACAAAGTGAATTGGCATCAGTAGTTAACGCACACCCTTCCGCAGTTCAGGAATCCCTCTCCCTCTCTCCAACGTCTTTGTCAAAAAAATTCAAAACCTGCACCGCGAATACAGGTGTTGAGGCGTGTCATGGCGGAGGAGTTCGTCTGCGCGGTGGAGGATGGCATCCGGCTGTCCAAGCGGCTATACTTCGGCAAGGACCAGGCGGTGGCGCCGCCAAGGCAGATATCACCAATGGATAAGGCTACTCTCTCCTCCTACCTTCCTACAGCTCCGATGGTGTACGCCGTGATTGACAATCCGGCCGTCGTGGATAACCCTGACATTCCGAGCTACCAGCCTCACGTGCACGGGAGATGCGATCCTCCTGCTCTGATTCCGCTCCAGATGAACGCTTGCTCTCTCGAGGCCAACTGCTATCTCGACACGGCTTTCGTCACAGTCACTGGATCGTGGCGCGTGCACTGCGTCATGAGGAGTAAGAGCTGCGATTGTCTCATTGCCATTCCTATGGGGGAGAAGGTAAAACCAGATTACAAACCATTTTTTGTTTCCGGATCAATTTGTTTCTGTGATGAGCAGTCCAATTGGTGTTCTTAAACGAAATAATTTTGTTAATTAGGGTTCAATTCAAAGTGTGGAGGTTGAGGTACCGGGGGAACACTACCGCACTGAGCTGGTAGCCATTGATGATGATGATAAAACAGAGTCATTAATGGCAGCGCCGTTAGATAATGGAAGCTTTTTGAAACCCCACATCTTCACACTCAAAATTCCTCCGGTAATTCTCAGTAGTTAAACAACAATTTCCCACTACGCGGTATGATCATTTTAAAAAAGAATACACGTGGAATTCTCCTTTCAGATCGAAGGGGGAACTAATATGCTAGTCACCTTCAGCTGGTCTCAGAAGTTATTTTGCCGTGATGGGCAATTCACCCTGAAGATTCCGTTCACCTTCCCAGCATATGTAGTTCCTGCTGCGAAGAAGGTGTCAAAAAGAGAGAAGATACAATTGAATGTAAATTGTGGTCTAGAAGCAGAAGTTTTGTGCGGAACAACCAGTCATCCTCTTAAGGTGCTGTTTGTTATGCAACATTTTTGCTTTAAATTTTGACAAAAGTCATGCATTCTTATGCTTTGTTATGGTGTCATTCAGGAAATAAGGCGTCAAGCTGGGAAGTTGGGTTACTTTTATGAAGCAGATGTTCTAGATTGGTCCAGTAATGACTTTGTTTTTACATACTCGGTAGTACCCTATTAATGCAATTAGAAAAAATCATCTACCAATTATGTTAAATAATGGTGATAGTGATTATTCCTCTAGAAATTTACTGATGTTACCTGTTTGTTCTCTAAAAGAATAGTAGCTTCTCATGTTTGCAGTCAAGTACTCTGTAGTTTGATGGTCTGCATACATATGATATCTTATTCCATTGACCCTTCATGTGTTCAGATCTCGTCAAGCCAAACCTTTGGCGGTGTGTTTTTACAATCTCCGCCAGTTCATGACATTGACCAAAGAGAGATGTTCTACTGCTATCTTTTCCCCGGAAATGAACAAAGTAAAATGGTTGGTTAACCCTTTGTTTTGTCGTTTACTCTTTTATAACCTCCTGGTTGGACACAGATGAAGGTCCCCTTGAAATGCATTGGCTAATTGCAATTTAGTGATTTACAACACAAAATGGTTTTTAAAGACTACTTTGCTATGCCTGCATGCAAGATTGGGAAATCTAAGAGACCTGGTAGAACGTTTTTTTGGTTAATGTATTGACTCTACCGAGTAACCATCTTGATGCAATTGTGTCGTGGCTAAAAATGGATTAGTATTGATAAGTAAAATTTAAGACTCTTCAGTGCTGAATTTTGGAAAGTTTTCAATGGCCTTGCTTATTCAATTGAAACTTGTAGTTTTCATAACGTTTTTTTTCATGGCAGTGCTTCAGGAAGGAAGTGGTTTTTGTTGTTGACATAAGTGGGAGCATGAGGGGACAACCTCTTGAGGATACAAAAAATGCACTCTTTGCTGCACTATCGAAGCTCGACTCTCAAGATGCGTTTAGTATACTAGCATTTAATGGTGAATCTTATATGTTTTCATCATCCCTGGAGTTGGCAACGCAGGAAGCTATCGAAAATGCAACTCAGTGGATTAACATGAATTTCGTTGCTGGTGGTGGTACAAATATTCTGAGTCCACTGAGTCAGGTTTTGTTCTCTCTTGCCCTATTCTTAATTCGTTTTCATTGACTCCAACCTTGCTACAAAAGAGGAGAAAAGCCAGTATATATAAATAAGGCAAAGATTTAAAAGGATTGACAACCTAGTTTAGGGAAACAAGCAAACAATATTAAAATACTTGTTTTACTTGACCAGGCCCTTGAGATGTTATCTAAAACCAGTAAAGCGATTCCTGTTATTTTCCTCATCACTGATGGGGCTGTTAAAGATGAAAGACATATCTGTGACGTCCTCAAGAATCATCTGGCAAAAACCAGGACTATGTACCCACGGATTCTCACATTTGGAATTGGTAAGTATTGTGCAGACATGTGAGAAAATTACACCAGTGACTTTGCTCAACATTTTTTCTTTATTAGCTAAAGTTATCTTTGCTGTTTCTTCTACTATATTGGTGGTTGATCATTTGAAGATTTTCCAGGAAGGTTCTGTAACCATTATTTCCTCCACACGCTTGCAATGATGGGTTTTGGCTTTTATGATGCAGCATACGATGCCGGTAGGTTTTTTAAGTTCAATTGATTTGTTGTATGTGATTGTCTTATGCACAAGCTATGGAATGTACAGTTATTATAACATTAATTTTATGCATATATCTGCTAACCTGTGCTTGTTCAGATTTACTTGAGGCTCGGTTGGAAAACTTCTTCGCCAGAGCATCCTCCATCATTTTTGCAAATATTTGCATAGACTTTAGAACTCTTCACCTTGAGGATTTTGAGGTACAAATTGTTTGAAGGGAAACATGTGTTTCGCTGATTTAATCATCTCGAGAGCAATGGGAGAGAGCTATCGTACTTTCCATCTGCGGCTAATCATTTGTATAACATAGTAGCTTCAAACTTTACATGATAGGTATATCCATATCGGATTCCAGACCTATCATCAGAAAGCCCATTGGTTCTATCTGGCAGGTACAACGGAGTATTTCCCAAGAATTGCCATCTTGAAGCTAGGGGTATCCTTGCAGACTTCAGCAATTTCTCTATAAACATGAAGGTGCAAGAGACTAAGGACATACCTCTTGATAAGGTAGATAAGGTTTCAATTTGGAATTTTTTGACATGTGTTCAAGGCCCATTTTAGTATTCGTTTAATTGGTTTGGTCATCATGCACTTAGAAAGAGAAATGGAAGAGGGATTTTTGAAACAGTGTTGTAACAAGCTTTAAGGATCTACATGTGACAGATGGGGATATGTGTCTAGTTGTCTACTCAGTGTTGTTATTGTAATGTTTGATAGGTACTGGCACACCATCAAATTGGGATGCTCACTAGTCAGGCATGGTTTACTGAGGGCAAAAAGCTTGAAAGCAAGGTATATGAAAAGCATTTGATTATTTCAGACTAATAACAGTTTCCCATTGTCATCCATCTAAGTCATTGCCTCCCTGCATTTCCAGGTAGCACAAATGAGTGCACAAAATGCTATTGTTTCTGAGTACACACGCATGGCCTTGGTGGGGAGCGGCAGAACTACCAGAGATATGTCCAACACGAAAAAGAAGGTACCAAATATATTAATACGATTTTTAGGTTATTGTTACATCCTATTTAAAAAACCAAGGAAAAAAAGAACAATACAGTATCAGGTTTCTGATCTGCAGAAAAAGGAAGTTCATAAACAAGAGCAGGAGATCATAGCGCTACTCCAAAACCTCGGACTGGGTTTCGGTGACCTGAGCGCCACGGCCGAAAACACACGACCGGGCGTGATCGAAACAAAACCCGATGTTGCGGATCTGTTTGTCAAGGCAGCATCAAACTGTTGGGGAGCCCTCTTCGATAAGTGCTGCTGCTGCTTGTGCTGCATCCAGACGTGTTCCAAGATGAATGACCAGTTTGCCATTATCATGACCCAGTTTCTTGGTTCCTTAGCTTGTTTGGGTTGTTTTACTACTTGTGAACTGTGCTGTTCCGGGGACGAGGGATAAGAAATGGCTATGATGAAACCTGTAGCATTATCTTTTTAAAGGTTTAAATATGTTTCTGGCTCATGGAAACATAATTATTACAGAGTATTTTTTTTCAAACTCCTCTCTCCTCATCTGTTGTTAGGAGCTTTCCTGTTTCCTTGAGCTTCACTTCCGGTTCTTTCTTTCCATCCAACGGAGAAGAAACTGATATTTGATGGAAAGATTCTTGGATCTTCGTCACGCCCTTCTCCACTGGTTCAATTGCCTGGTTGATTGTCAACACCACGTCCTCAACGACCTGCAAATTTCATACGTGTCAGTAGCTGGTAAAAACCAATAATGAAGAAAAGAGATGGTTTCCCATCGAATGCGAACGAGCAAAGGATCTTAATTCTTACTTGCTGGCCACCTCCCACAACAATGTCTTGAACACTTTCTTTCACACTGGTTCCTGGAGCCTTCAGCTCGGCCTCTGTCTTCTCCACGACAGCTGGCACTTTCTCATCGTCTTCTACATTTATGGATGTTTCTGTTTTTTGAGTGGTGATCTTCCCATACACAGGCGGTACTACTGTCAAGATATGACGATAAGGCTTTGCAGAGAACACAAAGATGTGAGCTATAGCAGCAATTGCCATCTGCATGCCGTGAAAACATATACCACACAGATTTCTTTCATCACCCAATTAAATTAAACCAAACAAAATGAATATCTAGAAAGGAACAATGCTACACAAAGAAGACCTCTATGCAGATTAAGAAGTCCTGCAATCCCGTCTGGAACTTCCCTTCCTTGGATAGGACACCCCAATAGCAAGCCAAGGAAATGCCGAAGCCTTGCCACCACGTAGCAAAGACGATTGCCTTAAAGCTAATAAACTTTGCAAGGGGTTTAATATCCTTAAGCCTCAGATGAGTCACGTTATAGAATTGCACCAGACAATACAAAGCCCACATCTGGCTGAAGTTGAGAACCACTGCAATATAAGGGTACCTGATATAAGAACTTACTAATTCAATACAGTAACCAACCATGTTTAGTTATAAATTTTGTACACAAATAAAGTAGTGTTCATAATATATATCTCTCTAGAAGCAAAGTTACAAAAACGAAAGACATACCCATAGTACCACTTAAACTCGCCATTGCCATACACGCCTAACAGTTCCAGAACCAGCGTTAAGAATGCACATAAAGTCTTCAAAATCATCTGAACCGAAAGAGTGAACGAAATAAATGATACTGATCCTAAATTATCGAATCCAAACAAAGAGAAGAAAACAGAGCCTTTGTTATCTTACATACTGCACAAGACCAAACTTCTCTATTGTGAGAAGGCGCTCCCCAAGAACGCAGGGGCGAAGGAAGAAGTTGGAGAACGTTCTCTCCTTCGTCTTAGGCTGTTTCTCTTCCCTGCTCAGTAATGGCTGCTGGCTGGTCCCTTTTCTCGATTCATCTTCTAGTAGTTCCACGACTCTCCTTTCGCCCCCTACCGGGATTGATCAATATGCTTAATTACCATTAATTATGCTGCATATGGGGCAGTGGGTTGAAAAGAAATGAGGGGAAAAAGGGGAAACTCACCAAGGCAAGCAATCAAGTAACTGCCGAAAGAGTAGAGAGCGAAAGCTTCGTATAGATTTCTTAGAATGTCACACGCAAGAGACAGGTTTGGGTTCCACAAAGACAAAATCTGGGGGAAATGCCATCAAAGGAGGGACAAGTAATTAAGAACCATAAAACAAGGAGGAAGCTAAGGGGAAAAGATATATGAAGGGGGGCCTTACTGACTCAGTGGCATAGACAGGAACCATGGAGACGACAGCAACAATCCATTTCTGTTCCTGGAAAAAAAAAACATTAAAATATGCTAAATAATCACTAATTCGTGAACAATTTTATAATCAAGAAAGAAGAAAAGAGGAAAAAGAAGAATTGATCAAGGAACTAACTGCGGGATTGGTGTAAGATCTGAGATGCTGGAAGATCAAGAGAGTGGAGAGAATGAAAGCAAGGAAAGCGGATGAAGAAGCGACGATCAGGGCTGCCTCCTCCAACTGCTCGATCTTCCTCATCATCATATCATCGTTAATTAGAAGGCAGGGACATCATCGTCGGAGGATATATGCCGCCGCCGCCGCCGCCGCATTTTCATTCCGTTCCTGGAATGGGTTAATTGTTGTCCTTGTGGGTTTATCGCATGACATGCACAGTTGCAGATGGGTCGATCCCCTGGCAGGTGACACGTCGTCCGTACATTTCCGAGGGTCTAAAGACATGACGACACGTGCGTCTTTCATCAATGCCTATACTCGGTATTAGGGTGGACACGGTACGGTTCCGGTACCGCCACCCCTTGGTACCGGTACCGTAACCGGACCGGCCGGTACCGGTTTTGGTACCCGGACCGGCAGTTCGGGTACTGGACCGACCACCCTCAAATTATTTTTTTTTGTTTTTTTATTAAATGTTGTGAAAAAAATAGTCAAATCCCAGCCTGAATTCCTCTTCTGTATCTTTGGCTCAATACCCTCCGCCGATAGTAAAATCTGAATTCCCAATGCATAAAATTACAATGCCGCCGTAAGGATTCGTGGAGGCGCTAGATTGTTCTTCGACTTCATCTTCCTCAGGTCTCTCTCTCAGTCTCTCTTCTTATTGGACCGCTAGACAAAAAAAGGTACCTGGGCACCTGGCCATCCTTGAAGCAGAGCAGGAGGCTGAAGAACAAGAAAAAGAGAGGTGGAAACAAGAAATTGATCGATTTACTGGGAAAAGCAAAAAAAATACAAAGGGTACCGGAACCGGTACCGCCGGTGCCGGTACCAAAAAATGGGTACCGGAACCGGTACCGTGGGGGGCGGTGCCGGTACCGATTCCCCGGAACCGGAGATATGTGACGCCGGCGGTGACGGTAGCGGTACCGGTGGTACCGTTGCCGGTAGCGGTACTGTACCGGTACCGTGTCCAGGCCTACTTCATATCTTTTTTGGGCCGAGTTTTTTTTTTTTGAAAGATTTTGGGCCGCATTTATCGTATCAATCCCACTCTTATTTGTTCAATACTTAGGTCTTTCCATTTTCTTAGATATTCTTATGCTATTGCTCTATGGTAGTCTTATAAATAATTATAAATAATTTTTATTTAAATAATTATTTATGTGATCTTTAATTTTTTGTAGATGATTATAAAAAAATTTAACAAACATTTGAAATACTATTTTATACTCATTTTTATTATCGTTCGTTCTCTTTTGTTTGTGAAATACAATGTATAAATTAAACTTAGTTTTAAAAAAAATTCTTGTATTTATTTATTTATTTTTTAATTGTTTATCTTTCTTTATTTGAATGTAATTTTGATTTTTTTCAAGTAAAAAATTTTGCACATTTTAAAGGTCAACTAGGTACGTATATACATTTATTCCAATATTTACCGAAACCAAAATCGGACCATCCCGAACCATACCGAACCAACACTTCAGGATAGGGATCAATACGATGTAAAATACCATATCGAATCGAAATATTTGGAACGGTACTGTAACCAAATATCGTACCATACCATACCACGCTCACCCTAATAGTCTCCAAATATTACTTGAATAGTTTTGAACTTTTGGTTCCCCATATGGTTTTGAAACTGAGCACCCTTTTCAAAAAATTAACAGGCACTTCATTTGTCTCTGCTGGGTTAAGGAACTCGGGGGCCTAGAAAGCTAGGCGAAGAATATCGAACGAGAGTCGAGTATGCTCAAGATAAGAATCAAAAGAAGTTATAGATATTAGTGTGTAAGCGAACATGTCTTTTCCCCTCTCAAAGAGGGGGTTTATATACAGATTACAAAATGTGCTTTCCCGACTGTTGGGATATGATCTATCAAGCCGTGCCCACTAAGATCCGTTCGTTCGACCGGCAGCGCCAACCGTATCATTATCCCTAGGGTGGCTACACATGATGGGTTATAAATAGGGTGGCTACATCAACTAATCTGATGGAGGCGTGGCAGGAGTCCAATCACGGGCCCACTGACAAGGCAATCAACTAATCCCCATACACAGTGGGCCAGGCCTAGCGGTAACTCAAGCTGAGGCCGAGTACGCATAGGTTGGTCTCTGGAGAATTCCGATGAAGAGTCGGCCGACTACGATCAGAAGCTGAGCATGCTCTCCCGGGGCCGAGCGTGGGTGTGTCTCAATGTGGTAGCTTCCTTGGGACCTTACTTTCTTCAGTTCTGTCCAGCAAATTGGGCCTGGTCCGGATCGGGCCTTGTTGGGCCGTTAATATCTGTTGGGCCGGATACCCCCATTCCAGGGTATCCATCAGTCTCTAATGAAATACTTTCATTTTTTTCCTTAGAAAATTCTTATTTTTATGTTGGACAAAAAGAATACATAAGAAAGTTTTTTTAGACCGATGCACAATAGATTTATATAATGACTTCATTTCCCTATTTCTACAAAAGTTTTTTTATTTTTCTTTTTTCATTTCCTTATTCTATTTTTTTCTTTTATTGTAATTTCGATTAAAATAAAAGAAACATTATTATTTGTGTGACTCATAATTATTATTTTTCTTAATTTTTAATATCAATATTATTATACAATTTTTCGTTTCTTAGTTTTGTGTCCCTAATTCCTGTCAAAAAAATTGAGACGAAGTGAAAATATTTTTCATTAATATTCTTTGAGAGGAAGAAATTAACATAAACAATTCAATGTTTCATTGATTAAACAAAAATAATATCAAATTGTACCTTATACACTTAAATAATTAGAACTTATGATGTGACTCACAAAATGACTCGGGGACTAGCGATATTCATTTGTTATCTGAAATGTTCAACGTGATACAAATTAATTAATTTTTTCTGATTAATATGTCTTTTTAAAATATTATGAATAAAAAAGTAAGATATGTGACATGTCTTTTTAAATATTTCGAATAAAAAATTAAATATGTAGAAATTTTGAAAAACGATAAGATAATTATGCAATATTATTAAAATTTTGTATTAAAATATAAATTTAAACATTAAAAACGAGTTGTAAGAAAATAATATAATTATAAACTTTTTTATAACATTATATTTCATATTAAAGTATATGATTTTTAAAGTTTCGTACATTAGAGAATCGATCCAGTCAGGTTCAGATTCAGTCAGGTTTGACCCATTTCTAGCGGGTCATTTTAGGTTCGATCAACCTCAAAACCTTTATTCAAAACCCAATATTTTCAGGTCGGATCTCGGATCAAAAACAGGTGAAGACATTTTTTACTAGATCTACCCCGTATAAACCACATTCTCCCATTTATATATAGGAACACAATACCATTTATATATTGAAACATACTGTAGTATAAACCACAAAATTAAGAAGGACCACAAAAGAGTTTGAAAACATACGGATGGGAGTGCATAAAACACATCAAAACGAAGACCATACAAATATACAATAAAATAGAGTTTTAACGTATTGGTGATCGGGTGAAAATGGGGGATTTTGTATAGCGTGAGTAACAATGATATTCCAGGACTATAAGGGCAAGAAACTAGCAAGTTAAGCAATGGTGAGCAATGATATTAATGGCTCGTGATCAGGAAATTCGGAAACAAGGTGATGCCTCTCTGCAAGCTCAAAGTCCTCAAACTGGAAGGCGGGTGCACAGGTACACCCGACCAGAGAGAAGTGACTCTCCCCATCTCTTGGAGCTGTTTTCACAAGAGATTTCATGTCAGAGGAGATTCCAATGTCGGTCGCTGGGAACGCGCCGAACCACACATTTGGAGGCACAGTGTACTGCACCACCTCTCCATTGTCTGCAAGTGGATCAGGCCCGAGGCGTGTTAGCTTCACACTACCATCACTCTCATTGAGTTCCACGATCTGCAAACCGGTGTCAAATGTAGCGAAATAGAGTTATCCCATATTGGCTAAACATGAATGAATGGTCCCTTGGACGAATACGTGTCCATAACTTTACGGGTCAAAAAGTAATAAATGCCATTAGACATGGGTATGAGGAGGGTAGATATTAGCGTACCGTAATTGGCTCTCCCAAATAGAAATGCCACGTTTCTGCGCACGGGATGCGGTGCAAGTGAGAGACAGATGCCGAAGGAAGCAAGAAGTAAATAGATGTACTGACGGGTCGATCAACTTTGTCTGTAAAGAAATAGTTCATCAAGGTTAATTGTGAAAAGGGACTGGATCAAGATATATGTAGTTGCTTCCAATTATCATATATTCATATGCAAACCAATTCAAAATTAGGCTCAATATGCATGATATTTATATATTATTCCTCTCTTTTTCCCTAAAACAAAAGTCACCATTTGTCTCTTTGACTTCATGCAATTCAAGAAAAATGCCGAAGAGTAAAAAGCGAGTGGTTAAAACTTATTTGGATTAGAGATAAATATTGTGCGATGCATGACTCTTTACTTTGAAATGGTCAAAAACAGAAAGTGTGACTCTTTTTTTTACGAACAGAGGGGGTACATACTTAGGTGATGTTTGTTTCAGCCTTCACGGCCAATTTGGCCTGCTGTCTTTTGCAGTTGATTAATTGAAACGAAATGGAACAACTCCATTTTAGAGCTGTTAAGAAACCAACCATTTTGCCAATTTTACCAAACTCCCTCTCAACTTTCTTAAAAATACACATCTTCTTTCCTTTCGAATAAAATTCATATTTTTTAATACCATAATAAGTTATTTTACATCACAATAAACAACTCAAACAAACGCCCAAGTCTTAAACTGTCTCATCAGTTGTAGTAACGGCAACAACAATAGCCAAGAACAATTGTCCTAACGGGCTTAAATGTTGTATATATAACGGTTTTGTTTGGGTTTTCTGGTCCAAAATGTTAAATTTCATCATTGAATTTAAAAGGGCATATTATTGTGCTCTATTTGGTTTACACAAGAGACGTTAACCCTTAGCTAGATGATAAATAACCATAACGAAAACCCAGACGCCATAAATCCAAAAAAAAAAAAAGAAAAAATCAAACACAAAATCTGAGATTTGGGAGAAAAGACATACAAGTAGGAGGAAGATGAGGTTTGGAGAGGAGGAGGGAAGGGTCTCTGAATGTTTCCCTGTAGAAGCCACCTTCTGGGTGCGGCTTCAAATCCAGTTTGGCTACCAGCTTCGACACTGTGGCTGCGGCAGGAGTTGAACCCATTTTTGATCGATTGGGTGTTTCCAGCAATATTCGCAGATCGTTTTTTTCTTTATTGGGAGACTTGGATGTTCTTTGACAATGAGGCCTTGGGATGTATAAATTGGATGAGAGAGACCATGAGTAAATTTGAAAGAAATAACCTTGTTAAATAGAACTATAAGATATAAGAAAGTAATTTCTTCGTCCTAAAATATTCTTCTCACTCATTTTTTGCCCGGTTAAACTTTAATCATTTTTTTTACCTATTTTTGTTAGGTATTTGATAAAATAATATAGTCTTGTCCTAACTTGTTTTGTAGAACTTTTGATTTAGTTTTTAAATATATAAATTTTATTTTTTAATTTTATACCTACAATCAAATAAATTGAATTGAAAATAAAGTCGGTCAAACCTCGTAAAATGAACCGGAAAGATCATTATAGGACGGAGGAAGTATCAAAATAACAGCCTTATGTTTTTATTTTTTTAAATGTGAGTTCACATTGTGATAATGTGATATTGTAAATGAGTATTTTAAAATACCTTTTGGTAATATACTTGGTTGTGATTGGTAATTTTAATGCATTTTACTTTTTATTTCAAAAATAAAAAGATGAAATTCCTATTTTGATATATTCTCAATGTTTTACTCCTACTCTAGTCTTTTTTCCTTTGGAATACACTATTTCATTAATTTTTTGTTGTCCTACCCTATTACACTTCTCATAAGCTTTCAAGTGGATCATATTTTTGTGAAAGACTCAATTCTTTTATGATATAAATACACTAACTTCCGTAAAATAAGCAAAAACTTTAAGATCACATAAGAATTTGACATTTGTTTAACTTTGTGTAACTTTGATTAAATGCAGAATTGATCTAATTGATTCGTTAAGATAGATTCAATCAAAATTACTCGGAGTATATACTTTGGTACTAGTATGAAATATAAGGTGATTTAAAATGTTAATAAAATATTTTTTTAACTTATTACTTCTTGTTAGAACTTGTTTATAAGGTTAGAAAAAAATTAAAAAAAACTGGAATAAACTAAAATAAACTGCAAAAAACTAGAAAAAATTAAAGAAAACTATAAGAAACTTCAAAAATTTATTCAACTGTATTTTACATATTATTCTTATTATAATTTTTTTTATTACTATTAACATTATTAGTATTATTACTATTACTTTTATTATTATATTTGTAGTATGTAAAGAAAGTGAATAAAATTTAACTTTGTGCATAATGTACATGTCCTTTAATTAGAGACACATGGATCATAGTAGTATAGTTATTACTCCGTATTATTTAGTTTAAAATATTGATATTTTTTCAAGTCAATATAGTTTAATTATGATACGAATATCGTATCGGATAGGGAAGAACTTCGAGCGTCTTCGGGCTCCAAGAAAGGGGAGGCAAAGAGAAGGAAAACTTCGAGCGTTTTCGAGCTCCAAGAAAAGAGAAACGAGAGATTAAGGGAATTCTTGATTATTGATTAATTCTGGTAAAAAAGATTGATTGCAATATATAGAGACGAGGGGGTGGGGAAACACCCCAATTAACCTAATGGGCTCGGGCCCATACTAAAACCCTAAACAAGATTAACTATTGAATATTAAATGACTACTAATTGATAAATAATATAACTAATCCATCATCCGTATCATTCTCACCCCCTTAAAAATCACCTTGTCCTCAAGGTGGAAGATCCCACTCATGCTTTTGGATACGTGAGTACGTGACGAACTAGAAGAGACATTCATTTGTTGACCACTCTTCAAGAAGCTTCTCAGATGAAGTATAGCGGTAGAAATAAGAGAGATAGCCAGACTTGCATTGAACTATTTTCTTTGAACTCAAGTGCTCATACTTGACAACATCGATCAACTCAAATAACTTGATGGTGTGAATCAAAATAGGTGAGCATGCTTTCTTACCATCTTCATCTACCACTTTGTCAACACTTTTTGGAACATCATACTTTGAAATGACCCATCCAACTGAGGTATAAAATTCATGAAAAGTAGAATCGGGCTTGTCGACATGAGCAACATTTGCTGCAAGAGGACCTTCATTTTTTTCCACAACGTTGGACCTCCCGTCATCTCTGTTTATTGTTTCAGGCCCGATGTCCACTTCATCTCCAACTTGTGAGTCAACGTTTGATTCCTCCTTGGATGCTTGACCATGTGCTTCAGTGTGTTTCTCAACTACTGTAGAGACCAGATTTGGTGCAGAAGGCGGAGTATCGATGAGAATTTTAATAGCGCCCAACATATTTGTTCTAAAGTTTTGTAACTCCAATGGAATCAAAATCGACAAAATTGGGGGACCACGAACTAAATCTTGTACCGAGCAAAAAATTTCTACGTCGAGCGCATCATAATCAATTTGCCCTTTAAAATTATGGATCGATCTGAGCTTCAAACTGATCTCATACACATGATCAAAAATCATACACACTCCTTCATCATGTTCAATTTCTCCATAAAGAACTTTTTTCAGCAAATCAATGAGTTTGTCAAATGCAGAGTCCATTTTCAAAATAAACACTTCCACACAAAATTATCACCAAAAAAACATGTAGCCGCGCAGCAATGAATTTGAACCAATTATTTTTTTTGGGATGGTGCTCAGCAATTCTCCACTAAAAAAAATACTCCCAATTATTGTCCAAAGTTATATGGATTGCAAAAGTGGCGTGTTACCTACTTGGACGGATGGACTGTAATCTGCTCTCTTTTTTTCCTCTTTCTTTTTTTTATCGAGTGCTCTGTGATCCAAGTTGGCGGCGAAATAGATGTTGTGAGACGTCGGAAATCAGAGCAAATCCTTGGCTGTAACAACAATTGGAAGTGGTGACGGCAGATCTGTTTTTTTTGATAAGTTGGAGTTGTTCTCTCAATGAAAGCACCAATTGGTACGAATATCGTATCGGATAGGGAAGAACTTCGAGCGTCTTCGGGCTCCAAGAGAGGGGAGGCAAAGAGAAGGAAAACTTCGAGCGTTTCCGAGCTCCAAGAAAAGAGAGACGAGAGATTAAGAGAATTCTTGATTATTGATTGATTCTGGTAAAAAAGTTTGATTACAATACATAGAGACGAGGGGGTGGGGAAACACTCCAATTAACCTAATGGGCTCGGGCCCATACTAAAACCCTAAACAAGATTAACTATTGAATATTAAATGACTACTAATTAATAAATAATATAACTAATCCACCATCCGTATCAAATTAAACATATGCTCATATATTTTAGGACTATAGTTTATTGTCATGTAAATTAATAAAAAAATTTCAATAAAATTGTATTCCGTATTATTTATATAAAAATGGAAAAAAAAAATAATTTGTGCTAATCAAAAAAAATAGTGATATGGAAAAAATAAAAATAGAAAATTTGAAATAACTTATAAACTTTGATTATGAGCATAATAATAATAATATTATTATTATTATTATTGTTAATAATAATAATAACTAGAACTCAAAGTAACCAAACTTGATAGAATCAAACCCAACTTGACCACCTCTTTGTCACTTCTAATGACAATAATAATACTCAATAATATGTGGGTGCAAGGAGTTTATCCAGAGATGGAAGATGTTAGGGGTACATCTTTGGTGTACCCTAAATGTACACCACATGCCTCTTTACCATTCATTTTTATTTGGTTTTTATTTTTATTTTTTTTGAATTTTATATGTAATTTTTTGTGGTTATGGAGGCCGTGATGGATATTTGAGGTACAACTTTGGTGTACCCCTAACACTTTCCATCCAAAGATATGTATATTTACGAGTGAAAATATTCATTTTACACATTCATCGTCTTCATTGAGTTAATTGAAGTAAAAGTGGAGAGTAAAATTTTGAGAAAAGAAATCGTGGAATTCAAAATATTTTCTGATGAGAAAGAAAAAGAGAAAATGAGAAATTAGGGATGATGCCCCCATTGAAAGTTTTCTCTTCATGAATGAGAAGAAAATAGAACCAAGTGAGCATTCACTCCTTTTTTTTATTTTTAGTAAATTCTCAAAATGGTCCTTTGTAATAAAGTATTTTTCCAATTCAGTCCTCAATAGGTTTAAATTATCTACATGGTCCTCGATAATTGAGATTTATTTTCAAGATAGTCCTTCGTAAATAATTTTACTCAAATGATTATTAATTGGGAAATATTTTGGTATTTTGATCATCCAAATTTAAAATATATTCTCGAAACAATTATTTCTGTACAACTAAATATAAAATTGAAAAAAATACATTGACTATAAATAATTAATGAATTATTTAAAACTTATAAAAAAATCTTTTAAATTTCAAATCAAATACACATCTTTAATTAGAAAAAACCATTTTGGAAGAGCACTTCTTTATAAATGATCATTTTAAGAATTAGTTCTAAATTTAGTGGATAAAAAATACCAAAATAACCTCAATTAATCCTCATTTGAGTAACATTATTTACGAAGGACCATCTTGGCAATAAATCTCAATTATAGAGGACCACATAGGTAATTAAAACGTATTGACAACTGATTTGGGAAAACACCTTATTACAAAGGACTATTTTGGAATTTACTCTTTATTTTTTATTTTCTTTTTCATTTTTTCTCCATATTTTAATTATATTTTCTTTCCATCCAAGCAGCAAGAAAGAAAAACTACGTTTCTCTTCAAATTTTTTTATCAAACTTCCTCGATTTCATTTTCTCTCCTCATCCAAACAAAGCATTAGCATTTACTCAAAACATCCACATTAAAAGTACTAAAAAGCATCTCTCGAATTTTCTCCCCTTTTGGTAAAATCATAATTGTGCATCAGATAATCGTCGATTGTATATGTAACGCCATAGCATAGTAGTATGGAAAGTTGTCCCTATATCGATTTTGTGACAGTTAATAGCAAAAATGGGGAATGTCTTCAAAGATAACATACTTTATGCAGACCTCTCCTTTGAGTTTGGCTTGGACCTTCATTAAGGGCTTTTTGGAGAGATCCAATTTTACAAGTACTTTTAAAAAGTTACCATTCATTTTCTATTTTGTGACGCCATCTTCGCCCACCACAATTGATAGTCGTGCCAGATTTTTTGGGGACCAAAGTTGGAGTGGAACATCGACTAGCTTTATCCAAACTGACATATGGAAAACCTCTCAAAATCTAGCCAAAAGCCATCCAGGGATTTGAAGGCATAACTCCTTTCCAAAAGATGTGTAGGAACCATTAGCAAGTATAGGACTCTTATCCTCTTGTCTATCAAACTGGAACTTGAACCATCCTTGTGATTTCAGCACAAGGTAACTTACGCAGGGGTTCTTGCGCAATTTAACTCATGCATCATGAATCATTTGACATTGCATCGCTCGTAAGCAATTATGCAAATCCTAACTATCAAATTTGTATGTGATATCCCTTACTTTAGTACAAGTAAGAACATGATATGATTATATCCATATGAAATATTTCTATGTGTTCTACTCTTAGATTACCACTCAGCTTATGTTGAGCGTATAGCGTTGTTTTTGCTATACACAGGTAGGCGTGATGATCATGAAGCCTGACCCGGATGATTGGGAGATCGGGGCGGCGGGCAGGCGGCGGCGTGGACCTTGTATATTTCTTACTTAATACTATAAACAATTTTGGGCTTGAACCCAACTTTGTCGTACTTAAATTGTTTGGACTAAACGTTTGGTTTTCTAATGCTTAAGCAACGTAACGTTTCATTTGCTCCGATCATTTAAGGGAATTAATTTCCCAATAGTTTTTGTTTGAATAAAAATATCAAGGGTTTAAGTTTTACAACATCTAATTCAAGAAGTTTCATTTAGATGGTCCTAAATACCATCTGTGTAACTCCTTTGGCTCATTGGACTGCGGCGAACTGGGTCCGCGGGACGGAGTGTGTTAAAATTAAATTGCTTATAAATTTAGTAATGCATCATAAATTCTTTATTTATAGATAAAGGAAGTATTCTTTATTTATGTTATTATCTGCAAAATAAGAATTATAATGTCAATAAGACCAACATATAATGCAAAAATTACAATGAAATGTCAATATACAGTGTCCATTTGTCACATTATATTGCAACAGTATCATTTTGTAGATAAAAACATGTCTCTTATTTTTGTACTATTTTTTACTTCGATTTTTGGTTGATTTATCAAGGGACATTTACAAACAAAAAAAATTGATAGTTTTTTATCCTTTTTATTATTTTTTTTTAAAGTGCAAAATCATTCAAACTTATAGTAGCATTCTGATCAATACAAAATGTTTTAACAAAATATAAATAGTTGCAAATTGGAAATTATATTTCTCTTTGATGTGCTTGTATCCAAGTTTTGATCTTATTCGTTTTTGCACCTTGGAACTTCTCCGCACTTTTTATTGCTTTATTGATTGTGTTTACACTTAGATCTTCATTATCACAGATCTTCTAGCGCTCCCTTCCGCATCTTGAGCTTCATCATATTAAGAAAGAATACTCTACTAAAAAATGAAGATCTCTATTCCATATTTAAAATTTGTCAATGATGGTAAAATAGTAAGGAATGCTTGCGTAAACATAAGAAGTCATGGTGACATATTTATTTTCTCAATTTTATTCTATAATATAATTAAAATTACCATATAATGATAAATAGTTTAAAATAATATATTTTTAAAATTAAATCATAAATCATTAAAGGATTATAAATCTTAAATTTTCTAGTAGTTAAATCATACCATACACTTAATATATATGCTCAATCGAATGATCAAATTATATATAGTATCGTTTTCTCTACTTAACACTTTTATAGTTCAATCATCCCTTATTTTATACTTCCTCCATTCTGAAGTATATTTCTTATTCGAACAACGTGCAAAATCTCATGAATTTATAAATTGGTATATCAGATAATAAAAATTACATATTTAAAAATTATATCAAAAATTCTATAAAATAAGAAGTGGGAGGTTACAAAAATGTTTTGTTTTATCAAATGATCAATGAAAACATGCAAACTAACAAAAGTTATCGAGATGCTGTAATAATAAAGAGGTAAACTATTTTGAGCAGAGCGAGTAAAATTTTATAATAGTTTTTAAAATATTTTCATTTTTCAAATTTACATCAATATTCAAATAATAAAATCAAATCTAACTTCATCATTTAAACATCTCATAAACAAATATGAAATTTATTAAGAGTTGAAGAGAGTATCTTATTTGTTATTTTGAAATTTTGGTATAAATGAAGAGAAAAAAATAAACTAAGAAAGAATATTATCATATAAATGAAGATCTTTTTCCCATAATTAACTTTACTCATTGATTTCAAATCAAACTATTACTTTATTATTTTCCATGTCAAAAATAGTTATTAAGTTTCAAAAAAACATCACATAAACAATATATACAACATGTTCAGTTTCTAGAGATTTAAATCTGATTTTTATATATAAAGGATACCTAAGTCATACAATCTGAATTTAGCTATAAATTTTTATGTAAAAAAATTGTAATTATGAGTCATCTTTTACTTTTTTTAAAATAAAATCATTTGACAATTCCAGGAAAGTTCAGTTATAAAATAAATGTAATTTTTTAATTTTTAAGAAAATAAGTTTTTTGTGAAACATATCAAATGTGAATATATTTTTTTATTTTTGGAAAATTATTTTATTTTATTTTTTTACTAATTGAATCTCTTTTATCCATGTGTTTTTAACTCTTTTGTTTGAAGTCATGATATTTTTTTGTGTTTTATAATTTTAATTATTTCTGTCTATTTATAATTTATTATTGATGTTAGAATAACCCGTGCACTTGAAGAATCTAAAAAAATATGATATAGAAAAATAAAATGTATCAAAACAAATATAACTCCATTTAGAATTTAACCACTCATGTGATAAGAAAAAAACCATTTCGGAAAATATTAAATTAGAAAAGACTACGTAAGTAATTATTAGTTATTGAGAACTGACTTGGAAAAATTTCTTATTAAAAAGAATCATTTTGAAAATTTACTCAATTTCTTTTTGTGTAACTTACTTTTAGTTATATTAGTTTAGTCAAAATTTTGTTAATCTAAGTTCAATTTTAGCTAAATAAACTCTCATAAAAAATAATAAATTAATAATTTTAAAAAAATTTCATATTTTATTTAAAAAACTTTTATATCATTGTTAGTGTCTTTTTTATGATTAATTCACTTAATTTTTATTGAAATTATATTTTTTTATTTCATTCATTTACTTAATGTTTATTGAATTCAAAAGTCCATAATATTTTTGTAATATCAAATATACTGAGTTAAACTACTCAAATATTTAAATATCAACTTGACAACTTCTAAAGGTTATAATAAACAATTTTCTAAAGAAGTAAAAAGAGATTAAAATAGTCAAATAAATGAAATATGAGTTAAATTAATTTAAATAAAGTAATTGTTTGTAATATCAAATATATTTGTGCAAATTTATCAAATATATAAATATCAAGTTTTAAAAGTTACCATAAATTATTTTCTTAAAATGGTCAATGAATATTGAAAAGCTACCATATATGAAGACTTTTTTTATGAATGATTTTAGGTAGTGTTTGGATAGTGGAATTCATTTCAGTTTTTGAATTTCAATTCTATAATTTGAAATTCCATAATTCAAATTCCATTTTGGTGTTTGGCAAACACAAGAAATTCAAAATTCATAATTTCAAATCCAAATGCTGTTTGGGAAATTCATAATTTCAATTCTAGAATTCAAATTCTGATGTTGTTTGGCAAGTACTAGAATTTCATTTCAAATCTTTAATGAATAAAATATTGTAAACATAATCTCAAATAAGATAATGACCAATTGTTTCATAAACAAAATACATACTAATGTATGACAATTAGAAAAAGTATTAATTTGTAGTAAATATTTAATATTGCGTAGTTGTTCATAACTTGATCACTCTTCCAAACATAACAAAATCCAATCTAGCTTCTCGTCTTCAGGCAATCCTTGAGCATTTGAAACTCATCTGGCATATTCATAAACTTCTAACAGCTTTCAACACTTGATAACAAAGTATGCCATCCACTTTTGAAACAACGTCATGAGTTTCTTTCCCGCTTGCCTAATGCTCTATCCGATCCAAAGAGAATACGAATATCATCCCAATTATCTATAGTCTTATTTCTATAGGAGCTTGCTGGTGGATGACTCTGCATGAAAAAAAGTGTTAGGAAACCCTTTTTGGGCCACAAAGACAAGGGGCAATGTGTTGCACATGCCATTGGGCAAATAGCCACACTCCATTGCACTAGTTGCAGAGATATGCAAGTTCAATATATAAATATCTTGGGTTTAAATTATAAAAAAAGAGGATAAAGAATGGAAATCCCTTTGAAAAGGCCAACGCATCATATTTATCTTGTGTTGGAGTGTAATCATATACCCATTGTGCTAAAACCCAAAAAAGGAAACACAGAGGACATAATGCCATATTATAGGGAGTATAAGTTTTGGCTACTCTGTAAAAGCACAGAACTGTATATACTCCGTACAACATAATGGGTAGTAACAAAGCAACCCAGACTTGCCACAAAGTAAATACCCCGAGTAAACCCCAAATTTGATCACAAGGTATGGTTTTCATATGGGTTAGCTAAGACAAAAAAATACATGCACTGTAATAAAAACACTTTCTTTTTATCAAGTAGAAAAAAATACATGCACTGTAAACACTAATTCTGATTAAAGAACAAAATTTAAAAAAGTAATCCTCCAAGACCTTGTTGTCATTCTCCCTAAATGATAGGATCAAAGAACAACACATAATGCCTAGCCTATGTTGATATGCTACAAAGATCAAAAACCAAAACAAACTTCTAACATCCTATTACACAGTGGCGTAGTAAAGAAATAGCATGCTGCCATGTACCTAAATAATCTCAGACTTCACACATGCTTTGACAGACTCAAATATTACACAGTAAGTCTCTACTTGGGTTTTTGTTCCAGAGGGTTGCAATAGGTAAGGTTTTAGATTTTATCTTGCTAAGCTTAGATCAGAAAATGGTGAGGAATTGTTGGTTGAAGTACTAGATTTTTTCAATTCTTGAATGAGATGGAAGCCCCGCTACTCAGACCATTCCCTAACTCTTGTTTAATATGGACATTTGCTGTTACCTGAACCCTGCTAAGTCTGAAACTTCAGTGGCAAAAACAGCTGTGGGTGTGGGCATCACAAAGGCTGGTTTTAAAGCTTCATCTTCACAAAAGCCTAATGCTGATCTTTTTCAAAAACAAGCCAAGTCTCTCATTCCATTGAGAGAACTAATCCACAGATTACAAATAGGGATGAAGATATTCGTTCCACTTCATGCACTAGTTTCAGTGATCAGGTTTATCACAGAAGTACAAGTAATATCCGACAGTCTGGACTACCTCCACTGCAACGGTTTGGTCTAAATCATGAAACCAGATTCAAAACCATCGGAAAAATCTGATTTTGTGAATCGAAAAAAAATCAAACACAAATCGATGCACGTACACAGAAGAAGTAAGTCAACAATTCACATTCATTCATCATCCTCAACCTTGGACTTCAAGGAAACCATTGCTAGGGTTTAAAAAATGGTTTCTAGAGATACCTGGATCGGAGTTTTTGGAAGACAGAGGGATGAACGCGATTCAGACCTAGCCGCTCGAAGGACGGGATCTCGATCGGAGATGAAAGACGCAAACTGGACTAGTGGAGGCTATGGACGAGAATGAATGTCGACACTTAATTTTAACTGGGCGGGAATTGAAATGACATGGGTTTGGGTATGAATTTGTAATTGGATTGGTTATTAATGAGAGGAATTTGATTTAAATCCAAATTCAAATTCTTTGGGTTGCCAAACAAGGAATTTGAGCCAAATCCGGATTTGAAATCCAAATTCAGGTTCCCAAACAGGCCATTAAATTATTTAATTAATGCATATAGTCAGCATTGATGTGTCAAAAAACTTCCACGTAGGCATTCCATATGTCAAGCTCTAATGAGTCTGAAATATTATATATATATATATATATATATATATATATATAAATATAATTTTCAAAATGCGTGGACCACCCGTTCGATAACTTGAACCACTATGTGAGAGGATTGAACAATCAAAAAAATTAGGAAAATGCTAAAAACCCCACCCTTGCTACCAACCATGTCCCTTACATAAACATGTGGTAAGAAGACAAAAAAATTAAAATTAAAGAGTGAGTGGAGAATGAATAGAAATAAATATGTGGTGGAGAAGTGGGTGGAGGGGGCAAGATTGGTAGTGGGGTGTGTAGCCAAAAAATTATCCCGAGTTGAACTATATTCGAACAAAAATGAGGTTGGAAGTTGGAACCATTCAGGCATTCACAGTTACCGACTCGCTCTCTGCATTTCTTCTTCCTTGGAATGAACTCTTCGTCGTCCCCTCTCTTCCCCAGTCGCCATCTCCCTAACCATACCGATCACAACACATCACCTTCCATCGACCACCCCAACTTCCATTTTTACCCATCGATGCGGTCTTCCACAAAACCACCCATTTCTGGCATCTCCTCGGTCCGGTAACAATGGCGGAGATTCAGACGGTATCGCAATTGCGGCGCTCCCACCGCTGGATCTCCACCCACAAGACTCTCCTGTCCGCGATTTGGATCGGCGCCTTCTTCTTCTCCTCCGTCTTTCTCTGGCAGAAGGACGCAGCCGGCGGACTTTTCTCTCACAGGAGGTTTTTCCCGTCCCGAGAACCGCCCAGGCTCCGCCCGGTGACATTTAATTTGACGGATTTCGGAGGGGTCGGGGATGGGGTCACTGTCAATACGGCGGCGTTTGAGAGCGCCGTCTTGGCAATCTCGAAGCTCCGAAACAAGGGCGGCGGGCAGCTGAATGTGCCTCCTGGGTTTTGGCTTACGGCTCCTTTCAACCTCACCAGCCATATGACTCTCTTCCTTGCCGAGGGTTCTGTTATTCTTGGCCTTGATGTAAGTATCTACTGAACTTTATGTAATTCAGATTACTTTTCAACATCTAATTAAGAACATTTAAGGGAATTTTGTACTCTTTTTTTTTTTGGGTTATGTAATCACACATATAGGATGAGAAGTACTGGCCACTGATGCCCCCATTGCCTTCATATGGACATGGTAGGGAACACCCCGGACCACGCTATGGCAGTCTAATCCATGGCCAGAATCTCAAAGATGTGGTAATAACAGGTCATAATGGCACCATAAGTGGGCAGGGCCAAAGGTGGTGGAGCAAGTATCTGCAGAGACGCCTCAACCACACCAGAGGACCTCTTGTCCAGATTATGTGGTCTAGTGACATTCTCATCCACAATGTCACGTTGCGCGATTCTCCCTTTTGGACCCTTCATCCGTTCGACTGCAAAAATGTTACCATCAGCGATGTGACTATTCTCGCTCCATTGTTTAAGGCTCCCAACACTGATGGCATTGATCCTGGTGAGTGTATATATGTGTGTGTGTGTTTCGCTTGCCAGGTATGAGCTCATGGTCTGATGATTGTTTTGGCTAAACAGATTCATGTGAAGATGTGTTGATTGAAAACTGTTACATAAGTGTGGGCGATGACGCCATTGCAATAAAGAGTGGTTGGGATCAGTATGGTATAGCTTATGGACGCCCATCCAAAAATATACTCGTAAGAAACGTAGTGGTTCAATCCATGGTCAGGTGAGGAGGCTGGCCTCCAGCCTTTTTTTGTTGACAAGCTTGAGTTTTTAGTTAAGGTTGTTCTTGACAAGACCTAACTTTTAAGTGTCGTAAATAATGGCAGTGCAGGCATATCAATAGGAAGTGAGATGTCGGGTGGGGTATCTAACGTGACCGTTGAGAACCTTCGTGTGTGGAACTCGAGGCGTGCGCTTAGGATAAAGACAGCACCGGGAAGAGGAGGACACCTTCAACACATATCGTTTCACAATGTGACGCTGGAAAATGTTCGGGCGGGGATTATCATCAAGACCGATTACAACGAACATCCAAACGGAGAGTTCAATCCCAAAGCCATGCCTGTTATTAAGGACATAAGTTACACGTCCATACACGGGGAGGGAGTACGAGTCCCCGTCCGCATTCACGGAAGCGAAGACATTCCCGTGAGGAACGTAACTTTCCGTGACGTGTCGATTGGGACAACTTATAAGAAGAAACACATATTTCAGTGCTCTTTTGTTGAAGGACGCATTATAGGCACGATCTTTCCTGCGCCTTGTCAGGATCTTGATTTCTACGACGAGCAAGGGCGACTGATCAAACGTTCGGATGCTCCCAATACTTCAGACATAGATTATGACCTTTGAATTCGTAAAAAGAAAGGGCGAACTCCATCCAAGGGTCCTTTACAGACAGTTACCTGAGAAGAGAGGTAAATGAAGCTTTAATCTCAAGTGCCCACACCTTTGAATTTGTAGTATGGATAGGTGATGGCACATATTCTATCTCTCATCAATATTTCCTCATTTGTTTCTTGATTTTCATAGCTGATCTTGCTTCTTTCTTGGCTTGTATATCTATTGGTCACGGGGTTAGGCAAATGGAATCGAATATTGAGTATTATATTTTGCATTTGAAAACTTGGTTAACCATTCATATGTTATTCGTATCTTTTAAATAGTACTCCCTCCAACCCGGAAAACACATGAGTTTTGGTTTTGTAGAGGAATTTAAGGGGAGTGTATTTGGTATTGAATTTCCAAAAATGTCCTTTGATGTAATGAGTAAAAGTATGATTTGATGGATAGATTATTAGTAAAAAGGTATGATGTGATAGGTAAGGTATGAAAAAGTAAGGGGTAAAAGTGACTTTTTAATAGAAATGAGAAGTGTTTTTTGGGACGGATGAAAAAAAAGGAGAAATGTTTTTTGGGACGGAGGGAGTATTTGTATTTGATTAGTGGGCGAACTATTTGATTCCAATTCGAACATAATAGGAATACAAATACAACACACGATGTATTATGGCGGAAAAATTCTAGGGGTACACCCACCCAGTTCTCCACTCTCTTCTCCACCACCCATTATAGCAGCGTAGGACTGTTTTCTTTTTGTTGATGATTGACTAAACGGGCAAGGAAATGAAAAAAGGCGTGTGTTTGATATATTTGAAATCTTTATATTCGTTTGTCCAATTTTAATTTTATGAAGTTAAATTTGTAAAAATTAGACTAATTAAACAAAATTGATATTAGAAATTGATACAAATTTTTTTTAATAAGATTTACTTTGTAAAAAAATTCAAAATATTGTGTAGAAGTAAAACATAGAGAATAAACCAAAATAGGAATTTCATGTTTGTATTACCAAAATAAGAGTTAAAATACATATACAATATCAATCATGTCAATATATAATATAAAAAAGTATTGTGAAATGTTCAAATACATGTCATATTATCACAATGTAAACTCTTATTTTAGAAATAAAAAGGGAGAGTTTCTATTTTCATGTTTTCTCTATGTTATACTTCAATTTAAGATGATTTGTTAAAGTAAAAAATTAAACCATGCAACTATTCTAAGGCGAAGGAAGTATTTCATACGGAGTATAAGAATGCCCTAAAATATTTTGAGAACCATGCTAGATGTACTTGGTGTACACCATTTTGTATGCCACAATTTTACACCAGTATTTTGATGGTCCACACTAGCATAAAACGTAAGTGCAAAATATTCACACTAACATTTTATGCAAGTGTTAATCATCAAAGTGCTAGTAAAAGTTTGTGTCATATCAAATGGTGTATAAATAGCATTATTGAAATTTTAAATTCTTATTCAAATGATATTAAAATTGGACCGTGCTATAGTGCACTTACAGGGATTAACAAAGACATCGTCTGAAATGAAGTTCAATTAACACAAGTTAAATATTCACACAGACAATAATCATATATGAAGTTCAATAAACAGAAATTAATTGTCTATGGCATATCATTCAAAGAAAGCAAGCAAAAATAACAAGTAAACTTGTTTCACAGACAATAATGTTATATTAAGTTCAAATAACAGAACTTAAATCTCTGTGCCATACAATTCACAAAGTAAGCAAAAATTTTACAACCAAACATATTTCACATACAATAAACTTATATAAGTTAATCAATGAAACTACATTATGGAGATTTGAGACTACACAAACATACTATTATCAAATCCACAACTACATTAACACACAATTTAAAAACACCAATAAAATTGAAATAATCGGCAAAGACCAAAGAAAGGGAAATTAGCTTGAGTACGTTTCGGGCTTAAGCAGGACTGCCAACAAGGGAGGTGGAGGGTGGGGCTACCGGCGCTAGAGGTGGACGGGTGGGGCTGCCGCTGCTGGAGGTGGAGGGTTTGGGCTGTCGACCCTATAGGTGGAGGGTTGGGGCTCCCGGCGTTGGAGGTGGAGGGTCGCTGGAGGTGGAGGGGGTCGCTAGAGGAGGAGGGTTGGGGATTTTGCCGGCGATTCGAAATTCTACAACAATCAGACGAACACAAGCCAAATTTGGGAAAGAAAAGAGGAAAATTTGGGAATTGGGAGCTTGGGGAGGTTGAAGCGGGAGAATGGAGAGAGATTAGATTTGGGAATTTCTTTCGGCGGGAGACGAAAAGCCTAAAAAAATGAAAAAAAATATAAAATTGCTATATATTAGGTAGCATGCTTGGAGGCATACGTGGTGCCTCTTTAGCATTTTCCATTAAAATTAGAGAAGATTACTGCAACAGGATAACAATATATTGCTTTTACTTAGATAGGACATGTTTTTACTAATATTCTGAAAATTGAACCGGATATCGACCTAGGCAAGGGAGTGCGTCAAGGGCTAACCAGTCAACCTGTGGTCAACGACCCGGTCAACTATAATTAAAATAAAAATATTTTATATTATATATTATTAGATATTTTTAGTTAATATACATTTTTAATACATGTTTTATTACTTCTCCGTCTACTTTTTAATGCTGCCTCCGTCCATAAATAAACTTCTCTGTTTGACCGAGCATGCATGTTAATGTGTGATAAAAATTGTCTTGACTTTCCTATTATACCCTTAATGGGCTCCTCCACCACCATGAGCCATCCTCTGTCCTTGCCAACATCATCCACCACTGTGAGCCATCCTCTGTCCCTGCCAACATCTCCGACGACTCTCTAGCACTAACGACAATGATCCTCCGTTACAGCCGCCGCCAACTCTCCGGCACCATCGTGGATGAAATCTCTTTCGCTTGTTTCCTTCATCCCTTCCACAATCCCCACCTGTTGAAAGAGTTGATCTAAAAATTTAACCGCGACGGAAGAAAAGATTTGTGCAAATCGAACACAGGAGCATCAGAGGATTTGTAGATCTGTGCAATTGATGGTGGCAATGTCTGGAGAGGAGCAAACCTGACCACCGTGTCACCTCCGACCACTGCCTTGCTGCTCCGCCATAACCTCTGACCGCCACCTCACTCCCAATCAATGGGTGGCAAGACAAAAACAAAAGGGAAAGGAGGAAGAAAATAAAGAAGAAGAAGAATAAAAAAGAAAGAAGATGATGACGATGAGAGTGGGCTGGACAAAATCAGAAGGGGGACAGAAGAAAATAAAGATGAAGAAAAAAAGAAAGAAGAAGAGGATGCCGAAGGGGTGGCGGCGCTGGACTGGCAGGGAAGGAAGAAGAAAAGTGGGTAGGGTAAGGTGACAAAGTCTTTTTGATATAAAAAAGTTACCAAAAAAGAAACGAGAAGATAATTTGTAGACAGATGAAAAACAAAAGTGGGAAGTGATGGCAATTAACCACCGAAGATCTCGACCGTGGGGTCAATGAGTTACGTAAGCTTGATATGTAAAGTTTAGAGAGAGAGAGAGAGTGCAAAGTAGGAGTATAATTAGCTTGGATTTGGATCCTTTACAATGAGAAGGCCTTGGCCCTTTTATAGGTTCAACAGTACAACTAAGTCAACCCCCGTGACCGATACCTGTCTCCTAGTAGACATCACCTTGTCTTCATAGTCGGGTCCCTTTCGCCTTGTCACTATCACCCGATCGCTATCATCTGGTCGCTATCCTCCCATCACTGTTATCTGGTCCATGCCGAGGAGAAAGAAGCCTGAGGTCCAAGTCGAGCTCGTCCCTTCCAAGCCGAGCTCATCCCTATCGAGCCGAGGCCACAGACCGAGCCTTCCCCTCTCTGGGGTCCCTCTCCCAGCTTACCTGGATGTGGGCCCAGCTCTGGGCCCAATACTAGGCTGACATGGGGTTATCCTCCGTCACAAGCCCCCCATTCTCTAGGTTCCCTGGCAATTGACAGTGAAACATGCGAGAGTAGAGGTTCCCTGGGTAGCTGGCGCGTGGCCCCACGCGCGGATGCGTTGGACATGTGGCGACGTTTGGGATTCCCCAAGCGATAGGTTGCGCCGTTTCGCCTCTTAGATGCCACATCATGGCCCATCATTACGCCTGTTCAGCCCATTTCTTTCGACCCACTCTACTATAAAAACCAACCCCGCGTCCTTTACTTCTCACCTTTAGAGAGAGAAAGTTGTTGGTGTTTGCCGTTAGAGTTGTTTGTCGTTACACTTCCGCCGCCATTTTCTCGCTTTCCATCCTTTCCAAAGCATTGGGTTAGTTTCCTCCTCCCTGTTCATATGTCTACGCAATCTTCCACTGCACGCCAGACCAAGATCGAGTATGGTCGTGGGGGCTCCGCTCGGCACACTAACCAAGGGAGTCAACCGAGCTCGCCCTCTCTCAAGGAGATAGTGAAGGGTGAGCTCCCGCGGGCCGTCAAGCCCCGCCACTAGAAGCGAACGGCCCCAGGGGACTCGGTCATCCGTGCGCAAAAATGTGACCTGACGAGCGACGAGTATCGCAAAGCGATGCGTTTCGTTGCATGTCCCGGTGTCTTTGTGTGTCGTCCCACTCCCGAGGACTCTGTCTACGACGCTCCTTCGAGTTTCTTCGCGATCCATATCAAATCCCTTGAGTATGGATTTCGCTTCCCTCTTCACCCGCTGGTTGTCAAATTCTTCCACCATTTTGACTTCCTCCCTTGCCAACTGGTTCCGAAGTCGCACCGCCACATAGCCGGCTTCCTTATTGGCTGCTGCCAAATCGGGGCCTGCCCCGATCGTGACCACTTCCTGATTATATTTCGACTGACACAGTCTTCTAGTGAATTGTAGAGAAACAACTATCATTTTTTCCCATGATTTTGAGAAGATACAAGGATGGGTTGAGAGGGTTTGTGAAGAGTTAGGGGGTTTATTTTAAAGAACCATGGAGATGACAAGAGAGAAGTTCCTCTTTTAATAATTTTTTTGTGTGACAACGGGTTTTTTTTTCTTTTTTTCATTTGAATGAGGAAGTTGATTTAAGGATAAAAGAAAGAAAAGAAAATAGTGGTGGAGCCATCGCCGCCGGAATTACAGGTGACGGCAGTGGAAGCAAAGAACTCTTTTAGGTCATCAAAAGTGGTGGCTCCGATACCATATTGAGATATTGAAACAACTGTATTATTCAAAAGATAATGGAGTACATGATAGAATATATAGAAAGGGAATACAACCCCAACTAGGACTAGGAAATAAGAATAGTAGCTGACTAAAACATAAAGGCTGTTATAACTAATACTACAATAATTAAGATTGATATTATTGTCTAACATCTTGGAACAATATGAAATTATTGTTAAAGGCTGCACTAAGCCATACGAGCCCCGAGAGCTCATTTGTGTGCGGTGCTAATTGACTTGCAAAGGTGGCACCGAGAAAAAGATGTGAGTAAGTTAAGTTCCTAAAACCTCCCGAGGATATTAGAGTTATCCTTGAAAAGAATCTTCTCATGACTAATATTCCGAATTGGAGTAACTAGTCTGTTCAAAGTTTCCCCCTCCCCGCTCCCCAAGAAATGGAAAATCAATTATAAATATACACAACTAATTATATTTTAGTCATTAATCAAAATAAAAATCCTTTTCAGAAAGAGGAGTATAATATTAAAAAAAGAATCAATCAATTATCATAAAGTGGTACCGCATTTTGTATCTCGGAAGTATGCACCAACATTTTATGTAAAAAATTTTGATTGAACTAATACTTTAAGTCAGTGCGAACTATTAAAATATCCCCGATGTATTTCGGGATGAGGTCCATGTATCCCTCCCTACATGGTTGAATGGTAGCCTACCTTGAGAGAAAGATGAGGGTAATAAATTTGGGAGGAGTAGACACGAAGATAACGTGACGAAATAGGGGGAGGGGTGGGGGTGGGGCCGGCCTTCCCTTCCCTTTCAGAATCAGATCGCCCCAGAATTCACGTTACCCATTTGCGTTGAAAACCCAAATTTATTTTCACATGCGTGGCTTCACATTTTACTTACTGCTCCCGAGGAAAGGCGTCACCGTTTCCTCCGTTCCGTCATAAAACACGACTCCCATATTCTCCCACGTGTCATCAGCGCCAATTAAATTAACATAAAACCCGCTCCGCTCCACTCTCTCTTTACACATTCACGCGGATTCAATGTTTGGGACGATGTGGACTTTGTCGGTTGCCCCCCACTCTCAATTTGAATTACTCCACACCAGTAAAAAACCTCTTTTTCTTTTTCAAGCAAAATAATAATAATAATAATAAAAGACAATGAAATCTGATTCAGATTCGTTGAGAACATGCACCGCTTCTGTTGTTCTCCACTAAACCGTCTCATAACGCCGTCACTGTTCATTTAAGGTGATGTGATTTTATTAGATTTATTTTATTGAGAATTTTTAAAGTTTTACTCCCTCCGTCCTAAATTTTTTTTCCAATTACACAAAACGAAGAAAAATCTCAAGTTTTTTCAATCTATTTTATTTAAATATTGGTATAGAAATAAAAAATAAAACACACATATCTAAAAACTACATCAAAAGTTCAACAAAACAAGTGGAGACAAGAATATTTTATTTTATCATATAGGCCATGAAAAAAACACAAATAAATATAAATTCCCGTGAAGTTGGAATAGTGCTATGAGAAGAAAATTTTAGGACGGAAGGAGTATTTCATTTTCTTGAAAAATATGCAATTCCTATTGAGGGTAATTGAAATTCAAAATTTTTCTAGTTTGAATTGAAAAATTCAAAATAGATAGAGTTAATATGAAGTATTTTTTTCCATTTGAAAGTAGTGCAAAATGTTATCCGTTGATATATATTTACAATTAATTTAAAAATAAAGAATATAAATTATATCATTCAAAAGCCTTAAACGTCCGCCTAGTTTGCTTGGCCTTTGAAAATCAACCATGGTAGGGTACACCAAAAAATGTACCCCAAAAAAATGCACCGACATTTTAACATTTTATACGAGTAGAAAATGTTAGTTCAATTTTAAAAAAATTACACTGATATTTTTTGTCAATGTAAATTATCACACTAACATTATACCAGCACAAAATGTCAAAGCATATCTTTAGAGTACAAAGTATACTCCCTCCGTCCGTAAATGTTTTTCCCATTTGACTTTTTACGGTCTCCAATATTGCGCTTTGACCATTAATATCTATATCTATACATAGAAAAATTTTATATTTGAAAACTACACTTCATTATGAATATATTGATATTAAATTTAAATTATAATACAATGTATTTTTTTCACAAATCGTAGTCAAAATTTACAAACTTTGACCACAAAAAGTCAAATGTGAAAAACCTTTTCGGACGGATGGAGTAATAAAAATTTTGGGGTACAAATAATTTACTCCCTCCGTCCCAAATTATTTGACACATTTGCTTTTCCAACAATCGCGGGATCTTTTATTTATTTCTACGTTTTCATTGGTTATTTGATAAAATAAAATATTCTTGACACCTTTTATTTCGAAAACTTTTCATGTAGTTTTTTGATATGTAATTTTTATTTTTTATTTTTTTACCAATATATAAATAAAATGAATTGAAAAAACTTGATATTTTGTCTCGGTAATAAAAATGTGACAAATAATTTAGAACGGATGGAGTAATACTTAAAAAATAGAAACGCCATGGAAGATAAGTTTGTACGGAGTACTTTGTATGAAGTACTGTACGCAATTGGGTTAGTCTTTTCGTAATTAAAAATGGTAGAGGTTTGAAAAACTTGCATTTCAAACACGTGTCGTTTAACATGCGCTAGTGGTGTTGCGCGTGTATTTTAATGGTAACGCCGAACAGTTATTGACTCACCATTTCACTCTTTTGGTATCTATAATGCCTCACCACTATTGCAATAATTACACTTTTATTTTTTTTATAAATAATTTCATTTTTATATTCAAATTATATTATGTTATGAGTGAGAAGAATTTGACACAAATCCAAATTCAAAATTTTTAAGTTTTCAAATATGGAATTTGAGTCAAAATCCGGATTTGAAATCCAAATCCATGTTCCCAAACATATCATTATATCATTTATAAATCAATAATACAAATTTATTTTTTTAATATTATTACTTTATCGTTATTAATTTTTTCCTTTTTATAAAATTATTGCACCAAAAAAGGATCGGACAATCTCTTAAACAATATTTTTATTCAAATTAAAATATTTCTACTCAAATTAAATTCTCTCTATTTTTTATATAAAGAAATTAAATAACTTTTTAAACATCTCTTAAATAAAATACTACTAAAAAACTGAATACAAACAATAAAAAACGAAAAAATAAATAATAAAAGAAAATCTACCCTGTAAAAGAACCTAAACAAAAAAGAGAAAGCAACTAAAAAAACTAAACAAAAAAAAGTGAAAGAAACTAAACTAAACTAAGCTAAATAACTAAAAAAAAATAAAAGAAATAAACAAAGTAGAAAAAAACGGAGCACGACTCAGAGACAAAAGGAGGGCGCGCGGTGTTCACTGGGAAGAGTGGCCATGATAGCAAAGCCTCTACCAATTCATGCCAATTCATTTATATCATTATTTTTACGTCTCAATGTACTTGTCTAATTTTACTTTTTTTATTCATTTCGGATTAATTTTAAATTTCAATTAAACAAAAAATTGAAATGTATATTACCATGGAAATGATATTATTAGAATAATCTTATTGGAAACTTGATAAATTTAATTTCATTGTATATATATGTGGTACAAAGCAAGAATAAATGAAGCTCAAAGTTTGACTAGTTTAATTCAAAAATATCAAACTAGAGTAATAAACAAATACGCTGGAATAGAGTTAGTATTTTTTTTGCTATCGTATTGTTTTTAGAGCGGTACGGATAATTATACTTCGTGGAAAAAAATTTGACCATAAATTAAATATAATTCTAAAAAATAAAAGTTTTAGAATTTTGATATATCAAAACTCTATCTTAAAGAAAATTTAATTATTTTAAATATACTTTTCTAAGAATTTATGATCAAAATAGTATAAAAGTCAAATTAGAGTAAATAATTTAGGACATATGAAGTATTATTTTTGTGATATGAAAAAGTGATACAAATAAATAAAAAAATCTCCTAGATAAGAGTAAAAAAAAGTATAAACTAAAATACTAAAATAAGAATCTCAAGTTTTTTAAGACTAAAATATGGGTTTCATGGCAGTGCGATATAAGAGTACGCATTGGCAGTGTCATAAAAAATTACTCCATCCGTTTCTTAAAACTCTTTTTCTTTCATTTTTTTTGTTTTTCTTAAAACACTTCCCCTTTCTATTAAAAAACCACTTTTACCTCTACTTTTTCATACCCTACCTATCACATCATACTTTTCACTAACAACTAAACTATCACATCTTACTTTTACCCATCACATCAAGGGCAAAATTGGAAAGTCAACTACAATTTAACACTTCCTTATTTTCACCCAAAGTCAAAAGAGGAACTCTTTTGAGAAACGGAGGTAGTACGATCGTGTAATATGGCAGTGTGTCAGTCTACCGTCGGTGATCGACAACATTACTTTAGTGGTCGGCAACGAGAGTTGGCAGTGTGACAGTAATAGTGTGACATTGTGGCAAGTGTGGCGATGTAATAACGGTAGTGTGAATTCTTATTTTAGTTTTTAAAGACTTTAGACTCTTATGTTCTCATTTTCATAATTTTTACTCTTATCTAGGGCATTCTCCCTAAAACGATGTACGGAATGGTTGAAATTGATCTTCATAAAAAAAATAAGATAAAATAAGAATAACTCAAAAAATTGGGGCCTCCAAATTTTAATACAGTATATACGGAACATTGTATGTATATACTCAATATTTGTTTTTATTTATAAAACATAATTAATTTTCACCAATGAGAAATGGTGGAACGAGTCAATGAAAAACTTTTGAGAAACAACAATTCCAAAGACGAAAAAAGGTTTGAGGATGTAAATTAGTCCCACACGGCCACACGTAAAGGAAAAAAGAAGAGAACTAATATTTAATGGTTCATCGAACTTCATTAACATGAGACATTTTGTGAGATGTCCTAAAATAAATTCGTGAGGGCGTGGCCAAAACGGATAATGACATATTAATGCGGAGTTGGGGCGAGGGTACGTGCGACCCCAACATGTGGTATTTGATCCCAAGCTTATGTAATAGGGGTACCAAATGATTTGGCGGATCAATTGGTGTATCCCGGTGAAGAGGATATCTGCAATTTGAACTTTGCATCGAAAGTCTTGTCGACAAGAGGAGATTTTTCAAATTTGGTAAGTGTGCTTTTGAGAACATTGATGTTGGCTTTTTAATAATCGATGTTTTGGTGACCGTTGGTCGACATGTCTTTTGGCATCCTTAAAGGAAGGTCAAGTTTGACAACAATGATGTTGCTTTCACAATATCAATGTTTAGCGTATTTTTAGCAGACTGAACTTTAACTTGATTGTATAAATTACGTTCAATCAATCTCAATCTTTTCTCAATGGCTATGAAACTTTTAAGTTATAAATATGGGGGTTTTGGGTTTACTTTTAATTGAACAATATCTCTCATTCTTCATCATTATATTCATATTATTTGCGGATAAATTATAGAGATTTTGTTGAGCTATTTGAGAGATAAACTTATCTTATTCTCCGAGCTTATATTGTACTCTCTCCATTTCATAAAATGGTTCTTATTTTGATTTTTAGGAGAAATAAGGATTGTCTATCTGTGGTTGAATTTCCAATTTCTTCCTAGATATGTTGTGTAAAAGTAAGATGTGATGGATAAATTATTAGTGAAAAATTATGATGTGATAGGTACAGTAAGAAAAAAATAGGGATAAAAGTGGTTTTTAAATAGAAAGTGGAAGTATTTTGTCATCAAATCACTAAAAGCCACATTCTAACTTCCGCCTCTACTTTTGTCATCAAATCACTAAAACCCACATTCTAACTTCCGCCTCTGCTTTTGTCATCAAATCACTAAAACCCACTTTCAAGTACTCAGTCTTAGCCATGCTCTGTCTGATACCTTTGAATTTCAAGGACTTGACGTCACAACTCTAACTTGTGATGAGTTCTTCCCGAGTTTCATCGATCAGTATAATATCATGTCGTCAACACAAAGCATGCACCTATAGATTTTTCCTTGGACACAATGTGATTGAATATCCATTACCACAACAAACGAAAAAAGGACTAAAGGTCGACCTCTTTACAAGGTAACGATCATAGTCACCTTAACAATTTTTATCCCACCTCTTGAGGGGCGTCCTTTTTTTGTTTAACCACCTATGTTCCGGATCTGCCTTTGGTGAAATCTAACTAACCCCAATTGATCAGGTCTGTTACGAATGATATTTTTTATACGAATGTTATTTTGCCCGAAACAGAATCGAAAGGGTCAAACTGCGAAAAGAAGACTCTCTTTAGTTAAACATCATAATTTGAAATGAGAAAATAGAATGAGATTTGCTAGGAATACCCCAAGATGGTGTACATTACCTTCTCACGGACACTCATTGTCTATGTGAAACATATGCAGTTGGTGTCTGTGAAAAGGTAGTGTACACCAATTTGGGATACATTTAGTTTTTTCTTAATAAAATAGGAAAAGAATAAAGCTAGAAATACATCAAAATGAGGTATCTCATTTGTAAACCTATCAAATACAAAAACTAAATGTCTGTGATTTCATACACTTAGTTTTAATATTTACCCCGTTTACAAATAAAGTATCCCATTTTACTCGGTATCTAGTATCTACTAATGGTCATTAAAGATAATGACGTGGGAGACCCATTCAAGGCCCAACCAGTAAAGCAAGCCGTTACGTGTAGAGAGAGAGAGAGAGAGCGAGGGGGACACGCAGATACCGTATAGCTCCGTATATATAAATAAACAAACATGTGCTCATTTTATGCCATCAACAAAAGCCATTGCGCATTTGCACTCCCGGAAGAACAGATAAATCGAACAATAATACCATTGGAGTTTGGAGAAGCGCGCACGGATTTCCAACACTCGCCGGCCGGGAAACATGACTTCACCGGAGATTCCCGATGCCGGTATGCTCCCCGGCGGCAAGCGGTCCACTTTCTCCACCACTTGCCACCGCTTGAGCCAGTACTTAAAGGAGAAGGGCTCCTTTGGCGATCTCACCCTCGGCCTTGCCCCGAATCCCGTCTCCTCTTCCGGTGCGCCCCTTTCGCCGGAATCTTCTTGTTCTTTATCTCTCTGCTTCCTCTTTTCTTGATTTTTTCTGTTGTGTTCTTGAGATTTCCAGATTTCATTTGTTGTGTTTGTTGGTAGTGTTCATACCCAAAATTCGTTGCGAGCCCTATTTGAGCTGAATGAATAACATAAGCTTATGGCTGAAATTGGTGCACAGGAACTCCGAGAGAGACCATGGATCTATTGCCGATGATTGAGAAATCCGGGCAAAAATCGCACACCTTGTTTCCCGACAGGGAAGAGGAAAGAGCCAAGGCGGAGCCCCAGAAGAAGGCACAGATGACCATTTTCTACGGCGGGCAGGTGATTGTGTTCAACGACTTCCCGGCGGACAAGGCCAGAGAAATCATGCTTCTTGCTAGCAAAACCATGGCGCCTTCTAATAAGGCTGCGGCCCCTTGTTTTGGGAACCAGAGACCTCCTCAGCCGCCTAATGTCTCTGGTAGGACTGCTAACTTGATTTCTGCTGCTAATCTATTCCTTAATTAAACCCCTTTTACTCGACTTGATTGTGTTCAGAAGATTAATTCTATACCATTTATAGTTGTAATTAATTTGGGTGTTTTTTTTGCAGACTTGCCTCTATCAAGGAGGGCATCCCTGACCCGGTTTTTGGAGAAGAGAAAAGATAGGTAGTGATATAACACCTGAATTTAAGTTTTTTTTTTGTGTCATTTACTCTTGAATTCTTCAAAAAATTATGCGGATTTCTCTTGAACTTTAAAAATTGCACCAGTGGTCGCTGAACTTTTGAAAAATGTTGCCATATAATGGTCCTTCTGCTCCAGATTTGAGAGCGCGTTAATCACTCTCTCTTCTAGTACGTGTGTGAATTCATCCAAACTCATATATCATGGAATATGTTTTTTCTCAAACATTATCTCTATACTTTTAACCTATTTAAGGCCAGAAAATTATTATCTCTTTAGCCTGTAACTGAACTCAAAGTTCGGGCCTCAGTCGATCAATTGCTCTTCATCAATCCATAAAATTCTTCAATCAATCCATGACATTTTTATCTCCTAGCTCCAACATGTATATTGAAGAGTGGGATGAACGAACTTCTAAATTCGATGCAGAGGCCAGTACTATTGATATTTTTAAAAGTTCAGTGAGCATTGGTGCAAGTTTTGAAGTCCAAGAGGATTCGTGCAATTTTTATAAAGAGTTTTGGAATAAATGACACAAAAATCTACCCGAATAACATCTATGGGTAATCATTTTAGACCAAAAAACTCTCTAGAAGAAAATTGGTTTGATTTTCTTGTTTTTATTTTTAAATTCTTATGAATTGTAGAATTGTGTCTATGAGTCCATATGCATTGGTGAACCAAAAAGGAGCCAATTCATCATCATCATCATCTTCTAAGGCGGAAGTAGAGAGGAGCAAGGGATGGCTGGATTTGGGTGTCCATTTTCCTATGAAAATCGAGCAATAATTAATTATAGAGCCTTTTATTATTACTCTCAGGGTATATAGGGAGGATTGGTGCATGGCCTTCCTTGTACTACTGTTAGTTAGCTTCATTTGCCCCCTTTTTTGTGTGTGTGTGCTTGATTATTACCACATAAACTTTGGCTCCAAATCCCCATCTGGTCCAACAACTTGACTGGTTTTACTCTGGGTATTAGTTAGTTGATGTAATCAAGCTGTTAGATCATTTCTACTTCTGCTCATTATATGCATAGTCATCCGGAGATATCCCATTATTCTAAAGTGTGATGGATGAATTATTGTTGCTGTTTTAGCTTGTGATCTGTTGATTTGCTCATCCCACAGCGGCAATGCAGCCTTATACTGTACTGTTATTTAGTAGCTTGGATAACTCAATCTCTTGAGTTAACTTTTGGGGTTGAATTGGACTCAAGTCTGATGGATTCCCACTATTTCATAAATCTTTGACAGTAAGCTAAATCAATAAACTGAAGCAATAAGCAGGTGGTTATTTTGGGGTTGTCAGATTTTAATTGACCAATTGTGATATATTAAAAGTTAAATGAATTTGAATATACATTATGTCTCTATTTATTTATTTTTTTAATGTGTGGAGAATGATATAATGCTCAATTAGTTTAGAATGAACGGAAGAAGGGAAAAAATGATGAATAAGCAAGTAGATATTTGTTTTTTGGCTTACAATAATAAAACTGCATACAAGTAAAAAAAAACAAATTTCAAGAATAAACCGAAATTTAAAATTTCTAAAACTCCGGTTGTGTTATTTACTAATTTAATACTCGAGATTTGTTGTTTGGTACAAGAATAAATGTGTAAGAAAGGAAAAATGGATGCATCTATCCCGAGACCTCTTAAAATGGATTGAAAATTTGAAACTTACTGTAGCTCGGAGGAGTAATGTTGACTTTTATTTATGACCGGATTGAAAAAGAATAGAATCTACCCTTGTTTTTCTTGAGTAATGCTAGGGGTATACTAAAAGGTATATCCCAAATGTAAATCACTCCCTTCTTCATCACAAATTTTTATTTGATTTTTATTTACTTATTTCTTTAAAAAAATATTTTTCCTTTTTTAGTGGTTAAGGAGGGGTGGGGGACATATGGGGTACACCTTTGGTGTACCCCTAGCATTTTTCTTTTCACATTTCATCCCTCCCAAAAATCCAAAAAATTCCAAAAAATTATCTCTTTGAAGATAATGGCCTTGTTTGGGAACAACATTTTCGATTAGCGTTTTGAATAAAATTTTAATAGTGTAGATTAAGTCTTAAACGCTGATGTTAAAAGTTGTCATCGAATAGTCTTTTCAAAACGCTAATTTCTAACGCTGATGCCAAACAGGGCCAATGACTTCCTTTCGGTGCTTCTCCCCGCCTTTGGCATCTTTGACCATAAATAGTTCATTGAACTAGTCAAACAACCAAATTTGATGTCTGGAGGATGACTTCTAAATTTGTCTTTTGGAACTAAATGACCAAAAAATGAAATGCCAACGGTTAGGGCCTTAGGAGTGTGAATTATTCGGTCCGGAATCGGACCGGCCAAAAATCCAGCCAAAACCAGACCGGACCGGTATTCGGTCCTCATTTTTTCCTTATTCGGGTTCTGGTTCCGGTTTGGTCCGGTCCGGTCCACCGGGTTTTGGTCCGGATAGGTAGACTGATTACATTTTACGGAGTATTTTTTTTAAAAATTTTTTTCTATATAGTTTTATACTATTGTATTTTTAAAGTTTTTTTCTTCTACTAAAAGTTAATTAAATGTTTTGATTTTATTATTAAATATAATTTTTTAAATACATTTTCAATTCAAAATAAGGTATCAATTCTAATGATTTTTAAATATTGTTTATATGAAAAATGTGAAAAAGTAAATGTTACCTTTATATTAGCGATCTGATGCATTTCAAATTTATGTACCAGTACTATAACTTAAATTTGTACTTTATCAATAATGAAACTCTAATCCGCAAAAACAAACATTGTAAACAATCTCATGAACAAAAATAGTAAAAAATATATCCGTTTGTCAAAATAAACCGAAAACTCAAAAAAATATTACAAAAATGCACTAAAAAGAAGAATATTCCCTATGTAAAATAAAAATTACGAATAAATTTTATGTAATACGGATGGAAGATATATATTTTATTTAAAGTTTTAAAAAAAATTCAAAACAACTGTGTTTGACAATGTTTAGTGTATGTTACAATTAAAATTTAGTTGTAGTAATATATTTTTTCAATTGAATACTTTAAATTAAATAAATAAAATCAAATTTAAAAAGAATAAAATAACATTTATTCGGTCTGGTCCCAGTCCAGTCTGGTCCCGGGCCGGTCCTTAGCTTAATCGGTTCAGTTCTTGGTCCACCAAATGCCCCTTATTCGGTCCTGGTCCCGGTCCGGATTTGACCAGATGAACACCCCTACCAACGGTAGTGATGGTGTAAATTACCTGTAACGCCCCAAAACATACCCTAGAATTATTAATGAATAAATAATCAATTAATCACAATTGTTTTGATTAAAATAAATTATTGTTGGGCTTTGGGCCGATATGAAATTTGTTTTGACATCTAATATCAAAATCTGGATAAGTCTCATAGAGATAAATCCAATATGTGGACTATTTGTGTGGTCTTGATTGGGAACCTGAGTACAGACCCAAATCAAGAGTAAATAAAGAATTTGTTTAGAATGTAAATATTGAAATGATTTGTTGAAATAAATCATGAGAATAATTGATGTGAATTAAATGAGAGAACCTTTTATGAGGAAGGTCAATTAAACCAATTTTGACTCTGTTAAAGTCAAACACCCAAAAATGTGGTGTCAGAAAAAGTATAATGAATGAATATAAAAATTATATCGTTGGATAGAGTTCGATTGTCTGATCGCAACGGTGAAAACAGATTTTAATTTGGAGAAAGTTGGACCAAAAAGTGTAACCCAACTGGAACCAAAATTGGTCCCAATCAGGGACACTGTGGAGACGGCGCCTCCCAGCGCACTAGAAAGTTTCCTACGCAGCATCTACTTGGAGAAGTGTCCTCTTCTTCTTCACCATTCTATATAATAAGAACCTAACCCAATCAATTCTTCACCATTCTTCTTCATTTTTCCTTCTAATTATTCCTGAGAGTGTGAGGGGTATTGTGGTGCTGCCATTTTAGTGAGAGGTCGCCGGAGTTAGGAGCTTTTGTCGCAGGAAGTTTCGCCGTTCTTTCGCCGGAATCTTCGTTAAGCTTCGAGGTAAGCCCGTAGATATATCTAATGACTAGAATGTTCATATAGGTCGTTTCTACGTTTATAAATTGTCATTTGGTTGAGTTTTATGTTTGACATGCTTGAAGAACTAAGAATCACAAACCATGATTTTGATGTTAAAACTATGAATTAATGATGCCAAAATGATCTATGAACCTTGGAGAACATTTTTATATACTTTAATTGAAGTTTGGTAAGTAAAAGTGACATTTCCGCAAATTGGCTCGAGGTAGAAGACGATGGATAATCGATTATCAACTTGAAAATCGATTATTCATCGTTCTGCAGATTTTTTGAACAAAGCTGAGCAACAGTCAATTATCAGAATGTGATAATCGACTGTCAGCCCTCTCTGAAGTTTGATAATCGATTATCAGAGTGTGATAATCGATTATCAGCCCATTCTGAACATCAGACAGTAGATTATCAGAAGTGACAGTAGACTCTCACCCTACACTATTGAAGAAAATGAAGTTAATAGCTAATAATTGAAATTCCTATCATATATTAATCAATTGTTATTTAGAAAATATGATTTTTGAGTTATGAAATCCTATATTTTGATACCAAACCATTATGATTAATAATAGGATGATTTCTTGGAATAAAGATGATATTTTAACAACTAAAAGGGATCTTATGTGATGCATGATGGTAAGCTAGGGTGTTAACACTCGATGCTAGGCCGCTGATTGTTATTAGTTATTATGATGATTGATTGATTGTTCATTTTTATGAATATTATGGATTAATGATGATGAATATTCTGGATGAAATGATTGTTGAACTAAGAGTATGAATTGATAAATAATGTTGTTAAGAATATCTAGAAGAACGTTAAGATATACCTATTAGCTAATTAATGTTAAGACTATCTAGAAGACTTCTAGAATAGATCTTAGAATGAACTTATGAAAACATGAATAGTTGATGAATTAGATATAAATTCATAAACGGGATTCGTAGACCAAACTAGAGGATTACTCGTTGGGAATGCCCGATCCATTGTTGACCAATCGCTATATTGTTGTTGCCTTAACTGACTACAGTTAAGTGTCCGAAATCATTTGCCTTAAACTAATGATAGTTTAAGTGTCTGATTGCCTTAACTGACTACAGTTAAGTGTCCGAAATCAATTGCCTTAAACTAATGATAGTTTAAGTGTCTGATTAATAATTGCCTTTTAAGAATGTGATTATGGAAATTATGATTTGGCCTTAGACTAAGAATAGCTAAGAGCGTTGTTATGATCTGGCCTTAGACTAAGAATAGCTAAGAGCGTTGTTATGATCTGGCCTTAGATTAAGAATAATTTAAGAGCACTATTGAAATAGTATCTGAATTGAATAAAATGTGTTGGTATGAACTGAACAATACCAAAACTGTGAATGTCTTAAATGAACATTGTGTGCATGATATCAAATGATTTGATTATGAATTTAGATTCAGTTTATATGGATGTTCGACGCATTAGATATGCTTACTCAGCTTTACCGTTGAGCGTGTAGTGTGTTTTATTTGCTACACGCAGGTACAACAGAAAGAACACTGTGATCCTGGCAGCAGATGGGGCGAGATTGTCGGGATGGATGTGACAAGTTTGAAATGATTTATGATATGTCAAAATTAAATTCGCTTCCGCAATATTGTTGAATACTCCGTACTGTATATGTTATGAAAAATTATTGGGATTAATAAAGTGTGTTTGAAAAGTTTTAAATTTTTACGATTACCAAGTTAATACTTTAGTCCGGAAGGGGCTGCAGACCTGGACGGATTAGGGTGTTACATTACCACCCGGGTAAACTACTCTAGATCGGGTCTAGGGTGATTTGCTAAGGTTAAGAATTAAAAAGATACAAAAAATAGAGATTGGCCGGGAGGACTGTAAGTGAGAACACATGTAGTCTAATAGTTATTAAGTATGGAAAGAGTGCAAGGAGGTATTACATAATATGCGTTTATAGAGATGAAATTCAGATCTTTTCTATTGAGTGCAAGGTGACTTCCATTGTCACGTAGCGCTTGTCCTACTCATTTGTTGGCTTGTGCTGATGGCACCCTCTTGGCGCGTAGTGCTTAAACGAAAACATCTGAACATTCTCCGCGATCTTTAGTCGCTACCGTCTAACCATGTTTGGATTATTTTTGTCGACACATGTACGCCCAAACTGACCACCCAGTATAAGTTCCGAAAACCTGCCTGAGTGGTTTCTTGAAAGAACGTCTTTTATTCTCTAGTTTGTGGACAGAAGGAGCATCACTTTTGTTTACTTTCTAGTCAAAGTTTCCTAATTTTGACAAAAAACTGTCAAAAATCGCCAAAAACTCTAGAAGGGAGGGAGTACCTTCTTTTCCTTAAAGGCTTTAACCCCCTTTTGTTTTAGTGGAAAACGGAAGCAAAGGAAAGAAAACAAAAAGTAAAGAATTACTCCGTATTTATTTGTTTTGTCATAACATATTCGCCTAATTGAAATCTTAATTATAAATTACTCTCCAATGGTAATTTTTATTAATTAAATTTGATGATTGGAGGATGACCTCTAAATTTGTCTTTTGGAAGTAAATGACCAAAACATGAAATGCCAACACTAGTGATGGTGTAAATTACCACCCGGATAAATTACTTTAGAACGAGTCTAGAGTGATTTACTAAGGTTAAGAACTAAAAAGATACAAAAAATAGAGATTGACTGAGAGAACTGTAAGTGGAAACACATATAGTTCAATAGTTATTAAGTATGGAAAGAGTGTGAGGAGGTATTGCATAATATGCGTTTAGAAAGATGAAATTCTGATCCTTTCTATTGAGAGTTACAAGACTATTTATATTTGAGCCTAGGGGATAAGACAAAGAATGTCCACATCGGCCCACGTTTCCAGACAGTGCGAGATGACTTCCCTTGTCATATAGCGCTTGTCCTACTCATTTGTCAGCTTGTGTTGATCGATGACACCACTTTTGGCGAATAGTGCTTAAAGGAGAATATCTGAATATTCTCCGCGATCCTCAATCGCTACCGTCCAACCATGCTTGGATTATTCTTGCCGACATATGTATGCCCAAACTGACCACCCAATACGAGTTTCGAAAACCTGTCTTGAAGGAACGCCTTTAAATTTCTAGTCTGTCTATTGTCGCATCTATTCTCTAGTTTGTCTATTATCTTGTTTTTACATTTGTAATCAAATTATGGACGAGAGGAGTATGACTTTTGTTTACTTTTTAGTTAAAGTTTCCTAATTTTGATAAAAAACTGTGAAAAATCGACAAAAACTATCGGAGGGAGGGAGTGCCTTTTTTTCGCTTAAACCACCTTTTGTTTCAGTGGAAAACGGAAGCAAAGGAACGAAAACAGAAAGTAAAGAATTACTCCGTATTTATTTATTTTGTCATAACATATTCGCCTAATTGAAATTTTAATTATAAATTACTCTCCACCGGTAATATTTATTAATAAAATTTTAAAAATTTTAACCAAGATAAAATTAATAGATTCATTTTTATACAATAATATATTAAAAATTCTATTTTATTGAAGTGTAAAAATTCATCTACATACATATTCGCCTAATTGAAAATTTAATTATAAATTACTCTCCACTTGTAATATTTTTTAATAAAATTTTAAAATTTTAAACAAGATAAAATTAATAGAATCATTTTTATACAAAAATATATTATCAATTCTATTTTATTGAAGTGTGAAATTTATCTAGTTTGACGAGAAAAGTCAAACTCAATGAATGAATTGGGATCAAAGTTGTATTTTTCTTGGTCTGGATGGTGAGAAAAAAGGGGACAAGAAGTTTGTGTTTTTTAATTTTCTTTATCTCCTCTATGTTTCTTTCATCTAAATCTACTTACTTATTTTGTTTCATAAAAAGGTTTAACCTTCGACTTGACAATAAATATCTTTTAAAAAATGAAATTGTGTTCTTGAATACAAAATTTTACGATCTATTTATGGGACGAAATAAGTATAAAAATTCAATATACTCTTTTACTTTCTTTCATCTATGTTTTTTTCTTTCCAATATTTTTCTTTCTATCCAATCCAAACAACAAGAGTGTAAACGAGATACACCATCCAATCAATAGTTTGAATGGAGGATGTAACAAATAAATCTTTAGTCACGACTTGACTTATAAAGGTTGAAGTCTCCATTAAGTATTTACACACATTTCATGCTAAATCACACCTCATGAAATTTTCTTTTAGGAATTGAATGGAACTCAGATCTAACAAGGAATGAGTGTGTCAGTCATTTACTATATCAACCAATTGCGGCATAATCCCGCTACGCCATTTCATTCGGTGTTCGGATTTGGGAAACCTCACTATATTCCACACCGAATTGATGAGAGATTTGCACTAATGAAATTTAACAAGAAAAATATATACTAACATGATAAAATTTGCACTAATTAATACTAAAATATATGTTATTTTTCAACGTAGTACTTAAATTTTTTTATTCTCTAAATAGTAATTGAATAATGTCTAGTGGTTTGAATAATGATGCCCAAGGGCGTTGAATATTTATTTAAGCAATAACTAGTGATACTATATTGGAAAATAAAAACATATGATACTACATTAAAAAATATTACGGAGTATGTTTTACTATCATTTAGGTAACTTCTCTATAAAATAATACACTCTTTCCTTCCCAAACCTAAAACCTTGATAATATAACACTTATTAAGGTAAAATTAAAAATGGCAATGACTTGGCCATTTTACCCTAGACATATTTTTCACTAATACAACGTGCAAAATCTATCACTTTTAAAATAAGAGAGATACTCTACAAAATAATTAGAAATATGAAAAAAGTAAGGACTTGTTTGGGAACAACATTTTCAATTAGAATTAGTGTTTTGCATAAGCTAGAAGCTGAAATTATTTTCAAATAAGTAAAAATGTAAGGGTTATATATATGGTGTTATTGGTTACAAAACAAGGAATTGATACTTTTATTTTGGGACGCCTAATTTGAAAAGTGAGATTTTAATTTTGGGATGGAGAAAGTATATAAAATATGAAATCAATTGCCTATTTTATTTTTAAAAACAAAGAAATACTTACCTAGAGCTAAACATGTTTTATATTCCAAAATACTAACACCGTGAAATTTGCACCGAATAGAACTAAAACATAAGTCATTTTCCAATGTAGGACTTGAACTTTTTTATTTTTTTTAAATAGGACTTAATAATGACTAGTGAGAAGAATAATGTCCAAGTGATGGTGGACATTTAGTTCAATAATGACTAATAGATAATGACCAATGGTCCTACACTGAAAAATAAAAACATATTGTCCTATATTGAGAAAGTCATTATGTTTTAGTTCTATTTAGATAAATTACCCCACACATAATGCCACAAGTTGAAAATAATTTTATTTACAAGTTGGTATAGAAATAAATAATTTAGTTTAACAAGTTGGTATAAGAATACATTAACTTATGTACTCCGTATTTCAATGTGTTATACCAAATTAAATTATGTATTTCAATTTTCAATGTGTTATACAGTGAAATTTTAAAATTTAATTCATTGATCTTTTGTCATGTTGATGTTAATTTGAGGATTAAAATTGTAATTTCACAATGATCATATATCTTTTGTGTCATACACAATTCGAGAGGTTAGTGCATTGTAGTCACTTTCTAATAAAAGCATGGTCTGTAGATGGGGTCAGAGTAAGTATTAACATTTTTTTTATTGTTCGAGATATCGAAATAGGTCACTAGACATATGGTGGATATCAATTTACACTCTTAACCCTTAAATTAACATAAACATGGCAAAAGATCAAAATAGATTATTTAGGAAAAGGTACGTACCTTTAAATGAAATATCACGGGAATACAATTGATAATGTAGATCATTAAAAACGAAAATCCTCTTTTATAAATGACAAATTATGAAACTTATTCTAACAGTAAATATAAAAAGGAACTATTAAAAAATGAGTCAAAAAATAAATACTCCATAGCATTTGAGGATGCACTTCATTTTGCCATTTTGGATATGTGGAAAGGACATGATTGTAAGATAACAGTGAGAATAGTCATAATGTGATGGTAGAGTGTGGTACGTTGATCACTGGTCAACAGTTACCAACATCCTTGCCGGTAGTGGAGTATAATAAGTGGTTGTGCGAGTGTGTGACACTGAGAGTGTGAGCTTCTATCTATATAAATTATAAAAAACGATATTAACCATTCTTTTTTACTATTAACATTCCAAATTAGACTACGAAAGAAGTGAATAATAGAAAATTGAAATTCAAATATCATTTCTCCAAGATAAAATAGGGATATTCACATTTAAATACTCCTCTTTCTCACTTTCCTTTTTATAATTCCGCCGCGTCTTCCGAAGTCCAAACACGGCCTGGTTGACCCTTCCCCCCACTCCTCCCCCTTCCACGTTACCTTCTTCACTCCCCCCCTCCCCACTCCCCACTCCCCACTCCCCCTATACATATATACCCTCAGCCGCCATTTTCCCACTCTCACTCCGCATTTCCTGCAAATTCAATTCAAATTCATATTCCCCGCCCTGAGGACCCCTTCCCGGCCAACTTGAAAATGGAGAGGCCGGAAAACGACCAGAACCACACCGTCTCCCCTTCCTACAGGGGCGTGAGGAAGAGGAACTGGGGGAAATGGGTGTCGGAGATTCGCCGCCCCAATAGCCGGGAGCGCATTTGGCTCGGCTCCTTCGACTCGCCCGAGAAGGCCGCCCGGGCATTCGACGCCGCCCTCTTCTGCCTGCGCGGCCGCAGTGCTCACTTCAACTTCCCCGACACCCCTCCCGACATCCCCGGCGGAGAATCCTTCTCAATCCACGAGATCAAGGTCGCCGCCGCCCGTTACGCGGACGCGGATTCCACGGCCATCGGGTCGGACCCGTCGCCGCCGTGGTCTTCTCGCGACGGGCACGGAGTGGAAGGTGAAATGACAGAAATGCCCTTCGGCGGCGAGTTTCTCCGCCGTGCCTCCTCCCCGGGCGCTCCTTCGAACGACCACGACTACGGTGTCGTTGCCGAGGAGAGCTTCGGGTACTTCCCGGGATTCGATGAATTTGCAAATGACTATTATGCCCCGCAAATCAGCGAATACATCGAAGACCAATACGATGGGTTCTCTTCTTCCCAGGGCTCTTTTCTCTGGAATTTTTGAAGCAATTCATTCGCTTTTTCTTGTAGAGAATGAATGGGTAATCATTTAATTCTGAATCTGGTCTCTTTTTTTTTGCCGGGAGGAATAAAAATAAAGACGTCCTAGCTGAAATTTATTTAGAGCTAGCTAGGTACAAGAGAACCATATATTCTAGGGTATATTAGGTATTAAGTTTTGTTTCAATTTGTATACTAGTTTCCCAATATATTTATTTCTTATCCACTCTCTCAATCTCTCATATTCTTATTTTACAGAGAAATATGTGGTAGAAGAAGAGGTGATATTAAATCTGTATACATTTTTGCTCCAATCATAGTTAAACATTCCAATTTATTGTGATGTGATTGACTACTTAAATTTTCTTTTGTTTGAGAAAATTGTTCTTAGACCCCGCTTTGTATATGGAATTCAAATTATGAAATTAGAATTTGGGACTTCAATTCCAATTCTGGTATTTGATAGCACAAAAATTAATTAGATTTGGAATCGACAATGCAAAAAAATGAACAAGAATTGGTGAATTCAGTTCTATGGAATTGAATATCATAAAATTTCAATTCTAATTCAATTTCATATACCAAATGAATCCTTAAAAAATTTGGTCCTACTCCCTATAAGTTTGTTCTTTGTTTCTTCATTCCAACTTTATGGCTCCGCTTGGGTCACAATATATTTTGAATATCATTTGGGTAGTACGTAATTTAGTAAACTTACGCTAAAAAATTCTTATATAATGTTTGGTTGGAGGATTTGAAAATGAAAGAAAAATGTTAATGAAAAGAAAAGAACATGATAAAAATAAGAAACTCACAATCTTTATTTCGAATAAAGGTTAAAAAAATTGTTGAAAAGTTAAAAAAAAGTACTCCCTCCGTCCTAAAACTACCTTCCCGGTTTGACCGGAGGTGGTTTTTAAGAGAGTTTAAAAATTGAGTTGACCTTCCTAAAATGCCTCTGAAAACCTTCTTTCTCCCTCTTGACACCGGACCAAAACATGACCAAAAACACTGGCCTTCTTGCATGATGTTGTCTTCTTTTAATAAACACAAAGTGTCATGGTTCTTGAATCTAACATTAGGTTCTAAAACAAAATCAAAGGTCAAAATTGCTGCTAAACAAATGTAAATAAAATAAATGAAATTGGTCCAAGCAACGAGACGAAGGCAAATTTGGGGATCTGCTCCCTCTTCACCGATTCTAAAACGGAGTGGCGACGGCGACGGTGGCTGCAGTCTCTCTGGCTGCAGTCTCTATGTGCACAATGAGATGAAGGCAGATTTGGGAGATCTGCTCCCTCTTCATCGTTTTCTTTGGGAGATCTGATCGGCGATGGTGGAGCGAAGATTAGATCTGGATATTAAAATAGAGAGAGAAGAAGAAGATTGGATATAGATTTTGAGGGGGAGGGGGAGAGAGACGGAGGAGAGAAGCAGCAAGTTGAGAGTGAAGAGAGATGCGAGAGACGGTTGAGAGAGTTGAGGGAGGGATCCAGTAGGTTGAGAGAGTTGAGGGAGGGATAAAATAGTCAATTCATACACTTTTTTAGGGAGTGGGAAGGTAGTTTTAGGACGGAGAAAAAAGAGAAGTGGGAAGATGGTTTTAGGACGGAGGGAGTAATAAAATATATGTTGAAATTTATTTAAAAGAAAGAGAATAATGTCCACATATTTGTTTCCTAAAAGGAAACTGTAGTCTAAAGTTGATTTTAAAACATTTCAAAAACAAGTGTAAAGTCGTTTGAAAGACAAAGAGAGGAATTGCTAATGACAAATTGGTTACTACTTGTTAGGTTTCTGAACTTTTTCTACTTAAATACAAAAAATTGTTTTTCTCCTTGTTTGATTACTCTTTCCCCGTTGAACTCACTCCCAATGAGAATTGCTCAAGTCACAAACGTTTTGATCACAAGCAACATAAGCTTGCCATTTATGCATCTCACCAAGCGAAAAAAATATTTTAAATAATTAAAAAATAAAACTTAAATACACACGTAACAAATTTATAGATGGGAGAAAGACCAAAGTAGGACTAAAACATTAAAAATATACCAAAATAAGACTTCAATGTTTTTATTCCCGAAATAGGACTTACATTACCAAACATGGTCATATACATTACCAAAAAAGTATAATAATTTACACATGTACACTGCCACATTACCACAATGCAAAGTTACATTACCACAGTGCAAAGTCCTATTCCGGGAAAAAAAAACATGAAAGTCCTATTTTGGTACTTTTCTCTATGTTTTAGTCCTATTTAGGATAATTTCTATTTATAAATCTAGCTTGTAACTAAAGTATTTGTGACCCTAGCATTTCTCAGCTTCAATCATCCATTAAATAAAAATTATACTGCTCCGTATAACATATTAACGCAAATAAATCTCATTAGATCTACCTTCAGAATAATTTTAACAAATTATTTAGTTACATTAATGTCATGTAATTTTTAACTAATTAATGATTAGAATTTGTCTTATTTGGCAAAAAAAGCCAATCCAAATGAATAAATCCAGCCAAAAATGCTCAGTTGTGAATTTGTAACTCACGAAAAAAATTCCAAAATCTTTTTTGTGAAGTCCAAAATTTTTATAAAGTTATTCTAAAGCCCCCATATACGGACCTATTGTTTTCCTTCCGCATGAGAAAAAGGACACAACAGCACACATATTATATGGGGGAAAAGGCAAACTGTGGGGCACGTCCTCAACCTAGGACTCCAATGCCTAAATATACTTGGCAGGAAGGCATATAAATAAAGAAAGTACTAAATCACCTCATTTAGCTCTTCTCTTTGACCCTTTCCTCTTGCCCAATTTGGGGCCTTTGATTGAGAGTGCAGCTGCAACACTCTTCCCCTCCAAACTCTTTGTCATCTTCACCACACTTGACATACCTTTCCTTGCAGATGCCCGGTGCTCAGGCCGGCGGCTAATCATCTTGCGGTCAAGAGGCCAGTACGCATATGGCTCGAGTTTCCCCTTGCGTGATGTGTCACCACCTGCCTTCTTGCTCGCGTACTCGCTTCCCGTGTAGGCCCATCCAGAGTCTGTTGTTTTTCTGCGTTTCTGTGTTTTCCTAGAGGACCCCACTTCACTCCTTGCACCACCATCCGCCGCCGCCTCCTCTCTGTCGGAGAGTGAGGGCTTGTTCTTCTTTGGCTTGCAATCTTCATCGCGAATGATGAGATGACCCTCTGCGTCTATCTCCATCTCTTCATCATCGGACTCTGGCTTTCGCTTGCGGGTCCCACATGATTTAAGAGCAAACCTTGTCTTCTGTTGATCCAGCAAGTCAAGGGGCTCATCATCTTCTTGATCAAACAAATCCTCTTGCAAACTCTTGGATGCTCTACGTGTTTTCTTGGAGCTGAAATTTTTGAACAACGTTTCTCGTGACTTTACTCTTTTCTTTTATATCTTGAATTTTTCAATTATCAATAGTAAAAAAAACTCAAACCCACCGTGATGAACATGCCTCTGACCTCTGCATTGATGTGGCCCGACCTCGTCGACCAGAAAAACTTTTCACACCCGCAGACTCTCCCTCACTATCAACGCCAAAATCCGAAAAAACTTTTGTATGATTCCATCTACTAAGCCTGAAACAAGGATGGGTACTTAGAAAATACTACGGTAATCTGTAAAATGATAGCATAATGCCAGCACAGCTGAGATCCTGTTTGGGCTAACTTTAAGGGCAACACACGTGCTTGGTTATTACTTATTAAAGCACTTTAAATGCCTTAGAAAATCTTAGATATATACGAGGATAGAGAAAAACCTGGAGGTTGTTGCTTTTGATATATGAGATCTACTTTCATCAGAGCCCCCATCGAACTTCCTTTCTCTCCTGTCCTTAATCTGTGCTTTCAGAAGAAGCAACTTAATATACATGAATCATATCTCCCAAAAGCATCATTGTATTTAAGGTGAAACATTTCTAACCTTTCTTATGTTGGTGAGAAGCTTCATGTGCTCCTCTGGCATTACTGCCTTAACAGCATCAAAGCCACACTTCTTGATGAGCATTTCAAGTAGCAGCTTAACCTAAAAATAGTATTCAGCAAATGCTCACATATACGAGCCCTATGAGGTTCCTGAATTGAAAATTACACACGATACAAGAAGGGCGGCAGACCTTAGCTTTAAAATGGCTTTTAGTACTGTCTTGCCAGCTCATTAGGCCTTCCACCATGCCTCTTAAATGAGAGTGCAATCCTTCAGCTTGTGATTTGGCTACTAATACCTTCAAGAGACCTAAATTAGCCTGCATTTGTGAAACAGTTAAGAGCAGTATGATGGGGTACCATTTGTGGATAAAACTACTGAACTGAAAAAAATACACAAATAAAACCAGACAACTTCAACCCACCTTAATTATTTCCTTATTCTTTTTCCTAAGAAGGAGAAATGCAGATGGAAGGACATTGAATGAAGCCACAACAAGATCCGTGAATTCGTAGGCCAACCGAGCTAAACCTTTTGTTGCCGCGCTAATCATGTGTGGTGTCTCCCCAGCAAGGCCGCCAGCAACCTACCACAAAATACCAAGTTTAAGCTACTTTGTAAGTTGAGAATATAAAACATATTTTTTTTCAGTGCGGACACTTAATAAAGACGTAAAAGAACTCATGCACAACAAATACCACACAAGGTATACCATGACAAAAAACTGCTGTAAATGCTCCTTTTTTCCACCTCTCTCTTCATCCACACAAGCATGGCCAATCTGGACGAGGATATCATATGCCCTATTCCTTGTCCTTTTGTTAGCCTAAAGGCATGGAACAAATGTCAATTATTATCACGAAGATATAGCCCATGTTAGGCACATATGAGGATACAAAAAAGATAGATTTATAATATGTAACACAATATAAACTGTGAAAAACAGAGACTACACCTCTTTGAGGGCAAGTAGAATTTCTGTCAAAAAAGAAGCAACAACTTCACGTCTCCTCTGTTCAAAGTTATCCTGAGCATTATCCCATGCTATGCAGGGTTAGAGCATGTGGAAAGCATCAAAGAAAATGATACAAGTACATAGATTGGATAGCCGCATTATTCCTCACCTTGGATACATGGACAATCAAGAAATATAAGCAGTCAAGTCTGTGACGCTTGGCTGAAAAATGGCATGCTGGCAGTGCTCCAACCATAGCATTTAGCAACTCCTCAAGCTTCCTTGAGGTAAACTCGTCAGATTTCTATTCATGAAGATCCATAAAGTTTGTTACTCCATGATAGTAAAACAATCTGGTACAAAATGTACAATCCCAACTCTGTTGGGGTATGGGGGTGAAGATGTACAGTCTTACCCCTGTAAAAACAAAGAGACTGTTTCCATTAGACCCTAGACACATGGATGCATCCATTGCCCAAAACTCTATGGAATGTAAGAAACAAAAGAAGTTTAATATTCCATTTTGATTTAGTCCATTGTGCCCAACACTAAAACGTTGTCAATAGTGACTCTTTTAGCTTCATTGGCAATGAACAAAACTCCATGATGATGATGATAAGAATAATAATACGAATATGTAGTAGTAAAACATTGTTATTATTCATCCATGAAAATTACTATTAGTAATAATAAAATGAAGGTATTTAAAAGTTTTGCGACAATATGTATCCTTACTGAAATTATTTTTTTGTTATTTAAGGCAGGGCAGAGTTTTGGGGTAGTAGAGTACTCATCTTTTTTGAACAATTATGAAACATGTGGTTCAAGAATATTGGAGTGGCATTTTAAAAACACATGCTACCATGGTTCGGCAACAGTTTAAAGAGTCCACTAACTCCCTCCATCTGAATTTAGTTGTTCACTTTCTAAAAAAAAAACTCATTTTTAAAAATTGATTTTTAAATGTCTAATAAGTCCTTCAAATGAATTTGTCACTCCCTCATGTCAACAATGATCATACCTGTTTCAAGCATACTTTAGACAATTCACCATAATATTTTATTGAATATAGAGGTAGATCACTAATTTGGTACAAACAAAAAAAAGTGGACAACTAAATCTTGAGGGAGGGAGTAGATTTGGTATTTCGCAATACTCTGTTCTAAAAAATGTGTGGTTCATAAGTATTTCAATTAGAGACTGTAGGACACGTTTTTTCGCTAAGATATGATCACTACTCCTAACTAAAAACACAATCCAATGTGTAAACATCACAAAACAAATGTAAGATATAGTGAAATACACAAATGTGTAAAATTCTGTGCGACAATATAAGCAGGAAATTTTACTTGAAGCATGATCGAAAGAACTTTATATGCTCTTTTCTGGACTAATCCCTCATCATCCTGAAACGCAAAAAGTAAGAGAAACGGAATTCAATTCAACATCATCCATTCATCCTGCATGTTGATCCCATCTATGGTAGGCCAGCGGTATGAAATTTAGTGTTAAGTGTTAACACTACACACTTAAGCAAAGTGCTAAAGTACAATAAGAGACAAATAACTAACCTTCAATGCAGACTCTATTACGCTGAACAATAGATCAATTTCCTTGGAATCTAATCCAGGCAACAATGAAACTGCCAGATCAAATAGCTGAGCCCTACATAATGTATTATAAGGACTGCTCAATGACTACTCAAGTACTAGCTAGTATACTTCATTTGAAACACTTTAGTTTAGAATCATGGAATGCAGGAGTTCCAGACAGTTTATAAGATGAGGAAAAGTTTAGAGGGCATAGTATAAATCTTACCTCATTAGTGGCAATGAAACTTTACCAGAAGAACTATCCACCTGCATTGCGTTAGAATCTTTGGAGCACTCTATTTTACTAGCCTCTTGTGTTACCTTCAAGAGCTTTCGCATGGTACTCGAGAAGAACCCAGTGACTACCTTTTTATCTGAGATAGAAGCGAGATCACCTATAACTGTCTGTTACATCACATGCATAATGCATTATAATCCAGTCATAAAATACACTCCATATAGAATTTATATCTCGAATGTAGACAGAAAAAATTGAGAGTAAGAAGATGACTTAGTTTGCAAATTTGCAAAATAGGAACTTTAACTCAAAAACAGTGTGCAAAAGAGGCTGATTTTTTTGCTATTTAATTGCTGCAAAAACGTGGTGACTCAAAACATGAATCAGTATTTTGTGATGGTTATATAGATTTACATATTTGCATTAAAAACTACCTCTTTACAAAAGCAAGATGATTTATTTCCTGCCCAAAGTTTCAGTTGTAAATAGGCCAGGTGCCGGGTGGCTTGTTGGGTTAGGTGGTTGATTAATTATTATGCGGTTATCTCATGCCAGTTGCCACCGCCAACCCACATCATCATCAGTTACGCATGCTTCACTCTCTCCAATCCATCCACAACTTCTATTTTTAACCGCCCATCTTCTTATCTATTCCTCTATACTCACCGCTGCTCAGTGCTCACCACACAATTCCTTCAAAATTGACCATTGTTCTTCCCTCTTCATTTCAGACGGAGAGTTACGATCTCAGCCACCTAATTTTTCTTCTCCTTAGCATTCTGAGCCCTGGGTAGAAACCCTTAGCGTTGGAAAGGTGACGACACAAAGAGAAGGAGGTAACGATGCAGAGAGAGAACAGATGTCAGCGCTGGTCTAGGGTTTCAACCCTAGCACATCCTATGTTTGAATACCGGTAACAACTATTCTAGTTTCTCATTATAGTCTTAGAAATTTTGGTGTTGAAAAGGCAGGGCAATTTTGAATCCAACTTGAATCTTTTCCAGGCCTCTGGTGTTTCCAAGGCAATTTTTAGCACTGGTGGTGGGTATGGTGGCTCTGGCGAAGGTAATGCAATAAGAGGAGGCCATGGACAGTGGTGGCCATAGCAAGCGGTCATTTCTCACATGGTACATCTTTGTCACTACTATCTATTTAAACTGTAATTCATTTTTACGAATTAAAAGCTAAAATTTCCTGTCTATTTTACCTTCATAGTAGTAAAATATAGCTCAGTGGATCTTGAGAAGAGCAATGAGCCTGTTTGGCGGAGTTTTATTTGAGTGAAATGCATTTAAGTTTCATACATGTTGAGTAAATGTGCTTATTTGTATGTAATTAATGAAATCAGGTTCTACAAGTCTAGTTATCACGGCGCCAAGGCGAGGCGCAGCGCCAGTCTACCACCATGACACCTCGACGACTAGGCGACCGCCTAGACGACAAACAATTAGGCGACCTCCTAGGCAACCTAGACGGCGACACATAAGAAATCAGGATTGGTATACATTAGTAACACTAAGTAACACTAATTTAAATATAAACACATGTCTTTTCTAAACCTAATCAAAATTTCAAATACACAAAAAATATAAACACACCATAATATGAAAAAAAATGAAATAAGAAATATGATTAAAACACAATGTATGACTTCATAGAGCAAAGTAAATATTGAGTATGAAAAAAGTCACTGACTAAAAGGCATAAGAATTTTCAAAAGGCGATGCCTACCAAGGGGAGGCCTAGGAGAGGCAAGGGATGCAAAATAAGGCAAGGCGATACAGCAAGGCAAGAGGAGCTGACCACTAGGACGCCTAGGTGACGCCTTGATAACTATGTCTACAACAACAACAACAACAACCCAGTTGAATCCCACTACAGAAGGGTCTCGGGAGGGTGTGTGTACAAGTTCATATATAATCTTAAAAAAATAAATCTTAAGAACCAAAATGAAAGATTTTGGGAGGTCTGAGTTGTGAAAGTCAACCACATACATACTAGCAGAGGAGGTGCTCGATCAAATACCGGAATGATTTTTGTGTTTTTTATTAGTTTTTCTGGAAAACAAATGATTTTCCAGATTGGTGGACTTAATATAAGATTTGGATAAATAATTGTTTGGTTTGGAAATGAAATGTTTAAAGAAAGAATTTCTAGATTGGTGGAAATGAAATGTTTATAAAATATTCTACTTTGTATGAATATTAGCAATTAGTGGAAGTTTTATGCTTAGATATATTTCAGGTTATGAGTAGTGAAATCTGTTTGATGTTAAGTGGATGGTTACACAAGTAAAAAAAGGTTTTATTGATGAGCATATACCACAGATTCATAAGGGGTTGTTTTCTTATAAGTTTTTGAGTTAGTTATGTATCTTTTTTTACATCATGCATGTGTCAATCGACTTTTTTCTTTGTACGTTTCTATTTTTTGCTCTTTCCCCATCTTTTTTTATTAATCATAGTTGTTTCATGTTAAAATATGTTCCACTGGTGATTACCTTTTTTAATGTTTCATTGAGATTTCTTGGCAAATAATAAGTACCTTCCCTACTTTTCAGTCAAGTGTTGCATGAAGGAGCACAGCATGTCTCCACAAGTTCGGGCTCGAAGCCAGCAACTTCCAGGGCATTCACTGGTTAGTGGTTACTATTTTTGGGGGGTTTTCATAAGTATTCGTTCAAGATGGGGAATGCAGGAAATGGTTGGGAAATAGAAAAAACTAACAGAGAGAATAAGCACTGAAACAAGCTTCGTAACGGGTCAAGATTGAAGGAATGCATTCACAGAAGTCCCTATTGATAATTGTTATGCTTATTCCTCCAGTTGGTATGGGAAGGATAATTAAAGATAACTGGGTTGGAGATTACAGACCAGAGTAATATATGGAATACATTGTCTTTTCTATTAATTTATGTAAAGTGATTTACACTGTATTAAGTTTGTTGTTTGGTTTAGATTTCACAGGGAAAGCAAATACAGTTAACAGATTGATTACAACAAACCTATAATATTCACGATAGTGTATTTTACAAGTTATAGTAATTTACGGAGTATTTTTCATCCTAAGAAATTCTTACAATTTTATGTTAGCCAATTTTATGAAATAATATCAATGTATAAATTAGAAAAATATTCTTATTGTGCAACACACGGGTAAAAATTTAGTAACCATAATGGAAAGAACAAAATTGTTAGAATTTCAGATAGAGATATTCTCAATTCCATGTGACAGAAAGAACTGAACTGAAGAGAGTACCTATTAGCAATAAAACAATTTTCATCGTACGAATAAATTATGTTGTTCAACAGTAAATATGCGATAATACTATGTTAAACTAGTAAAGAACTTATTTTAAGTTACTGTACAGCCATGATTATGTAGGATTCAGTCTAGTAAACATACTAGATTTATAGTTTGAATTGAATACAAAATTAAAAGGGAGAGGAATTTATTTAGCACTGTGAGGAATATTTAAAAATTACCTGCAAAGGTCCAACAGTGTCTTTTGAAGAATTCATGAAGGCACCAGAAAGAAGCGGCAGTAATTTGCTAGCAGAGACCCGTATAACACTCAAATTATCAGATGCAACTTGTGTGTTGTAATGTGTAATTGCTCGCTCCTTGTGAATGTTCATACCCACATTAGATGGATCATGTTTTCCCTCTACAATGTTCTTGTTCTGTTCAATGAGAATGTGCAAACTGGAGCATATTATACCATGAATATCAGGCTCTTCAAGCAATACTCTATGTAGTGCCTTCTCCAAATCCTTGAAACTGTCAGCAGTGTCTAGAGGGTAGTTGCAAAATGATGGCAACAATGACCATAAAGAGTGTACAATTCCATCAGTAGTTCTCGCAGAGATGATCTTTCCTCCTTCCTCAAACTGCAAAAAAAATGTAAAAAATCATAGACCTACCAGCAGGAAAGAGAAGCAAATATGTGGGTAAAGCAGGCAGAAATAAGACATTTGGCAGCAAAGTCATACCGTGGCAGACCTCTGCTTCATAGTTCCAATAATGGACATAATTTTCTTGGTAAAGAAGCGTAAATGAGCACCAACAATGTAATGTTTCAGGATAGGAAAAAGCCACAAATTGGCCTCTGATAAATTCTCAGAGTCCAAATTAAGAGGAACAATGCTCAAAAAAGTTTCAGGTCCCATAGCACCAACAGCTGATCCCACACATTCATGTAGCTGCAATCAGCAAACCAAAACTAGATCGCATTGCTTCCAATAATAATGAAAAAGGCCAGAAAATGGTAATTGTATCATCTATTCATATAAGAATAAATTAAAACTATATGTAAAGAATCTCAGGATTCTCAGCCATCAAGTAGAAATTTTCAACCCACACAACAGAAATAACTAAATGGAGCCATTATCAATTAACCAAAGATCTTTCTGTTAATAAGTCTCATTTTCTTAGAGCCTTACCCGTTTACGATATGGGAAATCTTCATCAGGTAGCTTTTGCATCTCAGCCAAATTTCTAAGGGCTCCTTTCAAGAAGTACGAAGAATATTGACCTGAAAGGAAAATAAAAGAACGAAGATTACTCCTTATTTTAAGTGTCTATTAAACAAATAAAGTAAGACAGAGATGATAAATTAGAAAAAGAAAACCTGATAATAATCTTAATGCGCTTTGCAATCACAAGAATTGGCTTGTTGCATATAAGAATATAGGGATGGAAGTCATGAAACTATTTACCAAGACTATATAACTAGAGAGAAGGAATGCAGTTACCTAGTTTGTCAAACATTGTTGAAACAATTTCAAGTGAAATATCCCAAACTGCTGCATATTGATAATCAAGCAAACTTTCAACAATTGCGCACACTTTCTCAATAATAGTTGGAGCTGATTTCCTTTTTCCGTCATTAGAACTCAACACAGCCTGATCGACACCTTTTTTTATAATGCTGTCATCAATGCACACATTTATTAAGCTCTTAGAAGCTTCCTTTGCAGCTAACAAAGCCTCCTCATGTTCAGAAACCAACACATCTGCAATCCACAGGGAAAAAATACAACCAATCGTATTTCATGAGTTAAAAATTGGCTCTACTGAAATCAATATACCTATTTCCATGGATTAAAGCAATTTTTCCTCCCAACCCCCTCAATCACCCCCAAACAATTTACTTTGAAACTGTGTAATCGTAAAATTATTTATGACGATGAATTTTCGGGTAAAACAGAGACAATGGGGAAACAACTAACCACTTAGTTTGCTGAATACCAAAGGGAGCTTAACCACACAAATCTGCCTATTAAGGGAATATATTCTTTTCATCCCAACACCTAACAAGCGAACAGTAAATGCTGTGTTATCAGCTGATGACTCATTAGTAGAAATTGACATGGCCAATGAGCACAAAAGGTCCAAAAGCACTTCTGGTGAAACTTTTGTTGGGTGGATACAGAGTGCATTGATGGCATCTGTTACACATCTAGTAACAAGAGGTTGACGCAATTCCAAGAGTGTTTTGAAGTACTTCAGAATTTTCACTGAAGACTCCCTAGACATAAATGGGAGACAAATTTTAAGTGCATCAAGAATGTACAGAACTTCATGGGCTCGTTTTGGGCCTTCAGAAGAATTTTGGTTTGATTCTCCTTCATGTGCTCCTATTGGGGCTTCAGAAGAATTTTCGTTTGATCCTCCCCTAAGTAGATGAGCAAATACATTCTGGATGGCTTCACTTGCTGGTGCCAATAAAGTTTTGAGTGAAGATGAATTCTGAAATTTTTGTAGTACTTCATGAAGACAAATGTGAGACTGTTTCCTTACCTGTTACCATCACCAGCCAAAATAAAAATGATAAATGTGACCATTTTAAAGAAGATCAGCACTTGCAAAACAAACATCTTTTGGCACATTTCTATTATCAAAAGAAAATACAGAAGGTTCTGCATGCACAATCATACTCTGTTACACATTAGCTTTAGCGTTTTGAAAATATTCTCCATTGGTAGCTTTTGGTGTTGTATTTTCATCTAAAATGCTAACGCTAATCACAAGCACTATTACCAAATGAAGCCTCACTCCAAAGGGCTAACACCCCAACTTTTAAGTGGATAACTGGATATTTATGGACAGCGTCAGATCAAGCATGAAGACTTAACTATAAGGTTACATCTAATTGATTACTACATGCACTACCATAAATTCAGATTTTACACTTCCTTCCCACTAGAACATATTGAATTTAGGTACCTACTGATCAAGTAAAGACAGAATTTTGATATTAAGCAGGGAACAGACAGGTGCTCATAACTAAAGATATTGCCCTGTATCTTAATTTTAGTAGAAGAAAATCACAAAACAAGAAAGAACCCATAATCAATTCCCACTTTATACCACCCAGTACCAACAAAGACCCCAACTTTTAAAAATTCAAAAAAACATTAATGCTATAAGGTAGAACAAGTCCTTTAAATGATCCACGACTCCTGTTTAAAATCAAACTTGCATCAGTTTTTGGAATGAATATACTAACTTTTGGTCGACCATCCGCCACAAAACCAAGCAGAAGACCATAGAGTTCAGCTATATCAACCCAGCTCGCATTTTCTCTGACAATCAAAAGATAAGAATTGCACTTTAGACACGAGATAATCCCCTGGTCGCCAATCTTTTTCTGGGTAAGAATCCGGATGATGAAATTTGAAACACAATTGAATTGCTTCAGCAGCACAGCTTTGCTGATTCTATAAATCGCGAGTGACAGAATGGTCGAGAGAGCATCAATGATGTGAGCCTGGGGCTCCACTGCTTCAGCCGTTGATAGGCGTTGGAGTGATGAGAAAGTGAGGCCAAAGTAGGCTACGGGGCTAAGAGGAAAGTTCTGGTCCTTAAGCTCCTGTGACATTTCATTAATGGCGGCACATATATGAACGTGAGAAGCGTCCATGGAATCGCTGAATTGAGATAAGACAGAGGAGCCGAAATCATCAGCGTCGACTAATTCCATATGGTTCATATCCATGAAGTTGGGAGTATTGATAGGGTTCGGATCCTTTGAAGCAGAGGCAAACCAGACAAATGGCTAGGCGACGCAGGGTTCAGGGATAATCTGCTATGGAGGTTATACCCGGACTCCTGGATAGTCTGCAATTGATAAAACAAATTTAAAGAACAAATACGCCTGAATCGCGCCAAGGCCTCTTTGCGGCAGGTGTCGGAGACAGAAGGCGTTGGAGAAGGCCGGTCGCCGGACACAGAAGGCGTTGTTCGTCGAGGTATGGAAAGAGGAGGAGGCGCAAAAGAGAAATATTGTACTCCCTGTCAGATTAGGGTGAGAGCTTTGTAACTTTTTCTTTTAGGCCGGGTTCATGGCCACTGAATGACAAAGGAACCCTACCGAGCTCCGTTCATAAAAATTGTCTCTAATCCCCCGGTAAACCCCCTCGCCAAGTCCCAACCCAAACTAATCACTCCACCTACGTCAATTGCACCTCGTAAGTGTAAAGCCAAAACTTTTGACTTTAAAGTCAATTGACGTAGGTGGGGTGATTAGTTTGGGTCGGGACTTGGCGGGGGGTTTATCGGGGGTTAGAGGGGATATGAATCATCAATTTTATGAACGGAGCTCCGTAGGGGGACAGTGGCTTCCGTGACCACTGAATTCCAGTGGCCATGGAACCGAGCCGTTTTCTTTTACCACAAAAATTAAATAAGCAATGCTAGGGTACACCTACCCCAAATCCCAAATGTACATCACCCTCTTCTCTACTATTCATTTTTATTTTATTTTTATTTATTACTTTTTCTGACTTTCTTGCCTTTTTTATGTGGACAAGGACGGGGTAGGAGACAAATGGAATACACCTTTCCCTAGCATTTTTCAAATTTAATTCTAAGGTTAGGACTTAGGACTAGTTGTTTGTGCTTGTATTTCCTCCAAAAAAGAATGCCACATTTTCTTTTTCAATAATAACAAAAAATTTTGTTTATTTATGTTTTTCATTAATTATTTGATAAAATAAAATATTTTTGACACTTTTTATTTCAAATAATCTGTCATGGAGTAGTTTTAAAATATGTAAATTTTACTTTTTATTTATATACTAATATTTAAATAAAATGAATTGAAAAAACTTGAATTTTTATGAAATGTAGCAAACATTTTGGAATGGAGAGTATAAAATATGAAGTCAATGGTGGTGTTAAAATTGTGATTAAAATTCTATCAATATTAACTTTTCTTCTGGTTTGAGTGGTAAGAAGCTCACTCCCTAAGATTCATCAGAATATTCGACCAAGTTCGAGCCCCAATGGAGCCAAAAGCATTGTTTCTTTTAATGTCATTAAATTGAAAAATGTATAAACAGATACTACATTGTAATAGAATATATAGCATTCAAAAAAATTCTATCAACATAAGAGCATCAACAACCCAAAATTTTTTCAACAAGTCTCTTCCTTATTTTTTACGATAGAACACTCCAAGCCACATAACCCGAATAAACAGATTAACGAACTGAATTGCTAGTAAATTGGTATCCAAACAACTCAATTCTAAAATAACTTTTACTCCCTCCGTCCCAAAAAGATTTACGCCTTTCAAAAAAATTGTGTCCCACAATCTCGTACCCATTTCTATTAAAAAATCACTTTTACTCTTACTTTTTCAAACCCTACCTATCACATCATACCTTTTTTTCTAATAATCTACACATTACATCATACTTTTACCCATCACATCAAGGGTATTTTTGGAAAGTCAACACAAAATTATCCTTCCCTTAATTTCAACTTTAGTCAAAATATGCAAATCTTTTTGGGACGGAGGGAGTATAACATTTAATCCAAAACTCAAACATCATCGGAGTAACTGAAAAAGATTACGGAAGCCTTTAATAGAATCTCAATAACTTAGGAATTTAACCCATAAAAATAATAAATATTGCTTAAAAAATAATTAAATAAACAAGTCTTCAATTGCAACCACGCACATCTCTTTGGCCTCATCGTCCTCCGGGATTGACTCCAGGTTCACCTTGATCTTGATTACATACTTTTCTCACCAATTCACTTCACAACATTCATACACAACATTCAGCTATACATGTAGATGACCTCACTAGTTCATAACATCACACAATATCATGCATACAAGTTTATCATGAATACCAACATAACAATTCAATTCATAAAATGTTAGGAAATGATACAAGACATTATCCCTTTATTACTTTAGTCATCTAACTTACATACTTGGCACAACAACCTATTCTAGGTATAGCTTATTCTAACTCTGACTTGTTTATTGGAATCATGATCTTCTCTTTCAGAACAAAGACCAACTCAACCAACTCGGGAGTTCCTCATTGGCTGGGTGAGATCCTTGTCCCCTTTGGAACGATAGTTCATTGATCATCGTGCGTACATTTGTTCCCAAATAATAATTGGACCTAGCAAGTGCCACATGGCTCTAACCTTTGTATACTTATGGCATAATTTGTCTATATTTCACTCAAGTTAAATTCTAAAATTCCTTTAGGTTCATATGTTACTTTAATATTACATTACACTCACAAGTGCATATCTCATAAAATAGGTATAATCATGTCCAACATAACCAAACATCATCGAAGATCGGCCTAGCGTTGGGTGTGAATACTCATGCTTAGCGTTGTATGATGAACTTTTTGCTTTTCTCACCAATTCACTTCACAACATTCATACTTTCATTGCATTCAAATATCATCATTTTCGATAGCTTTCTAGAGCCATTTTGTGTGGAGGTTGAGTTGTTCTTGAGCGTACTTAGTTTACTCATAATCTACTCTATAAGAGAGCCTCATTCTTGAGTGTATTCGTGTTCTTAGACACTTTGAGAGAAAGTATTTCTCTCGGTAGATTCAAAGGAAGGGATGTTTCCTTTGAAGGACTCGTTGAGGTTCGTGTAACTCGAACTCTCAAGTAGTAACGGTTTGTTAAGCACCCGCAAGCTTAACGAGATAGTAGTGTAGCTCGAGAGAGTCTCTCGGGAGGCTGGATTAGCCACAAGTTGTGGTGAACCAGGGTAAAATTCGGTGTGCCTCTTACTCTTCTCTTTACTTCTCTTTTAATTTTTTAATTCCTGCGATTTCTACGATCAAACGCTATTCACCCCCCCTCTAGCGTTGGTCTATTATTCTAACAGAAACAACCTCTTTGGTCTTGTTCCTTCCACCGATGCTTAAGTCCCTTCTTCATGGACGGATATGAATTTGTTGTAGCTTTGATTCTTAGCTTTGATGCACAATATGATAATGATGTTTTGTCACCCTTTTGTCATTATCAAAACCTAAAAGACATTGGGCAAATGACATTGCAAAAATATATATTCATGATAGCACATTGTCCAACAAACATATCACAAATGACAGCAATCTCAAAGAAACCTTTATTGCTAGTCACATAAAGAGATCCTGAAATACGGCGAGTCATAAGATAAAATCCTTTCAAAAAAACAAGCAACCTCTCTACCTTCTCCCAGTCACCAGATTCAGGAGGCAATTCGTCTTTAGGAATGTCTTTTCCAGTTGGCAAAGATATACCACTAAAAAGATGTTGAAATTTCATTGCATTATCCAACATCATGAAAGTTGAATTCCAACGTGTGGGAACATCAAGAGATAAAGAGGACTTACTACCAATATTTGCCTTTTGAACAAGATCATTAAACCTTTGCAATCTTGCAGGAGAGTTCCTAACATATTTAACACAATGTCTAACTCTACCAATCGAATCACCTTGTTCTTTTATGCCATCCCACACAATAAGATTGATAATATGAGCAATACATCTTACATGCAAGTACTCTCCACCACTAAAACAATCAATTCGTTGAACCATTTTTATAAGGTGCTTACTAGCAAGATCATTCGAACTAGCATTATCAACCATAACTGTAAAAAGTTTGTCCTTGATACCCCAAGCCTCTAAACATGCCTCAACAGCTTTACCAATATCATCACCTTTATGACTAGAAATAGGACAAAAATTTATAATTTTTTGTGCAATTTCCAATCATTGTCAATGAAGTGAGCAGTGAGACACATGTAATTAATCCTTTAGATTGAAGTCCATGTATCAGTTGTCACACTAATTCTTTGACAAGAATGTCTAAACATATCTTTCAGCTTCAACTTCTCATTCAAATAAATATCATAGCAATCACGAGCAATGGTCGTACGGGAAGGAATGTGTGTAGGACCTCATGCGCTACCAACTCTTCTAAAACCAATTGGTGTTAGAAGAGGCGCATACCCTAGCCTTATAGTGCATTCAGCACACAAGCGCCCACGACATTCGATTGTGACTTAGCCCACATAGCCTCCGCCACAGAACAATTGCTGCACACATGACCAACAATCTCCCCCTCAGCAATTGCTCCCGCTGGGAATCGAACTCGTGACCTTGGCTCTGATACTACTTGTAGGACCTCTGGCGCTACCAACTCTTCTAAAACCAATTGGTGTTAGAAGAGGCGCATACCCTAGCCTTATAGTGCATTCAGCACACAAGCGCCCACGACATTCGATTGTGACTTGGCCCACATAACCTCCGCCACGGGACAATTGCTGCACACATGACCAACAATGTGAAATCTAGGGCAAGCAATAGACATAAAATACTTAAAACCAGGTTCCTCAACATGCCTAAAAGATAGCTCATCAATAATTGTCATCCTAGACAAAGCCTCCCTCACATCTTTTAAATTCACAGTTCCATATTTCAATTTATTCTCTCCAGGCCATCACCACCACAATTATCCCCATGAGTTAAAACCAACTCAGATTGTTTTCCTTTTCCTTTATCTTTATTGGCAGGATTACCTAGACATATTTCTGAATGATTCTTGACATTTTTTGAGCCATTTAGATTACTGTGAGCGGAAAAAGTTTTATCACAAAACTTACATTCAGCTCTTAGAAAATCACCTTCCAAATACTCAAGGTAATTGTGCCAATACTCCGCTCTTCTCTTGCTCTTTCTCACTAAATACCTTCGACCATTTACAAGAACTTTATTTGGTGGCAATTCCTTCTTCAAATCATCAAGATTTGTTTTGCTTGCTGCATGAGAGAGTGTTGATCACTACTAAGGAATTGGCTTTTTCCATCGCAATATAGGCAGCGCACATTTTAATTTCGATGTGTAATAGTTCTAAAAAAAATTCTCCATCAAAAAATTTACTTGGTTCGCAATTGGCCTCATACTCGAAACTTTTAATCCATCTTTTACAGCGGATGTTTTAAAATATGCTTTCAAAGAACCCCTTATTAATTTGAGTAATGCTAGAGTCACAAACAAACAATTCACAAAATTCACAAACTTACCCTTTTAGCACTTCTCTAGAGATAAGATGCACGCAAATAATAAAAGATATTTTAATTTAAAATCCCCAAAAGGCAAGTTTGTGAAGTTTGTGAAATATATGTTTGTGACTTAGCATTTTCCTATTTATTTCTACTTAATTATTTCCTCTTCCCTCTTCGGCTGATTTCCCTTCTCTACTTTTCGTCGTTTTTATCAGCATCTCCAAAATGGGTGACGACAAGCCTAAAGAAACTAGGAGCCATGGGCGGAATGTGCGATGAGCGAAGAGGATAAACTCTCCTCGGGTTCACTACAGTAGGTATTCATTCTATGTCTTCTTCTTCTTCTTCTTCAAATTAGGGTTTGGTTTCATTTTTTTGGATTTTTGGATTTTAGTTTTTTAAGCCTTTAATTAATAAATTCAGATTTCGTTTTTAGAGATTCGTTCATAATTGAGTTTAGGGATTTAGATTCTTTAAAATGAATTTCAAATACGAAGTAAACCTTAACAATATTTGATTTTATGAATTCTGAAAACAAACCTAGAATAATAAAAACCATGAACCCCTAACTTTTTCTACAAGTAAATAACAAATGAGATACAAAAGTAAAAAACTATAGCTAATTAGATTCAAATACTCAAAGTCATCATTTGATTTCTGATTCCATTCTCTTAATTTGTTTTTATGAGCTTTGAAGGCTTGTGTTTCCTTGAGTGTATTGTCACCTTTGGTTTTTATATATCTGAAGGTTACTTATTTTTGGACCCAAGGAACTTGTAAACTTCTTAGTTTGAGCCCTCAAAGGGATAGTATCTAGAGGTTGCAAATCGTTACCACTTTTCCTAATGTTAAAAAAATTGTAATTATATATAAAGCTTTGGATGTGCTTTATGAAATAAAGCTTTCGATGTGCTCTATGACTTTGAGATAGTATTTGGAGCAATTATGCAGAGTAATATTTTTATGCTTCCATTGAACATATGCTCTGGATTTGATTGAATTTGATGATTTTGTTAAGGGAGTTGAAAAATATTGCTCACGTTGAGCCTTAGATTTGGTTAACTACATTTCAAGATTTGGTTTAGAACAAGTTTGGGTGAGTATCTACTGAGGCCTTTGTGGACTCCATTTCTTCAACACCACAACATGGGAAGGGTACGTTGGCATCCCCCAGGTCTTGTGATTTTCTCAAATGATGCTTAACTATTGGTACTGATGCAATCTACATGTATTAGATGCTAAAACAAATTTATGAATAATAGTTGTACATCTATTAATGAGGTGTCAAATTTTTAAAAACTTGTTAGGTGCTATAATCAATATTAGTGTTACTACATTGTTCCTAATAGTTGTACATCTATTGACGAGGTGTGAAATTGGTTTGAGATTACTCTTTTAAGTTTACTAATTCTATTTTGGATCTGAAGATACACATTGTTCCTAAGCTATCAAGTTAAGATCTTTTACAAGTTTTTGGAATGGTGTTTCTCATCAAATCATATGTTGCTCACTACTCCGGCATTGGAAGAAAGAATACACAGCGATTGTACTCTCAATATGTTGTAATGTTAAATGGCTAAAATGTTTGTTGGTTTACAAAAACTTGAAGCTAATCTTGCTTCTGCTACTACATTTGATCTCTATAGTTTGAGCAGGTTAATGTTGTGAAGACTTGGTTCCATTTATGAAGCTGAGACTATCAATTCTTGCATAAGAGAGGGTTAATGTTATGCATGCAAGTTTGAGGTTGTATTCATCAGCAGGTTTGGGTTAGAGCATTCTATCTTAAAAAAAGGCCAGGGGTCCAGCTTTACGAATGCTGCAATTTGAAGTTGACATTTTGCTTAAGGAATCCTAGTTTAATTTTTTGTACTGTGTAATTTTTAAGGTGTTGGGTGGACTTTATAATTCTGGATTAGCTACACTATGGCTCTGTTTGGCATCAGCGTTAGAGATTAGCGTTAGAGTTTTGAAAAAGCTATCCGACGGTAGTCTTTAGCGTTAGCGTTTTCAGAATTAATCTGCACCGTTAAAATTTTATCCAAAACGCTAACGCTAATCGAAAACGTTGTTACCAAACAAAGCCTATGTATTAGGGTCGTTATCTTTCCGAGGGGCTTTGGTTTGGTCCTCCCTTCTTGTACTTTTCTTTCTTTTTCTTATTTTAATAAAACTACTTTTACACATTATTACAAAAAAATGTATGCTCTATATTGCGAATAAATAAGGCTTTTCACATCGCAAAAGAACCGATGTCCATGCCACCGATGGGAAAGCTCTCATGTTTAGACATCGGATATTTATCCGCTGTGTAAAGTTTACACATCGGATAAAATATCCGATGTGTAAACTTTACACAGCGGATAAATATCCGATGTCTAAACATGAGAGCTTTCCCATCGGTGGCATGGACATCGGTTCTTTAGCGATGTGAAAAGCCTTATTTATCCGCTGTGTAAAGCGTATTATGTAGTAGTGGATGCAGTTTCTTCAGAGGAATATATTGGCCGCTTCAATCGTAAGCTAGATATCTAAAATGAACAGATATAATAAACATTTACGTTAGAAGCAAATTTGCTATAATTCATCTACACACACCGTCTAAGTTCGGTGGGTGGGGATTGGGTAATCTTTAACCTCACTTTTCTTATTTTAATTCATTTATGATCCTCTAAATTAAAATTATGAATTTGTTTTCTTATTAGTATGAATTTTGTTAATACTCCTACTTTATTACATTTCTTATTTTATTGTTTTTTATTATATTATTGTGGATTTGTGGAGTACTTTTTGGTATAAGTTCAAACAAATATAATAATCAAAAGACATAATAATTCATAAAATCCGATTGGGTTTGAAGCAAATACTTAAAACATAAAATTTTTTATTTGTTCTTACATTTTTTTAGTTCTAAAAAACTAAGAGACTAATATATACAAATATGAAATCAGCCTTCTCGTGAGCCGGCTCACGAGAAGGCTGATGGGAGTGACGGCTGTAGTTTTATTGCGAGATGCTGCTCTGGTCTCTGGTCTCCATTGGCGAGAATGCGAGATGCGGCGAAGGAGTATGGGAGGAGACGAAGTGACGAGATTAGGAGAACAAGATGGTGCGGCTCTGGACTCTGGTCTTAGGTTTCATTAATTGGATTGGATAATGAATGTTGGGCTTGGATAGTTGGATTAGTGGATAGGAATAATAGGATAGGTATAAAAAAATAAAAATAATAATGTATTTAAAAATTCCGGTCCAGACCGGTTATTTCTGGGTTTTAGACCAGACCGGACCGGAACCCGGAATCCATAATTTGTTAAGACCGGAGACCGGACCTGATTACTCCGGGCCGGTCCGGACCGCTCCATTCCAGTCTGGTTCAGGTCTAATTTCCGGTCCAGACCTGTTTCTGCACACCCCTACGTGTGAGGTTTAGGCGTGTAGGGTTATATTTATAGTTATATGGTTTTGGGCTCCGTAATTAAATAACGTACCTTGATATAAAATATCCTTTTTAAGCCAACTTGCTCTAAATTCAAATTCGTTTATACCGTTGGATTTGTCTCGTCGAATCGTACACAAGGGTATAATTTCTATATTTTATTAAAGAATATTTAAAATAAACTCTAGGTCCGTCTCAATAACTAATTAATTATTTTTAATTTATTTACTCTGGTAGGCCAGGTTTCAGGGCGTTACATATGAAGCATTATTTTTTGTGGGTCTTGCATTTACACATCACTTCTTCTATTTTTTTCATAAAAATAAATGTCATAAATAAGCTCTTATAACAAGCAGTTTTCTATATTTAGTCTCTAATTTTAAGATATCTAATTCAAGATTCACAATTCTTATTTTTTAAAATAGTCTTTTAAGCCAAATATGACCAAATATTTTTTTAACATATACTTTTAAATGACCGATTATAGAATACTTTTCAAAAATTAAGGACCATAAATGTAATATCTAATATTTTGGGACTATATATAGAGGAATACAAGTTATAAGAGACCATTTATAAAATTTAATCTTTTTATAATTATAGCAACTTTCAAATCTAGTCCAAAGTTCTTCACGATAGATTAAAATATGGCAGCATTATTATTTTTTAGATTTCTCAAACTAAAAAGGGCAATTTACGTAAATAGGTCTTAAACATGTCACTTTTCATTAAATATGAACAGTCTTATCTTCTCTAACGTTTGGCAATGGAAGTTCCAAAATGCCATGTCTTTGAGAAAAATGATCAATGACACAATTCAAGTAAAATAAGCATTATTAAAAAAGATGTGAATATTCATTGAAATAATCATTCATATCCAATACTTGTTGCTAATGACCACATTCGTAGAGTCATTCGTATAATTAGTCATTATTCAATACTTCTTGCTAGGGGTGTTCAATCGGATTGATGCAATCCGGATCCGATCCGAAAATTCAGATATCTGAAAATTTTAGATCGTGTTAAACTCATTCCATATCCGGTTTGAAAATATCCAGATAACCGAAGTTTGGATATCTGAATTTTCGGATCGGATCACTGGATTATCCAAAAAGTTAACTGTTTAGCCAAAATTTATAAAAAAAAGGGCAAAATAGCAAAATCAACCCACAATATAAAATTCAATATAGATTTACTAAAAGTAAAATTTCACCACTAGGTAATGGCCTAATAAAAAATGATACCAAATTCAATTTGGGAGTAACTTTGGTAGTTTGGCCTAAACAAACAAAAAAAGCACTACTAAAACAAAAAATTTCAAAATGCTAATGCAAAAAGTCCAAAATGCTTAATATCCAAAACCAACATAAAGTTGTATTAAACATAAAGCCATAATATATATCCATAAAATTCATTAAACATATAGCCAAAAAAATCGGATATCCGATAATCCAAAAAATACCAAAATTTTAATCCATATCCAATCCGATTTTTCTCGGGTATCCAATCCAAAATACCCGAAAGCTAAAATATCGGAAAGGATGTCCATTTCTTGAATCAGATCTCCCCGGATCGTGGACGGATATTTCAGATCGGATATTTTTTAACATCCCTAGTTCTTGCTAATGAGGGCATATATGGTAGATCATATAAAATAATATGTCATAAAGGGAATAAAACATAGTCTATTCAGGGAAGTGTACTATCTTTTAGTCCTTTATGGAGCAAAATTTTCAACTAAAAATAACCTTAAATTTTGATCTTAATTACTACTCCTAACTTTGTGGGGTGCAAATAAAGTTGAACTCGTTAATTGAGAATAACTAGTGTTTTGACCCGTGCGACGCACGGGGTCGAACGAAATTCTTGTTGATTCTGATTTTTTTTCAATGTAATATATTTTCCAAAATCAAGTAAATATATTTATAACACGATTTTTAATCAATAGACAACAGCGAAAAAGTAAAATAAATAATGTTTGAGGAATTGAAAGTGTGTACTCGAATTTTGTTTTTAAATTCCAAATTTTTTGAAAGATTTTAGGGTATACAACATTTTTGGTATGATTGTAAAAGTTTCTATTATCATCTAGAACCAATATTTTTAATAATGTCTTTGCCTTCACTTGTGAAAAAATAACATAAAGCTAACTGATAATTAATTTTATACCATAAATATTTCAATTAAGAAAACCAACTGATAATTAATTTCTTAGACATAAATATTCACACACTATGTCTTCATCATTTCAAAAATTATTAATGGAAAATAGTAATTTTGAGGCACACATCTATAAACTTTTACAAAGTTAGTATTAGGAAATATTCATTTAAAAATGGAAAATACTAATTTTTAAATGGAACATACTTTTTATTTGACTTAGATTTTTTTAGTATATATGAAATAAAATTATTGCTCTATTAAATAAACATGCCCATAAAAATCCCTTTTCTTATATATATTTATTTCTCTTTTTTCAAAGTTGAAAAAGCTCTCCAATTAGTATTAATTCAAAGTAAAAACAAATGTTCATATGTAATTTCTTTTAGTCCTACCTTTCGTATCTGTTCACAAAAGAAATTCATTTTTTTTATTATTGTTTTTTAAGATGAGTTCTTTTTTCAATTTCAAAACATATTATTTAATTTAAATATTTTCCAACAATGAATTAAGATATAAAAGTTTTTAAGCTTGATTATGCTGAGAAATTTGTGTGTAACAAATACGATATTTCCAAGGAATAAGTTTTTTGTTAACTAATTCTTTAAATATAACTTGATGACATAGCGTACTCACAACTCAAAAAATTGCCCAATAAGTGCCACATGTCACAATTCTAGAAGCCTAACTCTCAAACTATATATATAAATATAAAGGATTAGTGTTATTTTTTAAATATTTTATATGTTTTAATTTTACATCAATATTGCAATAATTAAATAGAATCCAAACTAACTTTATTATAACATATCATAAACAAATACCCGCATTACATTGATTTAGGCTTTGTTTGGTAACATCGTTTTCGATTAGCGTTAGCGTTTTGGATAAAATTTTAATGGTGCAGATTAATTCTGAAAATGCTAACGCTAAAGGCTACCGTCGGATAGCTTTTTCAAAACACTAACGCTAATCTCTAACGTTGATGCCAAACGGGGCCTTAGGTCTAAAAACTGTATCTTATTTATTAATTGAAAGTTTTTTTTTGGTGGGGGGGGATTCAAAGTTTTATTATAAGGCAAATATTTCCGTAGTCCTACGGTCCATGCTCATTTTATAGACCTTGATTTATTAATATCATAAAAGAATTGGATCTTTTTTTAAAAAATGTTCACATGCCGGTCCATGAAAAGTGTAAGAAGGTTCACATTTCACACGTGGACTTTAGAATCACATTTTACCAAAATGTTGATTTTACGTTTTCTATGTTTCAAATTAGGTGATATATAATGTGTTAAAGAAATAAAAAATTTAATGATAGACGAAGAAAATATTTATTTAGTAGGTGTCAATATTTAAATAAATATAATCAAACTAACTTCATTTAAAGGTATCATAAACAAATTCATAATACTTCGTATATTATTTATTTATGAAGAGAAATCTCTGTTTATTATTTTAAAAAATCAATTTTAGTCCAGTCATGTATTGATTTTTAAATTGTTTAATCTAGTTATTGAAATGTATTGTTTATTTTTAATTTTACATTGTTATTGAAATAAATAGAATCAAAACTAATTTCATTTTAAAATATTATAAATAATACTTGTATGAAAATTATTTAAATTTGAAAAAATAATCTTATTTATTAATCAATTTTTTATATAAATGAATCGAGTAAAAAATATTTTAATGCATTGGAAAGTCCTTTATGGAGCAAAATTTTCAACTAAAAATAACCTTAAATTTTGATCTTAATTACTACTCCTAACTTTGTGGGGTGCAAATAAAGTTGAACTCGTTAATTGAGAATAATGCTCAATTTAGTCCTCCAACTAACAACCATCAACGACACCAAAGCAACATTAAAACTTATACTAATTTCTCAAAATCTTCATTTCCAACTGATTTTTTTTAGATTGGTCCATTTAAGAAAAGAAATCTACATGGATAAGAGTAAAAAGGTATGAAAATACTAAAATATGAGTCATAAGTCTTTTAAGACCAGAATATGAGTATAATGGTATTGTGATGTATGTATACGTATTTGCAATGTGATTTAAAAGTGATGACAGTATAATAAGTCAACTGTCGGCAATCTGACAGATGACACTTTAGTGCCCGACGTCGACAGATGACAATGTGATAGTAATAGTGTGGGAGTTGCAATGTGACAAAGTAAAATATTTAGGGCTCCATGATATACTAGCGACACTAGTTTTGGCATTGAAAATTTGATGTCCCTATTTATATGGTGAAAAGACATATATCTACATTGATCATAAAAGCTTGAAAAACCTTCTCACATTAACAAAACTCAATTTGAGACAATGAAGATGCTTGCAATTAATCAAAGACTATAATCGCATCATCGGCTATTACTCCAATAAGGGTAATTTTGTGGTAGATGGCATTGGCTGAACTTCATGTTTGAAACATTAAAAACTAAAATTCTTACAAAGAAAAGTCAAGATCAATTATGCAAAGAGACAACTGAAACAAGAAATCTCCATTCAATCGAACAGAGGAATATACTCCGTCGCATTTTATATTGTCTGTGTTAAATTATTAGAATAATAATATTGCTCCTTGTATTATAAATTACATGATAGAGTATATATAGAAGAAACTCCTAACACAACTAGGAATAGAGAATGGAGACTAACTAAAATACAACATCTAGTACAAATAAGAATAGGAAGTTGACAAATAATCAAACACTACCATAACCAATACTACCAGAAGTAATATTAGTATTATTGTCTAACATCCCCCCAAGCTAAACTCTGGCTAATGCAAGAGGAAACTTACACTAGCTGGAAACTTTGAGAAGAGAGAAATCTGACGTGCGCCGGTGGTTGTTGACGTCGTTCGAGAAGAGAGAAGTCTGACGTATGCAGGTGGTTGCTGATGTCATTAGAAAAGAAAGAAGTCTGACGTGCGCTGGTGGCTGCTAACGTCGTTGGAGAAGAGAGAAAAGGTTGACGTGCCCTTGTAGCTGCTGACGTCGAAGAAGAACAAAGAAGGCTATTGGAGGTGTCTATTTGATTGAAGATCCTTGACATTCTTTGTCTTTTTCTTGGATCCGGGCAATGCCATGTTTTTTTCTTGAAGGGGTGAGTTGTAGAGATATTCTTTCCTCTTTCACTACTTCCCATCTTGGCTTTACTTTTTACTGATTTACATTGGATTTTTATTGGTTCAACAGAAGAGAAAGAGAAGCGAGTTTGATGATAAGAATGAGTGATTTGAGATAAAAACTGGGTTAAGAATTGGTGATGAAAAAAAGATTTGGGTCTGGGATTTTTTTATGGTGAATTGGAGAGAAACAACTATCGTATTTTTCTTTTTTTCGAGAAGATAGGATGATCTGAGAGAGTTTATGAGGAGTTGGGTTTTTTTTGAAGAACCATGGAGATGACAAGAGAGAAGTTCCTCCTTTGATAGTTTTTTTTGTGTGATTTCAACAAGGGTTTTTTTTCTTTTTTTTCTCATTTGAATGGAAAAGTTGATTTGTGGATAAAGAAAAAAAAGAAAATAGAGGTGAATAGGGTGGAGCCGCCGTTGCCAGAATGACCGGCGGCGGCGCTGGGAGCAAAAAACTTTTTTTAGGTCACCAAGAGCGGTGCCTCTCATACCATGTTAAATTATTAGAATAATAATATTGCTCCTTGTATTATAAATTAAATGATAGAGTATATATAGAAGAGACTCTAACACAATTAGGAATAGAGAATGAAGACTAACTAAAATACAACATCTACTACAAATAAGAATAGGAAGTTGACAAACAATCAAACACTACCATAACCAATACTATCAGAAGTGATATTAGTATTATTGTCTAACATCCCCCCAAGCTAAACTCTGGCTAAAGCAAGAGGAAACTTACACTAGCTGGAAACTTTGAGAAGAGAGAAATCTGACGTGCGCCGGTGGTTGTTGACGTCGTTTGTTAAGAATATCCCACATCGGAAAAGTGTGAGGAAAATAATTGGGATATAAGCTCTTGAGTTGAACTAACTAATAGATTGGATTCAATCTTTTAATATGGTTCAACCCAAGTGTCTTATTACCCAATCCAGTTGTCCATACCCATCCCAAATTCTATCAGTCTGTTTTGAACATTGGGCATGTTTAAGGAAGAGAAAAAATGGTGTTGGCTTTCCAAAAATGCCCTTACTTTTCTAGGGAGGTGGCGATGAATTAGTAGGTAAGGTGGAGAAGAGTGACTTATTTTAAGGGTAATTTAGGTATTTTACCCTAAAAATATAATCCTTTACTATAATATTTGAGACTCGTTTCACAGAATTTTGACATGTGACGGGTTTATTTGGCATTTATTAACAAGTCATCATCAACCTATTCATTATTCTAATGAGTTGCTAATTTTAATTAATATATGGAGTGGTGATTTGGCATTAGTTTATTTTATTTTTTTATTTATTGAACATAGTGACTGAATTAATAGTATTTTTTGAGTTTCATGCGGTTAATCTTAAGAATTAATAATCTTATTTTTTAACACTTCGGTTCGTTTTTCGAGCAATATGTTTGACCAATTAAATTATTTAAAATATATTAGTAAAAAAACAAAAAAATTTAAGTAAACATATTTTTTATTCGGATATTATAGTCTAATTTTTATATTTTAATTCATTATATATTTATATATGTAGTAATTCATTATATACGTATAGGGGTATGAAACACTTCATTTTTTTTGGATTTAGAATTATATTTTTGCATAAAACTTTGATCATGAATCATTCATTTTTATGAAATAATTAGTAATGCATATACTTCTCTGAATGAATTTTATTAATTTTATATTTATGTTAGTGGTTTTATACCAAATAAGCATTATTTTTTCCATTTATAAATTTTTTCCCCTTTTAACATATTACTTTTTAGCACTAGATATTAAACATTTACATACTTTAATTTTTGTAGGCTTTCCCCATAAATAATAAACTTAAACTACAAATGTAAATTAAATTTTAAATATACAAACTAATGTAAATATTGTTCAAAAAATTTGAAATCAAAATAAAATAACCCTTTAATATAATTAAAATTTTTAAACAAAAATATAAAAAACAAAAAAAGAAAAAAATGACCATATAATTTTGTTAAAGAGTAAAAACTAGAGATCTATTAAGACTCACTCTAGAAGTTGTTAAAAGGTTTTGGGGATTATATGAACATAGTAGAGGATATGGTTTTTTTAAAAGCTAAATCTTAATAAGACGTTAAATATAGTAATTTGTGATACTATTTTCCCTTTTTTTTGAATGCTAATTCTTATAAATTTAGTAAAACATTAAATATAGTAGTTTGCAATATTACTTGCCTTTTTTAAATTCTTTACTTAATTATCCAAATTTAGAGTCATATTAATAGAAAATAATTGGTACCCCTCAAATCCTATTGCAAAATATTCTGATATGATTCGAATAATGTGCCATCCACTACCCCCACTCAAGTTTAAGAGCCTGTTTTTTAAAAATGGAAAAAAAGAGCTGAATGTTGGAAGAAACTGGAAAAAAATTGAAGAAACTGGAAGGAACTGAACGAAACTGGAAGAACTGGAAGAAGCTGGAAAAAACTGGAAGGAACTGAAAAAACTATAAAGAACTGGAATAAACTGGAAAAACTTCAAAAAATTGGAAAACCTAAAAAAACTTTAAAAACATTTATTTAAATTCTTGTTGTTATAAATTATTATTACTATTATTATTACAATTATTATTATTATTATATTATTATTATTATAATATTATTATTATTATTATTATTCTTCTTATTATTATTATTATCTTAATGAATGTCTTTAAGATACAAAAAAAGTAGTATTTTTATTTTTCTAATACAAAAACTACTTTTGCAAAAAAATAATTATAATATAAAGTTAGCATAAATATATAAATATTAAATTTTAAAAAGTTTTTGTGGTTATGTTGCACCTGAATGTATTTATGCAGTATTTATTATAAATAATATATTTGTAATTATACTTTATATATTAAAAGATTTTGTTTTAAATATCAAACATGTCACATAATTTAATCAAACCTATTTTTTCTTTCATGATTGACATTTTATTTTCATTGAAGTCCTATTTTTAGAATAAAGACATAGAACTTTTTTTTTACATTTCTTATGTTTTATTCCTGTTTTAGTTTGTTTCTCTAAATTATATTGACTTTCAATTTTTTATAAAAATTAGAAAAATGATAAAATTTTAAGTAATAAAGGGAAAGGTAAGAGGTCTTGTATAAAGTTAGATTAATAAAACATTTTATGTCACTATTTTATCCATAATTTTTTAATATAGTTTAACATATTGATATTTTCTTGTTTTATCATGTAGATTAATATACAAAAAATGTCTTATTCATATTAAAAAGTTGAAAAAAAAATAATAAGTGTGAATCATAGAAATATTGAGATGAAAAAAATAATTTATAAAATAGTTATGAATATAACAGTTGTAATAATAATAATAATAATAATAATATAAATAATAACACTAAAATATATCGTTTTAGAGTAATTGGTTGGAGTAGAAAGAGTTTGAAGAAAATAAGAATAGTTGGAAGAAACTGGAAGGAGCTGGATGAATTAGAAGAAACTGGAAGGAACTGAAAGAAAGTGGAACTTAAGAGTTCAAGCCCTAAATAACAGATTCTAAATAGATATGTGTTCAAAGATGCTCAATATTGTGATAAAAAGGACAAAATCAGCATTTAAACTTCATATTTTTGGTTTTTTAACGTATTGTTGCTAGAAGCATCTAATTTTTCCATAACATTTGGAACAATGGAAATGCAACTTAACAAGAGATGGACGAGATCGGCTAAAGATGCAAGGGAAAAGGATAAAAGGAAAACTTCAACAAAAAAGAATGACATGAAAAGGTGTGCCTGCAATATGTGCAAATAGAAACAAAAGAGCTATCCTACTTGAGAATACTTTTAACGCTCAAATGAGGATGTACAAGCTGCTAGAGCTTGAAGACAGTTAACAATGTTGTACATAACTCATTCGGAGATGCATGCAAATTATTGGTATAAGAATTTATTGAAGGTATACAAGAGGCTGTTGAGCTAGAACATTAGTCAACTAAGAAAGTTGTTTGTCACATTATTATTGACAAATACCACGAGTTGTCTTCAAGTTGTTTGGAAAAAATCATTTGAGCTCTTGGTTGATGTGATTTTTTTACCAGAGAAGAATATGGTGCAATGAAGATTCCTCTATAAAAATACTAATTATTATTTACATAAAGATTAATATGAAATGCGTGGTACGTATACAAAACTATAGAATTGAATACGTATACAAAACTCTAGATTTGAAATCAGGGTTGAAATAATTTAGTCCCATTTTAACCATTTTTTTTGCAGAACTTCTTATTTCCCTAAAAGATATAAAGAGTTTGTGTTTCATTGAAAGGAGTTCAGTGGTATGTCATTTACAGGTGACAACCCACTTAATAATTTTCAAAATAATTCTTAGTAGAAGAGTTGAACTATGATAAAGAAAAGTTATCATCTGATCTTAGATGATATTTACCTAAAATAAATGAGGACTAGAGGAAGATATACAAAAATATCATGAAAGTTGTGACGGCTGAAAGATGAGATTTCAAAGGTTATAGGGAACTGGAAAAACATCCCTTGAGAAAATCATTATTTGCTTCTATAAGATCAAATGGTAAGATTTTTTTGAATGTTGCATTTAGTGGCATTGCAACATTACTATTGCCTATTAGAAGAACATCACACTCGAGATTCTCAATCCTTTTGACGCTAACTGAGTTCTCACATACGCTACAGGCAGAGTCTACGCTGAACGTCTTCCTTGCCCGACCCACATACGCTACAGGCAGAGTCTACGCTGAACGTCTCTTCTGGGTCATCTCGTTCCCATGCAGCCTTGCGGCGCAGATAAATCTTTTGTTTCATTATTCTTGCGAATAGATGTGCACGTTGGTAACGTATCAATGAGTCATAGACATTTCGTTTGTTCTTTCGTCTTTTACCAAGTACGAAAGTGCGACTTGAATCAACACTTAATATCATTTTCGAATTAACAGTTGACATCTATAAAATTTGATACAGTCAATTTCAATACTCATTTTTTTTATTACCTTCCTGGAGCAGAGGGATGCGAGAGTCGTGGATTTGATTGACATCATTTTTTTAGGCCGAAATACATATATAATATGTAAATTTTTTTTTTATATCCAAGTTTTGATCTGAAGATCGGGTTTAAAACCATTTGCTCCGATACCAAATTGTAACACCCTAATCCGTCCAGGTCTGCAGCCCCTTTCGGACTAAAGTATTGATTTGGTAATCGTGATAATTTAAAACATTTCAAACATTTTTATTTATAAATAATATTCCATACATAATTGTAGAAAATACGGAGTGTTTAATAATAATGCGGAAGCGACTTTTAAACATGTCTCATAACAACATAATTATTTATTTTGTTCAATGATCCACCACGACTGTCTCGCCCCTTCTGTTGCCAGGAATCAGCCAATCATTCATTCTGCCTACCTGCGTGTAGCAAATAAAACACACTACACGCTCAGCGGTGAAGCTGAGTAAGCATATCTAAAGCGTCGAACATCCACATAAATTGAATCTCGATTCATAATCAACCATTTGATATCATGCACACAATATATAATTCAAACATTCATATTATTCTCAATATTTTATTCCAAGTCATTTGATATTCAATGTCTCAACAATGCTCTCAAATTATTCTTAATCTAAAGCCAAATCATTTCATAACAACTCTTAACTATTCCTAGTCTAAGGCAATATTTCTAACCAGGCCCTTAAACTATAAATAGTTTAATGCAGAACACAAGAATCGATAATCCACCCTATGAGTCATGTGGATTACGTACCAACCGAACAGTGAACTGCCGGGTGGGTGATATCCGTTCTGGATCCCGTACGTACGTTTTAACCCCGAAATATGAATTGGTCAAGGAGGTATATCTTAGAGTTCTTCTAGATATCCTTAATAATCATCATCATTATACAAGTGGGTATATCTTTAGAGTTCTTCTAGATATCCTTAACAACATTATTCATCAATTCATATTCTTAGTTCAACAATCATTTAATAATCCATAATATTCATCAAATGAACAATCTAATAACAATCAGCGGCCTAGCATCGAGTGTTAACACCCTAGCTTACCGTCATGCATCACATAAGATCCATTTTAGTTGTTAAAACACCATCTTTATTCCAAGAAATCATCCTTTTATTAATCATAATGGTTTGGTATCAAAATATAGGATTCCATAACTCAAAAATCATGTTTTCTAAATAACAATTGATTAATATATGATAGGAAATTCAATTATTAGCTATTAGCTTCATTTTCTTCAATAGTGTAGGGAGACAGTCTACTGTCACTTCTGATAATCTACTGTCTGATGTTCAGAATGGGCTGATAATCGATTATCACACTCTGATAATCGATTATCAAACTTAAGAGAGGGCTGACAGTCGATTATCACATTCTGATAATCGACTGTTGCTCAGCTTTGTTCAAAAAATCTGCAGAACGATGAATAATCGATTTTCAAGTTGATAATCGATTATCCATCGTCTTCTACCTCGAGCCAACTTGCGGAAATGTCACTTTTACTCACCAAACTTCAATTAAAGTATATAAAAATGTTCTCTAAGGTTCATGGATCATTTTAGCATCATTAATTCATAATTTTAACATCAATTTCATGGTTTATGATTCTTAGTTCTTCAAGCATGTCAAACCCAAAACTCAACCAAATGACCATCTATGAACGCAGAATCGATCTATATGAACATTCTAGTCATTAGATATACTTACGGGCTTACTTTAATGTTAAACGATGATTCCAGTGAAAAGACGGCGAAACTTCCGGCGACAAAAGCTCTCAACTCCGGCGACCTCTCTCCGAAATGGAAACACCAGCAAACTCTCCTCACTCAGGGTAGTAGAATAGAGAGAATTTTGGGATGATTTGGTGAAGAATTGAGGGAATAAGGATTTCTTAAATAGAGGAAGGAAGGAGAAGAAGACATGGATGAAATATTCCTGAGTCACCAAAATCGGATAATGCGCCGTTTGTACAGTGAGCGCCGATTGGAGTGTAGTCCCTGATTGGGACTAATTTCTGGTCCCAATTGGGGTACACTTTCTGGTCCAACTTTCTCCAAATTGAAATCCGATTGATACATTGGGGTCAGACAGTCAAACTCTACATAACGATAAAATTTTCATTATTTATTGACAAACTTTAGAATTTATTTATTTTTGGGTCTTTCTCATTAGTTAATTAATTATAAATTAATTAACTCTGATAGGTCTATTTTTGGGGTGTTACTAATTATGCTATTTAGGAACATTGGCCAAACATATGGATGATCTAATGAGAGAAGATTAATCATTGAAAATCCGTGAAATAGCGTTATGGGTGCAATTGTAGTTTTAGGGAATCAAGTCGTGGACAAAGTTTATATACCTATAATGAATTTTGTATCATCTGATCCAAAACTAGCCTTGAAATTCTAAAGAAGACAATTCCTAATAATTTCATATTTTGCTTTGATTGTTAACAAAAGTCAAGGTCAAACATTAACATTTGTTGATTTTCTTTTAACTAACTCGGTGTTGACTGATAGTCAATTTTATGTTGTTATTTCACGAGTGCAAAAAAAGACATGGTCAAAAATATTAATTTTAGATGATAATGAAAATCATCAATTATGAGTATCAATTAAAAAAGGAAAATTGACAATTTAAAATGGAACGATGGAGTATCAATTATGATTGGTAACACTCTAACTCACATAATCCGAACCAATGAGTTAGCAAATCGGGTTGCTACTAATATGATATGTGCATTCACAATATTTTAAAAACATTTAAAATAAAACATCCACTCGTATTAATTTTAAATAAATATAAGTAACTCGGAATAAATAAATCAAACGTTGCAGAAGTCTTTAAGAAACAACATCACCAAACATTCTTGTAATTTAAATAAATATCACCAATTGAATATTTAATTTAAAGGCCCACCACCACTGCCAGGTAGCTAGAATGAAGCATCATACCCCCACAAATCTTTACTACGTTCCCAAATAAATTAAGACAAAAAGGCAAGTACAAGTGGCCTAAGTTCAAGTAATTACGATCATCCTCCTCAAGTTCTGTAGCTTTGATAGATTGATTCCCTCACCCTAAGAAGCAGTGTGGTCCTCAATGCATCCTGCCAATCACCGACCACACAATTAAGAATAGAAAGAACACACAAATCACCATTCTTCATCATTGCCCAACTCATCGTTCTATAAGGCAGACTTATTTTGTTACTAACTGAGAAATGATTCAATATACAAACCATGAAATGCAACGGTGGAAATGGTATATTCAAATTTGTCAGCGGTTAACAGTCTAGAATATTATTATGCTGCCGCTAAAGATTTGTTTGACAAGATCCATCCACAGAACTTAGAATTTTGAACTATGACAAGAGGAAATCACATCCAAGAATAGAATAATGTTGAAATGGTATATGCTCAAATTACCAGTTGGGTCACGCTATCATATTCGTTGGCAGCATCCATGAGCTTTGCCGCATTTTTCTCGCCCAGTGACACAGCCAAATCCTGCCATCATTAAAGCAATACACACTATGAATGTTGTCAATTACTTTGCAAGCGAAGCAAGTTTGAGAGTTGTTGAAAGCCAACCACGCCAACCCGATACAGTACCATGAAAGTAAAGCTCATTTGAATGGCATGATTACAAAATGTTATAGATGCTAGAACAAAGTATTTCATGATGGCGCGGCTCATAAGACCTTCAGGAAGAAGAGCATAAGGAACAACACTAAAGATTTGGAGTCAAGTACTTCAAACTTTGAACAGTCAAGATTCTATTTTAATGTCAGTGATCTCCAAACTTTTAACCACCAACCCTATCTTAGTTAAGATTAAGGCAGTGGTGGTAATGACATTCTCTCATAGACTTTAAACATCTTCAGGCTAGCACTATTTACCATTAGACTTTCCATGTTACATCACTTCAGTGGAAAAATGATCTTTTACACTAATCATTTCAAAAAATACCATGTAGATACAGTAGAAAAATAACTTGGGTCCACATACCACCAGTAGCTTATACTCCTGCGTTCCTGAGAATGTTGGATCCAGATCCTATAGATGGATATTCAACATAAGTCTAAAGTATCACATCTTGATAAAGTTTTCAAAACAATAAGAGAAACATTTTTACCTCATACTTCTCTAAAGCATTCTTAATTGCAACATTATCACCAAGGCATAGTTGGCAAAGACCAGCATTAAGAAGATGCTCTCTAACTCCATATTTGAACGAGTTGTTATTAGCAGAAAGGCACGCTATCTCCTCATATATTTTAATAGCCTTTGGATATCTAAGAAATCAGTCATGTTTTAGTCTTGATTAGTTTGTAGCGGCGTTTAACAAGCACACAACCTTATGAAAACGCTTCATATTTCTTTTTCGTCAAGCAGCTATGCTGTGTTTGTAAGCCTGCCGATGGGTCGTGTTTAGACCTAGTTCCGACCCGAACATGTCGATTATTTTGTGGATAAAGGTTAGACATAATCTCCGTTTACCCGACCAGGATTCGGACCCGTTTTAAAAATTCTACAACAGGTAAGGGTTTGGATAACCCTGACTAGACCCAACCCGATATTAAAAAATAATAATTTTAATTTTTTAATGAGATAATAGAAATAAATAATGTATTTAGCCTTTTTTGTAAAGTTATCAACACTTCCCCACAAAAAGATCCTGCAAAAGAAATAGAAGTTAGATACCATAAAAAAGTAAAATTATTTATGTCACTTGAAAATGTAGTCTAAATATGAGTTATAAAAATAAAAACTCTCAACCAATTAAACCCAAATTTGGACCTGATCCGACTAAGAGCAAGTTCTCCTCAACTAATTTTATCACTTATTACTTTTTCTTATTGGGCCAAACCCAACCCATTGACATGCCTATGTATATGGAGGTCCGCATGCTTACTCTTCCATCTCAGCAGAAAGTTTAGCAATTTTAAGTTTGCACTGCTTTGCAAATGTTGATACATTTTGCCTTTCGAAATAATCAACTGCTGTATTATAGTGCTGGATTGCTATTCCAATGTCTTGCCTTTGCTCATATATTTCAGCAATTTCCTGCACTTACAAATACACTATACATAAAGTGATCTCATAAAAATATTTTACTAGGGAGCTGCTCATATTTCGGCAATTTCGTGCACACACAAATACAACAGCAACGACCCACTTTAATCCAAACTCCATTGAGGTATGGGGTCAAGATGCATGCAGTCTTACCCTACCTCTATAGAAATAGAGATGATGTATCTGTAAGAACCACGATACCTTGGGGCATTTGTTGTCCAGAACATCGTAGAAAGTAAGCAAGGTAGAGTTATGTGCCATTTTGATTAAGTCAAATATGACTCTGAAACTAAAATATTGTCAATAACGACTCTTGAGCTCCTTTGAGAATGGGCAGTCTCCACATACAAATACATTAAACACAAATTTATCTCTTAAAAATATTTTACTAGGTAGACACATGAAGTTCTATATGCAATAGACTAATAGCTAGTACTAATGCATTATGCTAGATAGACAAAGAAATAGATAGTAGTACTTCTGAATATGGAGTTGAATCATTTCTGGATCATGTAGAGCTGGCCTGGCATAGCTATATATACCTTACAATATCTTCCACACATACTGAAATCCCCAATGTCCGCAAATATCTCTACTGCTTTTCCTAGGTATTCCACAGCCTCTGCGACATTTTTATTGTTGAGACTTAAGAATCATCTACTTTCAACTTAAACAGTAAATATAAAAAGCAGAAGGAAGAATGAACAGCCTCCAAATATGCAGATAAACTTAGTGGAAAAATATTGAAACATATTAGTCACAGCAAACATCTTTCCAAAAAATGACAAGCCATCAAAATGTCTATTAATTCTAGTTTCTGGATACCTACTCATCATCTTAACTGACTCTCAACTCACTACACAATAAGTAAATATAGCAAGTTCATATATATCCAGGGGATAATGTAACAATAATATGTTTGGAATGGCTTATTAATCCGGTGAATAGGGAATTCCTGAGAATTGGCTTTGGGGAAAAAAATTAGATCTTGTGACATTACGAGGAATATCTTATTCCCAATATTGCATGAACCACAAGCCCTCATATAGCATGGTTTTTACACAATTACGGGGAGTTGGATGATTTCCTTCATCCAAACATGAAATAATTTACTACATGGTAATTCAAATCACATTACCACAATTCCCAATTCACAGTTATTAATTTATTATATTCCAATTTCCATATCATTCCAAATGAGAATAATATGTAAAGTTAAACAAGAGAAGTAAAGCACAAAGCTTCATAAAAAGTTTTGAATGGATTTCTCATTCCCAAAAATTAAGCTTGATATCCATGTTTGGGGTCCAAAAGTTGGGAATCATGGGATTCCTCCCCTATTTCTGAAAATGCGGAAACCAGAAACCTACCATATCGGAGTGTTATGATTTGAATTTGATTGATGAGAATTCACTCAATTCCTAAGAATTGAGCAAAACATAAGGCAGATTTCGAGGGTTTTTGGTTTATACAATTTTAGATATTGAGATTCCTATGGATCCCGTAACTCCCAACTTTTGGATCCCAAACATGGGTACCAAGCTCAATTTCATGGGAATGGGAAGCCATTTCAAACTTTGTATGAATCCAACTTTTAAGAATTTGGTGAATGCTCATCAATCCCAGCATAATACACCATCCGCCCCTATTTGATCTTTCATGATTGACATGGCACGAAGTTTAGGAAAATGAAATTGTTTATTGAAATTTCTTTAGAAAGGAGAGAGGAAATTTGTTTTAGGATAGACAAAAAAGGAAATAAGAAGATAAGAAGATTAAAAGGGGATGGGGAGAGTGTTATCTAATTCTTGGTAATTCAAAATCACATCAACTCAATTCTGAGTTATTCTATTTCAACGGCCAAACCATCCCAAAAGAGACCAAAATGTGAACTAACATGAGAAATTGAGAAGTATAACACGAGGACTCATTTATTGCACCATATAAGGTTTGGAGATGGCAGGTTTTTGGAAGCTCGACTAGTTCTCATAGAACTGCTTATCAGGGAAGATGGACAATGCCTAAGAATATAGCGACAAAGTATTGTACTATCTTACTGAACCTGGAAAAATGTAATAAGGAGAAATGTTTGCAGACATCTTCAAATTATATCTATGGACATGCCTTTGCGATTATATTTCTTGTAGCTGAGACCAGCCTCAGCATATGCATTAGCAACCTCAAGTTTTCTATTCAACTGCATATATGATATCAAACAATAATCAAAGTAAGCTTACAAGAATATGATAGGGAACACATAAACAAGCATACAAATGTTCATATTCCAGGGAATCCAGTGGACAAAGCAAATACCTTCAAATGGCATCCAGCCAATTTGACAAATGCATCCCCCGCTTCATCCCCTAATACAATAGGAACGGTGTAAGAAAACTGTTGTCATCCCGTGGAACATAATACAGGTAAAACATAAACACATTAAATATTAGGCTCAGCGGATTTAACAGAGTTTGGGGTGTTGGCTTCTGTTTATGTTATAGAGAAGTACTGGTTTTCTGTTGCAGAAGTTAACAAGTTGCATAATAAAGAATCAAGCGCACCTATGATCCAAGTAATACTACCATCATAATATCAACTATTTATATGCATATAACAACAAGGATCTATCTATGAGACGCACATCGAATAAAACAAGCTTTATATTCTTCAACTAAAATCAAGGGTAGAGCAAGTTAGACAACAATCAATAGGTATCCAACACTAGAATAGAATCACTTTGATCCAGAACCTATATCAAAGTAATATGACATCATCACACACCAGAGACTTAACAAGATATCCTATTACGATTTCTGAGTAATCAAATTAATCATTGACGATTGGACACAAATGAACTCGGGAATCCCAATGCAGCAGTGAATCAGAAACTTAACTGAACTTGAAATATGTCAATGAATGGAAGAAATTAATGTGTAAAAACAAGGTACATGACATAGCGAGCTTGAAGGAGTTGGCAGCTTTCTCTAACAATTCAGCTGCATCATTGTATTTGTTGCCAAAAAAAGACCAACCGTCCATCTTCTTATCGGCTCTCTCCAAATAATCTTCTCCTTTCACGATTTGATCCTCCTTCGCTCGCTTCAAAAGTAGCGCCTCTGGAGGAAGCCATCGCTCGATTTCTTCGTCGTCTTCTCCTTGGTTGCCTGTTGCCATTGCCTCAATAGGAAATTTAGGGTCCAAAGAAGGCGAGGAGAAGACGAAGGATAAGAAGGCGAGGAGAAGAAGAAGAAGAAGAAGCGAGGAGGCAGAAAATGAGGAGTGTAGACTGTCAACACAAGTCAGATGAAGAAGAAGAAGAAGCGAGAGAGGAGATTGACGGAAAATGACCTGCTAACATACAACAATGGCAGGTGGGTGATATTGCCTCCATATTTGTTAATAGAATTAAACTACATGTATCAAAAATTATATATATCACTTTATACCCCCAATGGATGTACCAACAACTTACTCCGAATATTACTATGATACCAATAAGATTATTTACCATGATACAAAATATTAGTATAAATATTTTTTAATGAACTACTATTTTATGTTATTATAAATGGTTAAAATGCTAGTGTATCCTTAAGGGGTATAATTTGAATAGTGCTAGCATGGTTGTTGTTAATAAACCACTCCAATTTTTTTTAATATTTTTCGTTTGAATGAACACTATTGCCTTTTTTGGTAGAAATTTAATTTTCCTTCACTTCCTACATACTCAAATCAATATAGGGTATCTTAGTATCATATTCTTGACTCAATAGCTTTACATTTTTTCTTAAAATGAAAATTTATTTTTAAAATTAATAGTTTTAATCAGAATATTTTCTCTGTCTCAAGATTGATTGCAATATTCGTACTCTAAATAATTTTTTTATTTAATAAAATTGGAGTAATTTTTAATATATCGTATGTAAGTTTTATTTTTTTTCATGCCAAATTTTAAATAAAATCATCTCAAAGTTATGGAGTTTTGGCCTCGTAACTCAAAAATTGTTAGGCGGAACTATCTAAATAAGAGTAAAAAACTACTAAAACACTAAATTAGGTAAGTCTTTTAAGACAAGAATTGGAGTTTACATTGTCATTGTTACATTGTCATATTCACCACATTGTTATACTGCAACTGTCGCATTATCATTGTCATACTGCCATCTGTCATTGTCGGCTACCAAAGTGTCGCCGATCACCGACGATTGACTTATTATTATTATTATTATTATTATTATTATTATTATTATTCTTAAAAATGAAAAAGAATAAATTTTAGAAACAAGTTAAATAGAAAACTGATAAAGTAATCCTTAATTATTAGCCGTCGGAAAAATTATTTTTAAAATACATTGCCAATGTCATCTAATTCTACTTTTAAAACACATTTTTATTGCTACCTGTAATTTGAGTTTCTAAACTTTTGATCTTTTATAAGGATGAGATATTTTAATAAAAATATTATCTCTTCTCTATATTGATTATCTAAATTTAATTACTTTTTAATGTATATATAAATTAAATATTTATTCTAATGTATATATGAACTAATTATTAAAATACTAAATCAATATTCTTATTTCACAAAAAAATAATCATAAAATAAAAAATATAATTACATCATAATATGAATGATTATTCTAATATACGAAATAACTAATTTTGTTTTATAAAAAAATAATAATAAAATAAAAAATATTGATTATATTATAATATGAATTATAATTACAATTTTTAAACGTTATTATACAGTCAAATCAACTTATTGATTTGAATTTTAAATCAAATCATAATTAATCAGATTATATCAGACCAGATCAGATCAGATTCATTCTGATCCATTTAGATCAGATCAGATCAGATCTAATCAGATCAGATCAGAAAAAATAAGTTGAACGGAACAGAGCCTTAGTGACATGTAAATTAATAAATATAATATGGGTGTTCCTAAATCTACATAAAAAATGAATCTGTCCACACCTTTCACTTAAACTCGTATCACACCCGTGCGTTGCACATGTCATACTTACGTTACTAAATTAAGATCATTTTTGAACTAGAAAATGATCTAAATGATGCTTACCTATTAAAAGCACATTGTCACCAAAAACCATTTTCTAAATTTCTTCAAATCCCATAAAGTTGTAACAAAAATTGGGAAATTTGTTTTCCGAAATCTTTTGAAGCTTCGTCATGCTAAAGAATTGTAGCAAGAAAGGACGATTGATAGTTTTTGTTGTTTGGTAATTGCGTAGTACTTTGTCCCTCATTACTAAATAAACATTATTTTCTTCAAATGTTCTTTGAAAGTGCATATATTCAAATCTTTGATCTGTGCATGTATTCGATCTCCCTAACGATGCAAAGGAAAAAAGTGTCTATAACAGTCATTATTCATTAGAACGTTCTTAATGTATATGTATTTTAGATTCATAATAATGAAAGAAATAACCTCTAAATCATGAAAAATAACATCTAATGACTCAGGGCCCCTAGCATGGGCGGAGACATGATAAACTCTTATCGCTCTCCGTTTTAGCATAAAAAGTTATGACCTCTCATCAATATTTCTTACAGCGCTTAAGATCCTCGTGTTTTGTTCGAACATCGGATTCGAAAACACACTTCAAAGAGGCTAATTACGAAAGTGATTGCGAATTGTTGGAATGCATGAGTTCAACCCTTTCTGTGTTATTAAGTGTTGACTCACAAGTTTTGATAATTGACAAACACAATTTATTCAAGTCAAGATTAAAGTACTACATCGATAAGCACGAAGACTTGAAGTGCCATTCCTTAGAGTATTCAAGAAGGTGCATAGGATTTTATTGGAGTCCGAGACGCGTTCGAAGAGCCTAACAGAGGACTCGGAGGAGTAGAAGATTTTCGAAGAATTTTTATTTTATTGAGTCTAGGAAATTATTTTAAGGATGATAAAAATAATCTTCTCTCCAAAATTATTTTATGAGAGTTCATATAAAAATTATATTTATTTTTGGAGTCAGTTGAAAAATCTTTTAACTGTTCAAAATATATTTTATTGAGTCAGTTACAAAAGATGTGTCAATCATTTATCAAAATATTTATTTTAATATTAGAAAATATTTTTGGTAAGTAAAAATATTTTATTCAAATATTATTCGTAAATATCGTTTGGCACACAAAGTATTGTTGGGACTCATTTTCTACACCAAAAATTCCTTCAAATGTTCAAATTTGAATTTGAATATATTTTAATGATTTGAGTACCCTTCTCACTTTTTTTCATTGCCCCAAAGCAACCATAACCTCCAAAACATGTTTCCAACTCGCACACATGTCTTGGGGCATTCATGTTTGAGAATTATCCAGTTAGTGGATCGATCCCAATGGTTGGATCGATCACATGATTTTTTAGTGTGCGCAGATTTTCCTACGGAGGATCGATCTAGAGGCATGGATCGATCCCCCGAACTCAGCTCAACATTCTTGCTCCACTTTGCAGTATTTTTGGATCGATCCAATGGCCTAGATCGATCACCCGTGAATCGATCACATGGCATGAATCGATCCTCTAAGCAGAAACCTGTCAAAATCATTTCATTTCTTTCTCCAACGAATATATTCTTTCAACCCCTATTTATACACCATTCCTTGGTGATTTTCAGTATGAACAAACACTCCTAAACTCCCCTATCTTGATGTTATAATCCTCTATTCAATTCTTTCTCAAATTCATATATTCTGAGAGAAAATTATTTGTTTTCAAGAGAGTGTTCTTGTCATCCATAGTGCTTAATCATTTTTTCATTTCTACTCTTATGAGAGTCTTTGTTGAGAGGTTGAAGTAGATTGGTCTTTTTGTTGTACAAGACTTATGTGACTTAAGTCTTGGTTGTGAAGTCTTGTATAGGGCACATCTACGGACAGTTGTATTGAGGCTTGTGGGATTCAAGTTCTCAAGTTGTAACAATTTGTTAAGCACCTGTAAGTTTAACGGAAGTTGTGGTGAACCAGTATATATCAGTGTGTTCTTTACCTTCTCTCTTTTATTTCTCTTGCATTTTCGTTTATCTTATTTAATCCTGCGAAAATTGTTAATCGTTATCAACAATTCTATTCACCCCCTTCTAGAGTTGCACGAATTGTCTAATAATGCGAATGACCGTATTTATACTATGAAATTTTTTATTTCTTATCCTCTTGTCCCTTTTTCACATTTTTATTTTTTAAAATACAATGAAATGTTTTGGTAATCACAGCCATTTTACTTACCATTTTAAGATTTAGGCACGACACCTACCTTTTTTATTAATAACGTGTATTTTTTTCCCAACAAAAACTTTGTATAATGAAATTACCCATACCTTATTTAAAATACCTATAAAGTATAAATGGAAACATAATTAAGTTAATAACATATTTTTTTAGTTCAATTTGCAACGGAATATCTGCTACGGACTTAATCCGTCGCAAATTGCGACAGAATCTGCGACAAACAAAAGTGTATTTAGAATTTTGGTAAGTCTGCGTCGGAATTAAAATAACCGCTGCAGATCTGCGACGGAAGATGGTTTCGTCGCAAAAATTTGACCGTCAAATGTTTTAAAAAGATTCCCTGCGACGGAATACACGACAGAATACTTTCCGTTGCAGAATTTTAATAAAAATCTTATCCCTGAATCTGTCGTGTATTCTTCCTTTCTTAGCCATCCGCGAAGCAGCGACGAACGAATCCAGAAGCTCATCGCCGTCCGCCACAGACACCTCTCGCCGGTCCACCGTCGACCTTCATTTTTTCACTGCCAAGTCTGCTTACGCCGTCCGCCGACCCACCTGTTGCCCAAACTCCGTCCGCCGACCCAAGGTACAACTCTAACCCTAATTTTTTTTACTCAATTGAAGTGTGAAATTTACCTTGGACATTTTTTTCTTGGATTGCATGATTATGAAGAATGGATTCACTTTAAAGTATTAAAAAAGTATTGTGTTTAAAGTTTGTATTATTTTTGCAATTTTTTTGTTAAATTTGGTACTTAAAGTGAATTAAATTTATTTAAGAAATTTATCATATGCTTTTTATATCCTATTTTTTGTTAATTATATATGCTTATCATAGGAAATTTTGATTTGATTGTAAGAAATTTTATTTTATATGATTGTAGGAAAGTTTTATTTGATATGATTCTAGGATTTTTCAGATTTTTTATTAAAAACTTCTTATCTTAAATTTTTGGTTATCGTAAGTGGTAATTTTTTGTACTTTTTAAGTTGTGAATTTATTTGAATTGTTGATATGTTATTTGCATTGTTCAATTTGTGATTCTTTTGTATTAAACAGTGTTTATTCTTTGCCACAATGTCTGGATTTGTTGATCGTGAATGGATGTATAATAAATTTGAATCCGAAGGTGTAGTTAGTAAAGAATGGGTTGACAATGTCATGAAGTTTGTGGATATTTGTTCCTCGAATCCCAATGCTGATCGATCTAAGAATAACATGCGTTGTCCGTGCAAGTCATGTAAGAATTTAAAGTTTGGAAGTAATGCAACCATAATTGAACATATCCTGCGATTTGGTTTCACTCCAAATTATTATGATTGGGTTTGTCACGGAGAAAAGCACGGTGATTATGTTCCCCCGAAACGACGACGTTTTGAATGACATGGGGATACCACACATGTGACAAGAGCCGCATGAAGAGACCAATATATTGATATGGTGTACGATGCTGCACGCCCTTTTGGTGCAAACTTACATGTTGAGGAAGAACCAAATCTGGAAGATAAAAAATTCTTTGAGATGTTAAAAGCTGCGGATAAAGATTTGTGGTCAGGGTGCTCCAAGATGTCTCAGTTGTCAGCAATAGCACGCCTACTCAACATTAAATCTGAACATAATCTCTCAGAAAGGTGTTACGATACAATTTGTCAGTTATTTAAAGATGCTCTTCCTGAGGAAAACACAATGGTTGAAAGCTTTTACCAAACAAAGAAGCTAATAGACGGGTTGGGCCTACCCGTTCAGAAGATACATTCTTGCATTCTTGGTTGCATGTTATTTTGGGGAGATGATGAAAATCTCACTGAGTGCAAGGTTTGCAAGAAGCCGCGATATAAAGATGAGAAGGCTAAAGTCCCGCACAGGTAGATATTTTACTTTCCCTTAACACCGAGATTGAAACGCTTATATACATCAAAGCACACTGCCGGGTTAATGCTTTTGCATGCTGAACATAAACACTCGAACACAGATGAAATGTGTCACCCTTGTGATTCTGAAGCATGGAAAGCATTTGACGAAAAACATCCTTCTTTTGCTTCTGAAGTTCGCAATGTTCGTTTGGGTTTGTGCACTGATGGGTTTCAGCCATTCGGGCAATCAGGCTCTCAATACTCTTGCTGGCCGGTTATGATCACCCCAAGAAATTAGAGCTGGAAAGTGATGTTTTTAGGCTCCAAAGGTAAATTTAAATTCAAATTTGAGTTCGTGATGAGCTAGCGTGCAAATATTTTGATGAATGTTTGTCACACCTTTTGGAAGTGACTTAATAAAAACTTTTTTGAACAGTTAAAAAGGATTTTTTAATTGATCCCAAATAAATATAATTTTTGTATAAAACTCTCATAAAAATAATTTTGAAATGAAGGATATTTTTGTCATCTTTATAATATTTCCTCAGACTCAAATAAGATAAGTCTTCAAAAATCTTCTTCACTTCTGTTAGATGCACCATTTGACGCCATGGTCTTCAATAAATTTTATGCTTCTTCTTGAATACTTCAAGTCCTTGGGTTTGTCAATATAGCACTTTATTCTTGACTTAAATAATTTGTACGGAGTATTTGTCAATTATCAAAACTTGCGAGTCAACACTTTACAGGAAACAAGTTGAACTTATGCATTCCAATATTTTTTCTCTTTTTTATAATTACAAACACATGGAGGATACGCTATACTAAAAATTAGCAACAAATAACAATTTAAGCATATACTCATATACTCTTTGCCCTTTTGGTATTATAAAAAACGCCCTGGTTCTATAGCCACTGATTTTCTTCGGAAGCCATAGAACAAATTTGGGTACCTACGGTACTCCATTCGTAAAATTGATAGTTTCTACCCCCTAACCTCCCCGGCAAACCACTCCGCCCTATCCCGATCCCAACCCACCCATCCAACAACTTCAATTGCAGAGTTCAAGTTTAGTTGACTTTGGAGTAAAAAAATTTCACTACAAAGTCAACTAAACTTGCACCCCGCAATTGACGTGGTTGGAGAGGTGGGTTGGGGTAGGGACTAGGTGGGGGTTTGCCGGAGAATGGGGATTAGGAGGGTAGAAATTATCAATTTTGCGAACGAAACACCGTAGATGTCCCAATTTGTTCAGTGACTTCCGAAGCCACTGAAAATCAGTGGCTATAGAACCCCCACTATCAAAAAAACAATACAACAAAAAATTCAAGGATAATACGCCCCCTAAAATAATACCGGAGTATATATCAAGGTTATAAATAATTTTTGCTAAATGTATGTTATCTTCCCCCTAAAATAATGTTTACAAAAAAATCAATACATATCCTAAAAAGAACGTCCTCCTAATTATATGCAAATTAACCTATATATTCCCAAAAACATATATGAGAAACAATTCACATAATTCATGCTTATTCATAAACATGGCAAAAAATGACTCAATCTATTTTTGACTCAAGACCGACCCAAAAGCATTGAGTTTGGAACAAAGATTTTATTGAGCGAATCGAAAGTTGACTGAACCCAAAATGACCCACTAAAATTGGGTCAAACATGATTGAACTTGGATCAGGCCTGACCGATACGCATGTGTAAGAAGTTTTCAAAATCATATACTTTCATATGAAAATAGTCCCTCCGATAAAATCCTTCATGTTTCTATTAAAAAACTATTTTTACCCATACTAATTCTTATCATACCTATCACATCATACTTTTTTACTAATAAGCTACCCATCACATCCTATTTTTATCAATCACATCAAAGGTATTTTTGGAAAGTCAACACAAAAATATCTCTACCTTAATTTTCCTAAAAGTCAAAATGGGAAGAACTTTAAGAGACAGAAGCAGTATAATGTTATATAAATAAGATTACTATTATATTTCTTTTCTTACTACTCATTTTTAATGTATAAATTTATATTTTCAGACAAAATTTTAACAATATCGCATAATTATCTTACATTTTTTCAAAACTCCTGCATTTTTAGGTTTTTTTATTCGCAAAATTGATTTATGTATCTATAAATTACTTAAAATTTCAAAAAAATAAAATAAATGAAGGTCAATACCCGTTGAATTGACCTAAACTCAATGACAATGGGTCATAACATATAGTTCTCAATCCAAGTCCCAAGTAACCCGAAGCTGAAATGATTGAATCCATATGCATGAGTAAAATTGAGTAACGGTTACTACAATAAAAAATATCAAATCACTTCCCTTAGATACAATCTCTTTGGTTAAGTGCTTGGAACATCAGCTACAAATTTGAAGTCTTCAAACACACCTTTCATGGTGCATCTAAAAACTGAAAATAGGTACCCAACCACTTTTGGGTCCTTGATTGTTAGGAACATAATAATTTTTTGTCCAGAGTTCCGATGTTTCGCATCACAAACGGCGTCATGTGTCCTAGTTCCCACAATAGTGACAACAAACATTTGGATTATACATTTTTCTTGATTGTCCAATAATTTATCTATGTATTCTATTCCTCTCAAAATTTCTAGATTGCACACTATTATGTCTAGGTGGTCTGTAATCATTTTTAGGATTATTTCTATGTTGGCTATTATCAACATTTCTAGCTTTAACAAAATTAATTTTCTTAACATTATTTTCTTAAAATTATTATTCTCCAATTTTAATTTTTCTAAAGTGTTATTCTATCTCATCTTTGGAGGAATCACAAGTGGAACATGAAGAATTAGACTCATTTAATTAAGTTAACATCTTCATTTACCTTAAATTTATTTTTAAGGTCTTTATTCTCATTTTTCAAAATGTTATTTTTCCTAGCACCTAAAAAAGTGTGCCGTTAGCCTCAAGAACTAATATAGTAATTTGAGACATATCTTGCGAATGAGAACAACTATTGCTCTCCGTTGAGGTGGAACTTGGGTCCATTGGCTGCTAAGTATCAAATTCATTCACAAGACAGAAATGCCCTTAGTTTCAAGATGCCTAAACCTATTATCACAGTATCATATTCCAAAAACCCGTAACTTAATTAATAAGTTAATTTTGTTGGAAAACAAACCCTAATATTTAATTTCCTTTTCCTTCATGTCGGATTGAGCCCTTCTTTTGGATGCCAACACTTCATGTTTCCGATTGGAATTGAAGAATTCCATTCTAATTTGGAATTGATAGTGCAAAAAATGAATTGAAATTGGTGAATTCAATTCTATAGAATTAAATCCCGTGGAATTTCAATTCTAATTCAAATCCAATTCCATCAATTTTATATATCAAACGAAGCCTATATGTATGCTCCCTTTCTTCAGAGGTGTTCTATTTCCAAACAACTTATTTTGCAGATCTATGTTATTGTGTAACTATGCTCTTTTGCCCATTAGTTTATTATTTATATAATTTTATTTATGTCATCCTAGTTATTTTTTGTAAAACTATTCAATCGTTTAGCTCACGAGTACGAATCTAGAGAAAGTTCAAAGATGCAAAAATCAAATTTTCACACAACATTTAAGCATTAAACACTTGAAGCATTATTTAGAAATTTAATGAAACTCTCTCAATAAGCAACAGCAACAGAGCCATTTGGTTCTTTGTTCAGTAATATGTCAAACAAAAGAACTGAGACTGCAATACTGATAATTAAGAAATGAAGTAAACAATGATTAAACCAAACCAAACCAATCACATAGTTCTTATTCAGACAAAGCAACTAAATATTTTGTCTAGCACCCCATCCTTTTATCATCTCTCCTCTTCACTCTTCAGCCAATGGAACAGCTTCAGCCTGAAGTATCATTTCAAAAGAGGATTTAGTGAACACACAAAGCAGTAATGCATATAGTTTAGTGAGACAAAGGGAAAAAACACAAAAAAAACTGACCATCTTGCGGTATTTGAGGGCATAAAACATCTCAATGTAGCGACGCGTCTGAAGGCGATCCAGCTTAGAAACACATTTCCAGAACCCATAAACTGCCGACAAAGTTAACAACCTCTCCGAGTAGATTTGCCAAGTGTACCTAGAAACAACACAATGGGGAAATTACAACTTTTTATTGTTGTCGAGAAGTGAAATAAATGTATGGTTGAGAACTTGGCTGCTTACTTTTCCTGTATACGCTTCAGCCCACCAGCAGAAATGGTTTCCCAATGAGAAGGGTCCTCTTTACACTTCTCAAAGAAATCAACTAGGAGTTGGGCAGCTTGGTCGCCGTGGTATGGGTCAATGTGGAAACCAGACTTTCCGTGGACGATGATTTCGGCTGGCCCACCATGGTTGGTTGCAAAAGTAGGCAAACCACAAGTCATGGCCTCAACCACAGTCAGCCCAAACGCCTCATAGAAAGCCGGCTGCACGAAAACCCCTCTTGTGTCGCAGATGTACCTGTACAGCTCGCCATTCCTGACACGGTTCATCTGAGAAGAGATCCACCTGAACTGACCATTCAAGTTGTGGGTCTTTATCAGCTCATGCATCTTTTTCATCTCTGCTTGCTCTTCCAAGTCCTTTGATTCCTTCCTCCTGTCCCCACCAACCACAACCAGATTCACCATTTCCCTCAGCTTTGGGTTCTTGGCATACCATTCAACAAGGCCTGTCAGGTTCTTCACACGGTCCAGTCTGGCCATGGTGAATAAGATGGGCTTCTTCCTGTCCTTAAGCACACATAAGTGTTCTTCATTCTCCACGTTGCTAAATAGGAGATCTTCAATTTCGGGATGAAGGGCAGTGAGTCTCTTTTCCTTCTCATAGTAAGGGAAATACAGGTTCATATCGGCTCCTGGAGATACAATGTTGAATTTGGGGTCGAAAACGTCTATGCCATGAACAACTCTGTACAATCCAGGCATTGTGAAAGCCATATGGCTTTCGTACTGTCCAACACTGTCCTTGCTGGAAAAACCAAAACCAGAAAAGGCAAAACAAAAGAAGTTAGAAAACACTACATGTGACCGTAATAAAATCATCTGATAATCTCAACTAGACTAGGATGAAAAGAAATTATATACCTTCCTGCAATCTCTTGGAAGGTGCTGGTGATGATGAAATCAGTGTGGTTCATAGCGATGAGATCAGCTGTGAACTGGGATGAGAAGTGATATTTTTCATCAAACTTTTTCCAGTAAATATCTGAGTCTGGGTATTTCGTCTTCTCCAATGCATGAGCAATTGTGCACTGCACACAGCAAAGACATTGCACAAGAACTTTAATTCCTTCTCAAACTAATAAAGGTGAGAATCATATTGTATTTCTAAAGTAACAAATCATGGTTTGGACCTGTGTCACGCCTAGCTTGTGAGCCAGTATGGAGGCAGCAAGGTTACCCTCACTGTAATTCCCTATGATCAAATCTGGTTTGGCCTGTAACTCAGCAGTAATTTCTTTCGCAACATCCTAACATATTAAATGTAGAAGCATTAGGAAAACAAAAACAATATCATTTGATTGAAAAGGAGAGAAATATATTACTCCGGGGAGTTTATTTACCTCAATGAAGGTCTCCATGTATGGCCAGACTTCAAAACGAGAGATCCATTTACGTACAATGCTGCCCTTCTCATCCCTAAAGGGAACCCTCAAAATGTGGGAGTGTTCTGCCCCAAACACTTTCTCTAGGCGTTGACCACAAGTGGTTCCAACTGCATCTGGTAGCAGCCTAGTTATCTGGCAAACAGAATCAACATCAAGCCCTTAAAATCACAAGACAAAACCAATTCTCAAACTAACTTTAAAAAAAAGGGATACGATATTTACAATGAGGATTCTTGGGATAATATCAAGTCCTTGCTCCTTGATGCGTTTAAGCATCTCCCTCTCTAATGCAGGAACTTGATCAAGAATGTAAACAACCTGACCGCCAGTGTCAGGATATCCCAAAACATTTTCCTGTGCAAAATAACCGTGTGGCGAAAGGATAACGACATTGAAAACCATAGGAATCTTTCCCAAAAACCTCTCCAGAGTGCACGAATCAGGAGCCTCCAGGAGATCCAAAAGCATTCTGATCATCTCTAACACACGCTCGGCAGTGTCACCCCAACCCCTCTCCAATCCAATTGCTTGGAACTTGTTTTCAAATTCAGAGAATGGAGTTTTTAGAGGGAGTGTGGTTAGATATTCCTCTGCCTTTCTTAGGACATTTTGGAGAGTGTTTAGGTCTACGACTCTGTCGTTTAGCATCATCGTCTGCGAGACAAACACAGGGTGAAATTCAATTCAAGAACAAACTGAAAGAGAGAAATCGGAAAGGAGAAGGGAAAAAAAGTTACCTTCCCATTGTATTGGTGAACTCGGAGAAAATCAAGGAGAGGAACCATGCTCTCCTTGTCATGGAACATTTTTGCGGAAAGGTGTCTGTTTAGGAACTCAACTCCATTGCCAATGGACTTGGTAAGGGTGGGCTTGGGAAGGGAAGCAGTGAATGGCTCAAAATCCAATTCAAGAACAAAGTTACCATCAGACCTGGACCAAAACAAACAATACAACATAATTACTAAGTAGAAAATCACATCACATCATATATAAAATCAATAATAATAATTATAACAGTGCAAAAGACAGGAAGAACTTACGGTCCATCAACGAGCTCTTCTTTGAGTTGCAGATACTTAGGAACAGTCAGCTCCTCCACAACTAAAGCACTAACATTGACACGAACATATTCCCACACACCGGGCCTCAAACGGATGGCGAGCGCAACCCATGGGGGCAAAACTATCGCTTCCTAATCATGTTTTAAATCCCATTACATATACAGTTTCTTCAAAAAGACGATAGCTTCATAAGTTACCAAGAACAATTTTAAAAAATCAGACTCACCTGTGTGGATTTCAAGATTTCTTGAAAGGCATGATTTCTCAGTTTGTCTTTTTCATCCTTAAAGATCCCCTCAAACTCAGCCAGGAGCTGGTGAGGCTTCAGGATTCCTTTCCCATGGCTCTCAATCCTGCAAAACAAAAACCCAAACATTAATTCTCAGTGCCCATGTACGATCAGCTATTCTTCAATCGCAACAAACCCAATAAAACAAAATTCATTACTTTGACATGAACAGCAAAATCTCATTGCGGTGAGCAGCCAAGGTGGAATCAAGGCGCTCGCGGAGCGTATGAACACGGGTCAGAACATGATCAGCCATTAGAGATGGTGATGATGATGATGATGGTCTCAAGCTAACGAAGCGTCAGGGAAGATTCAAGAACCAACTACAACGAAAGTACAAAGTCAATAGCCATAAGGAAAATATTAAACAAAGAATATCACTCACCCACGACCCACCACTATAAAAAAGGTCAAAAACCAAACTTTAACAGATATAAGCCTAATCTTCTAAGCAATTAGTACAGAGAACACAGAATATTCGTACCTAGGCTAGGAGAAGACAGAGAGAAGAAGATGCGGTGGCAAATACAATGGAATGCATGAAATATATATATATAGGACCAATGCAAGACGGAAGATATAATTTGGAAAGTCAGACCTTAATTATGGTCACGCCAGAATATGGAAATTTCTTGGGGGAAAAGCTCACAGTTTATAGTAACTGCGAAAAATCCGCTCCGGGTTTGACGTAAATGTGCCGAATCCCGACAGTATTAATTAAATCTCAGAGTAAATCAAAATTTGATTTCCAAGGGGATCATGACTTTTCTCCAAAGAAATGTCTGTTTTTAAAACTTTTTTCCCCCGGTTTTTGAATTACCGCCCCTCAAAATTTACTGCTTCCCATTAAAGTAAACAACATAACAGCTCGAAACGAAAAAAACACCCGACAACTCGAGGAGAACAGAAGGAGTGAAACGAGGGAAATGGGGTTTTACCTTAGAGAAAAAGGAGAAAGTGGAATGAGCATGAAGAGAGAGAGAGAGAGAGAGAGAGAGAGAGCGCATATATCATAAAAGCAAATGAAAAGATTTGAATTAGTGATGATGATGGAAAAGAAAGAACCCGGAGAGGCCTATTTATAAGAACAAAAAAACCCAGTCTTTTTTTGTCTCAATAGATCTGATGTGAGAATTTTTCTGCCAAAGTTACAGGAGAATAAGACAATCGTGCTTCATATTTGTTTGAATTTATTTAAATGAAATAAAATTTTAATAAACATTGTTACCGATTCGTGCAATATACCATAGACGTGTACTTTTGCGTAAAATGGCTACATAACATTCAAATATTTAAGCCAAAAATTCAAAGGTTGCGCATTAAGATATGTTCCGCGCAATAGACACTAAGTTCGTATTTTGCCTATACATACATGGATCCTTGGTATGTTATAGAACACAAAATTACACTTACTCTTTCTTGAAATTTACGTCTTATCTAGTTGATATATTTTGATAAACCCTGAGATAATTTTAATCTAAAAGCGTAATACACACAATTCATAAGTGTATAAGTCTTCTTCACCTTTATCTATATCATTTGTTCGAAGAACGTTACATAACATTGTCTTCTCTGTTATATTTTTTTATAATATCAATAATTGTCCATTTAAGCATTTGGTTGAAATTTGGAAAGACAGACAATATAATTGAGCAAAAAACTTACTCTAAGGAGGCGTGAGTTTTGTCATAAGAACTTGAGGATCGTCATGTTTTTTTTAAATAATGTAGTACCTTTAAACTTTTTATAAAGACTGCAAGGATAACTTTTAGCACTAGTATCTAATATTTTGACGATTAATGTGTCAAAGTAAATTAAAAATTTCTTAATGTAGGACTTCAGGCGCTACCATTTGTTCTAAAGCCAATTTGTACTAGAAGAAGCATATACCCTAGCCTTATAGTACATTAAACATACATAAGCGCTTATGGCTGTCGGGTGTGACTTTGCAACATAGCCTTTGCTAGGGACAGTTGATTGCAATGACGCATCAGTAGAGTATACCTTGGCTTCTTCTTCTTTTTCACCGAATGTCAAACTCCTCACTATTTCCCTTCATTTTTCTTTCATTGTGTTCTTGAGAGTGTGGAGAGCAAGCCGTAGTAGTTTGCTACCGTCGTAACCGCCAGAGATAGTTGTGGTAGTAGCTGGAAGTTTCGTCTGAAAATTTCTATTTCTTTCGTTTAAGCTCGAGATAAGCCCTTAGAAATATCTATTGATTAAAAATGTTCATATAGATCAGTTCTACATTCATAAACGGTGATTTGGTTGAGTTATGTGTTAGAAAAGCTAAAAATATGTTTTTGATGAACCAAGAATCATAAACCTTCAAATTGTTTTTAAAGCTTCAAACTAATGGTTTAAAAATGGTCTATGGATGTTAGAGAACATTTTTATATAGTTAAATCAAAGTTTGGTAGCTTAAAATAATATTTTGGAAGTTTGAACAGAGGTCGAAGACGAAATACTGTGCAAAATTTTCAAACCAGTCGCAGAATGGTCGATTGTTTCGTGACATGGTCGAGTGTCTCTCAACCAGCTCTTTGTTTCACATTGTTACCAGGAATGGTCAGCCACCGACGGTAACGGTCGGAGGTCCCATGTCTAGTTGCACGGTGGCGGTAACGGTCGACCGTCACGGTCCATTCAGCACAGGAAAATCTGAATTTTAAAGCTGTAAAATCCTACTTTTGATACTTTTCAACTATAAATCCGTATTAATAACATTTTCAAGTTAAATATGATGTTTTGATCAATTTAAGAATCTTATTTGATGCATGACGGTAAGCTAGGGTGTTAGCATTCGACGCTAGGCCGCTACTTGTTATTTAAATATTATGATGATGATTATTGTATGTTATGATGGTAAATAAATAATACCCTGATGATTGAACCTTGATTAAATAAATAATATCCTGATTAAATGATGAGTATTACAAATTAAGGTTATCTAGAAGAACTCAAAAATAGATCACATGTGACTATATTAGTTAGGCCATACGGGTATGATGTCCGATGGCCGAGGTTCAAACGTACGTACATGATCTACAAACCAAACTAAAGGTTTTTTTGGATACCATCCAACCCAACCGTGAGCAGAACATTGTTCGGTTTCTGAGCATGACTTTTAAGACTCCTAGGATAGGTCATGATTTTGTGTTCTGTCTAAGACTAAAAATAGTTTAAGAGCTTTTTGATCAATATAAATTAGCCTTAGACTAAGAATAATTTAATAGCACTCTTATGATTTGGCCTTAGATTAAAAATAGTTTAAGAGTACTACTATTGATACCATAAATGTTGAATATTTTGAAATGTATATTATTTGCATGAGATCATATGATTTGGTCATGAATTGTGATGTGGATGTTCGATGCATTAGATATCCTCACTCAACTTCATTAAATAGAGTAAGAAATGATGTGATGTTTATCCTGGTACATGGTAGAAGAGGACGAGATGTCGTCGGATGGATGTGTAATGCCCCAAAACATACCCTAGAATTATTAATGGATAATTATTCAAATAATCAATTTTTTTTATTAAAATAATTTTTTTGGGATTTGGGCCAAAATGAAATATTTTTTGATATCCAATATCACAATCTGGATAAAACTCATAGAGATAAATCTAATATGTTGACTTATTGTGTGATCTTGATTGCGAACCTGAGTACACACCCAAATCAAGAATAAATGAAGAAATTGTTTATGATGTGAACTTAGACGTGATACATTACGGTAAGCTAGGTTGTTAACACTCGAAGCTAGACCGTTATTTGCTATTGGATGTTACATTGATTGATGATTATGATGAATGATTATTATGATGACTATAATTTGATGAATCCATATATTGATTAAGATGATTATTGATGGTTAAACAATGATTTAAAATGAATACATCGATGATTATGAAATGATTCAGATTGTAAGGATATCTAGAAGAACTCTAAGATATACCTAGGTTGACATTGATTTCTAAGACTATCTACAAGACCTCTAAGATAGCTTAGAAATAGGCCTTGCAGGTATAATTATGAATATTCGGTGGCTTGGGTTAAAACGTACATACGAGATCTACAAACCAAACTTGATCACTCGTTTGGGGATACCACCCAACCCGACAGTGAGCATTCCCTTGTTCGGTTTTTGGTTGACCTTAAGAGAAGGTAAGTTTAAGATTTTGATAATCTCTTTTGAAAAACTTGTATCTTAAACTAGGCCTAGCTTAAGGGTTAGTTATAAGTACCTTAAACTAGAATATAGTTTAAGAATCTTAAACTAGATTTCGTTTAAGAGTTGGTAAATATTAAAGGATTGGCCTTATACTAAGAACAATTTAAGGATATTGTTAAATGTTGAATATAAATGTTGAATGTTGAATATTAGATGATAAATAATACTCCCTCCGTTTCAAAAAGATTTACACGTTTTGACTAAAGTGGAAATTAAGAGAGGGATAATTTTGTGTTGACTTTCCAAAAATACCCTTGATGTGATGGGTAAAAGTAGGATGTGATGTGTAGATTATTAGGAAAAAAAGTATGATGTGATAGGTAGGGTTTGAAAAAGTAGGAGGTAAAAGTGGTTTTTTAATAGAAATGTGTAGGAGATTGTGGGACGCAATTTTTTTGAAAGGTGTAAATCTTTTTGGGACGGAGGGAGTATTGAATATTGATTATTGAATATCTGAAGTGAAAATTATGTACATGATATCAAAGGATTTGATTATGAATTGAGATTCAATTTATATGAATGTTCGACGCATTACATATGCTTACTTAGCCTCAACGATGAGTGTGTAGTATGTTTTAGTTGCTACACGCAGGGTAATGGAAAGAATAATATAACGTGATCCTGGAGGCAGATAGAGGCGGGATAGTCGAAATGGATGTGGTGGTTTTCAATTACATAAATAAATTATGTTTGTGATTATGATTTGTTAAGCTTGTGCAATATTGAAAACTCTGTACTGTTTTTGTTATGAAAAATATTATTGTGATGAATAAAAGTGTTTGAACTATTTTAAATTTTTACGATTACCAAGTTATTACTTTAGTCCGAAAGGGGATGCAGACCTGGACGGATTAAGGTGTTACAGGATGTGTGATGATTTCTAACTATTGAATAAATATTTCAAAATGAATTATTTACTTTGATAACAAATAATTTAATTAAGCTTCCGCAGTTTTATGAACTCTGATATTGTTGAAAAAAATATTTTGATTGATGAAATAAAGTTTTAAGTATTTTAAATTTCTTCGTTACCAAGTTATTACTTTAGTTTGAAAGAAGCTGCAGACTTGTTTGGATTAGAATGTTACAACAATTCCCTTTATAACTTTTACAATATAATTATGTCAAATGCGATGCTATTAAATAGGTTCCTACCAACATTATTCTATATGTTACAAACAAGCAAAATTAGAATAAATAAAATAAAACATTAATTTATCATTAGTGTTGTTGTTATGATATGGCGTGATTTAATTTACGTGATTTTTACCTAAATATGATTGTATTACACCTTTATTTGGGGTATTTTTTTCCCTTTATTTGGGGTATTTTTTTCATTTGTATTTGTAATGAAAAAGCAACTAGTGCATATAGCTTATCTAAGTCATCTTTTGCATAATTGGATAAAAAGTAAATCATATAAAATAAGTAACTTTAATGCAAAATTAGCATCACTACTGTCAAGTCATTTTTGTAATTATTTTAATACACAAATGTAATGTAAGATTGTTTTTATTTGATTCAGAGTTTGAGACATCGTTATATTATTTATAGAAAGTTTATTACTTCTTCCGTCCCAAATTATTTGCAACGTTTGCTTTTTCAGCAGTCGCAGGAACTTTTGTGTATTTCTACGTCTACATTGGTTATTTGATAAAATAAAATATTCTTGACACCTCTTATTTCAAAAAACTTTTCATGTAGTTTTTGATATATAAATTTTATTTTTTATTTCTATACCAATATGTAAATAAAATAAATTGAAAAAACTTGATATTTTGCTTCAAGAATACAAATGTGACAAATATTTAGGGATGGGGGGAGTAACTAAGATTAATGAATAGTATTACTTCATTTGACTCCTCATTTTTGTCAATGGATTAGTGACATACTCCCTCCATTCCTATATATCTGTGTGGTTTGCTTTTTTAACTTAAAGTCTGACCAATAATATCTTTTAAAATCCATTAGTAAAAATATTAAATAATAAAATTAAATTATTTTTTGATACCAATAATTTGGTATAATTTTGATATTTTAATTTATTGTATATTTATATATATATATAATTAGTAACACGTTTGACACGCATAAATTAAAATAGAGGGAGTTGAGTACAGATTAAGAAATGAAAACTTATTCGATGGATATTAATTTTAAAATGTAAAAAATAAGAGTGCAAGTCATGCAAAAATCACTAATATGATTTGAGATAAAATATAACGATATAGAAGAAAAAAATGTTATTCAGTTTTAGTCGTTGTGCCCACACTGTAACGTCCCAAAATATACCCTAGAATTATTAATGAATGAATAATCAATTAATCAAATTTGTTTTGATTAAAATAAATTATTGTTGGGCTTTGGGCCGATAAAAATATGTTTTGATATCCAATATCTTAATCTGGATAAATCTCATAGAGATAAATCCAATATGTTGAGTATTTGTGTGGTCTTGATTGAGAACATGAGTACAGACCCAAATCAAGAATAAATAAAGAAATTAGTTATGTAGTGAACTTTAAAATGATTCACTGAAATAAATCATGATAATAATTAATATGAATTAAATATGAGAACCTTTTTGAATAAAAGTCAACTAAATCAATTTTGACTCTGTCAAAGTCAACCACCCAAAAATATGGTGTCTGAAAAAGTATACCAAATAAACATAAAAATTATATCGTTGGATAGAGCTCGACTGTCTGATCGCAACGGTGCAAACATATTTCAATTCAGAGAAAGTTGGACCAAGAAGTGTACCCCGACTGGGACCAAAATTAGTCCCAATCAGGGACTTGCGTTTAAAAAACCGTAGAGATCAGCCTCCTCCTCCACTCAGCCGTTCCAACAGGAGAAGGTGACAGGGCTTGCTTTATCCTTCCTTCTCCTTCTATATAAGTGAGACCATTCCTTCTCATTTCTTCACCATTTTTCTTCATTCTTCTTCCTAAGTGTTCATGAAAGTGTGAGGAGTGTTGTGGTGCTGTCAATTTGGTGTGAAGTCGCCGGAGTTGGGAGAAATACTCGCCGGAAGTTTTGCCGGAAAATTTCCAAAACCTCCATTAAGCTTCGAGGTAAGCCCCTAGATATATCTAATGACTAGAATGTTCATATAGGTCGTTTCTACGTTCATAAATGGTCATTTGGTTGAGTTTTGTGTTTGACATATTTGAAGAACTAAGAATCATAAACCATGAAATTGATGTTAAAATTATGAATTAATGATGCTAAAATGATCCATGAACCTTGGAGAACATTTTTATATACTTTAATTGAAGTTTGGTGAGTAAAAGTGACATTTCCGCAAGTTGGCTCGAGGTAGAAGACGATGGATAATCGATTATCAACTTGAAAATCGATTATTCATCGTTCTGCAGATTTTTGTAACAAAGCTGAGCAACAGTCGATTATCAGAATGTGATAATCGATTGTCAGCCCTCTCTGAAGTTTGATAATCGATTATCAGAGTGTGATAATCGATTATCAGACCATTCTGAACATCAGACAGTAGATTATCAAAAGTGACAGTAGACTGTTTCCCTACACTATTGAAGAAAATGAAGCTAATAGTTAATAATTGAATTTCCTATCATATATTAATCAATTATTGTTTAGAAAACATGATTTTTGAACTATAAAATCCTATTTTTGATACCAATTAATTATGCACAATATAAATATGATTTTGTATAATAAAAAGGATGTTTTTGGCATATAAAATACTATGTGATGCATGACGGTAAGTTCGGGTGTTAACACTCGAGACTAGGCCGCTGTTTGTTATCAAATGTTATGGTTATTAATGATTATGATGATTATGATTTGATGAAACTACTGATTAAAATGATTACTGAAGATTAAATTATGAATTGAAATGAATATGTTGATGATTATGAAATGATTTGAATTCTAAGACTATCTAGAAGACCTCTAAGATGACTTAGAAATGGGCCTTGCGGGTATAATTATGAATATTCGGTGGCCTGGGTTAAAACGTACGTACGGGATCCATAACCAAACTAGAGGAACTCGTTTGGGGATGCCACCCAACCCGACAGTTAGTATCCTACTGTTCGGTTTTCTGGATTTGTACCTTAAGCGAAGGCTAGTTTAAGAGTTGGTAAATCAATCGGAATATATCTACCTTAAACTAATGACCTAGCTTAAGAGTTGGTTAGAAGTACCTTAAACTCTAATAAGTTTAAGAGTTGGATAAAAGTACATTAAAACTAGAATTAGTTTAAGAGTTGGATAAAAGTACATTAAAACTAGAATTAGTTTAAGAGTTGGATAAAAGTACATTAAAACTAGAATTAGTTTAAGAGTTGGATAGAAGTACCTTAAACTAGAACTAGTTTAAGAGTTGGTAAACATTAAAAAGATTGGCCTTAGACTAAGAATAGTTTAAGGATATTATTGAATGAGGATGTTGAATGTTGAATATGAATATTGAATGACGAATGTTGAATATTGATTATTGTATATTTGAACTGAATACTTTGTGCATGATATCAAATGATTTGATTATGAATTTGGGTTCAATTTATATGGATGTTCGACGCTTTAGATATGCTTACTCAGCTTCACCGCTGAGCGTGTAGTATGTTTTATTTGCTACACGCAGGTTAATAGAAAGAATGATGTGACGTGATTCTGGAGGCAGACGGAGGCGAGATTGTCGGAATGGATGTGATGGTTTTGAATTAAAGAACATAAATAAATTATGTTTGTAATTATGATTTGTTAAGCTTCCGCAATATTGAAAACTCTGCACTGTATATGTTATGAAAAATATTATCGTGATAAATAAAAGTGTTTGAAAAGTTTTAAATTTTACGATTACCAAGTTAATACTTTAGTCCGAAAGGGGCTGCAGACCTGGACGGATTAGGGTGTTACACACACCTTAGAGGGGGGAAGAATAAGGCGTTTGAAAACTTTTCGGAGTTTGATAAAAACGGTGTTGGCAAATGCGGAAGCAATATATAAAACGCAGAAATAAAAGCGTAAATAAAATGCACACCGATTTTATACTGGTTCGGGAACTCCCTACTCCAGTACCTTAAGGCTCATCCTTAAGGATTTCCGAATCCACTAAGTTCCGGTCTCTTGAACTCCGTAAAAGCACCGCACTAGTTTGGGAAACAAACCTTGCCAATAGGATTCACTCCGAGATTTCACAACGGCTATCTCGAACCGTTTACAATGAAGATTTAACGGCTATCTTCTACCGTTCCCTCAAGGATTTGAAAGGCTATCCTTGAACCTTTACCCAAGGATTTATACAGCTATCCTCGACCGTTACAATGTGAGAATTTAATGACTATTCTCGACCGTAAGAAGGTGTGTTTGAAGAACACAAACAAGGATTCTACACAACGGCTAAAATATAAAAAAGAAGAACAAAACTTAGCCGGTGTAGAAAGAAATTATACTCTCTCAAAAATACAATATAAACTTATGAACATGAGAGTATATAACTAGAAACTCACGCTCAAAGTGTGTGTATAAAAATCAGGAATATAAGGCTCTTGAAATAGTCAAAATATTGAAAATAATGAATTAAAGATTGAACACACTTAGAACAAAAAGGAAGGATGTTTGGAGCTTTGTTTCTTGAGAAAATATGAAGATATAGGCTTGTATTTATAGTGGAAAAGGTTAATTAGCCGTTGGGAGGTGATTAGGATTGATTAAAGTCAAAATCACAAATCAGGAACAGTAACCGTACCCAACGGTCACGGTAGGCCGGTACCGTCCTCACGGTAGCAAAGTACCGTGCGTACGGTACGGGGTACTGTGAGTGGCGGTACCTCGGTACCGTGTAACACAGCAAACCAATCCGGCTCTGGCGGTACCTATCCTCTAGGGATAGTGTTTTGAGTGTTCACAAACACTCAAACACAATTGTCACAACTTACCATTTGTGAACTTCAATAAAAAAATAAATAGTCTAAAACAATTTTAAAATGAGAATTTAAACCATAAATAGTAAATTTGTGAAAATTGTGACTATTCTGTTTGTGAACGGAGCATTGCTCGATAATAAAACTTCAAGAAGATTTCTATCCTTGGTTTAAAGACCGTATGAACCTTGTCACTCAAATTTTAATTTTTTTTTAAAAATTAAAAAAATATTTATCTTAGTGGTAATAAACTACGAATTATTTGATAAAAAATGGGAAAAATAATATTTTAGAATTCTCTATATATTTTTAGAGAAATGAAGGTTCACAAAAACAATGATCACAAACTTACTATTTGTGAACTTTAATACAAAATTAAATAGTCTTAAATAATTTTAAAATGAGAACTTAAATTATAAATAGTAAATTTGTGAAGTTTGTGATTTTTCTGTTTGTGAACCTAACATCACTCTATTTTTTATGATAAAATATATATGCACAAGACAAGTCATTATATAGAAACTTAGGCCCTGTTCCGTTTAACTTATTTTTTCTTATTCTTATTAAAATCAGATCAGACCAGACCAGATCAGATCGAATCAGATCGGATCAGAACAAATCAAATCAGATCCAATCAGATCAGACCAGATCGAAATGAAAAAAATTAATCCTTTATTATTATTATTATTATTATTATTATTCTTAAAAATGAAAAAGAATAAACTTTAGAAACAAGTTAAATAGAAATTGAGAAATTAATCCTTAATTATTAGACGTCGAAAAAATTATTTTTAAAATACATTGACAATGTCAATCTAATTCTACTTTTAAAATACATTTTTATTGCTACTTGTAATTTGAGTTTCTAAAGTTTTGATCTTTTATAAGGATGGGATATTTTAATAAAAATACTATCTCTTCTCTATACTGATTTTATATAAATTAAATATTTATTCTAATGTATGTATGAACTAATTATTAAAATATTAAATCAATATTCTTATTTCACAAACAATAATCATAAAATAAAAAATATTATTACATTAAAATATGAATGATTATTCTAATATATAAATTAACTAATTTTATTTTATTAAAAAATAATTATAAAATAAAAAATATTTATTATATTATAATATGAATTATCATTCCAATTTTCAAACATTATTATGAACTCAAATCAAATTATTGATTTGAATTTTAAATCAAATCATAATTAATCAGATCAGATCCAATCAGATGAGATTAAATCAAATCAGATCCAATCAGATCAGATCCAAACAGATCAGATCTAATCAGATCAGATCAAATCCAATCAGATTACATTAGAACTGCAAAAAATCAGATCAGATCAGAAAAAATAAGTTGAACGGAATAGAACTTTACAACACATGAACTCAAAAGAAACTCTACGAGTACTCTTTTTTTTGAGTAATCTACGAGAACTCTTAAGTGTACAAGGAAAGATAATAATAAACAAATACGGAGTATAACCAATAAATCAAAGATAACGTTTCCTTAAACTATTATTTCCTTAGTTTTATAAACCCACTTGCTTTCCCATTGGTTTCTTAGAACGTGGAGTATGAACCGGAGTCTACCTGTCATTATTCTCCAAAGCATTATTTTCTTGGATAATTTACGTAAATAGATCTTATATTCCTGGAGTATATCATTTTTTTTTAAATAAAACAGGTCTTATTTACTCAAACGTTTGGTCTCAGTTATTAACTTACATTTTTAGAATTTAGATCACACAAATTAAATCAGATTTATATTTCTAAACATTGATAAATATTTAACCACCAAAACTAAATTCAAAAAAATTTATTACATTTTAAATATCTAAAAAATAGAGATAAGGTTGTTGCCTATTATTTGTTAGAGTTGTAGGAGTTTTGGACTCCCAACTAGATAGATTCGAAGAGACTAGTAGACCATGAATGAGATTTAATTAACAAAAGACGTTGTTGAATGACTTGAACTACATTCTAGTTTTAATATTTTTACAATTGTTGAGTCGACAAATTTTGATAATTTGTATTTTGGGAAGAAGACAATCAAGTAAATTAATCTGATAAAAAATTAACCTTCTAAATTTTGATTGATAGAGTCGGAAGAAAAAGTTTTTTTACGATTTAATACGTATAAAATTTGTAAATACGTTTAGGGTCAAAATACATGGATTATACATTTGTCACTTGAAAAATTTGTATTCGAGAATATAATACGCGTATTATACACGAATAAGCTAACAGAGCATTTGGTAATGAAAAGTTTTAAAATACAGTCTTTGAAAATGTGAGTGATTTGTTAATATAATATCCTCTGTTAATAAGTCATTCTATTTATATAAATTATGGCAATTGTTTGTAGAATCTACTGAAGCATCTACCAAAAATTTTAAATCATTATAAAATAATGACATATTACACAATTCAAAAAGATTAAAGCATTATTAAATACAGAGTAATAATTTGAATAGTCACTGAAATACTCAGTCATTATTCTACATCTGTTTCTAATGATCACATTTATAGAATCATTCGTATAATAAATCAATATCCAACACTTGTAGCAAATGGAGACATATATGACAGATCATACAAAAATATGTGTCATAAAAGAATAAAACATACTCGACATTATTAGAAAAATGTACTACCTTTTACTGCATATAGCAAATCATTCAATTTTCTTCATGCATTGTTATGTGACATTGTTCAGATTGCATGGACTGCCACCCCAAATAGGGATGACAGTCCTACCCAAATACCTAAAATCGTATTGAAAAAATTTAAGCCGAACTCGGCTCTTGTCAAGTCTGTATATTTGACCGACCCGTACCCGACCTGACTTGACCTATACCCAACTTTCAATAAGTTTTTAAAGACCCCAAATTCTTATATTTCATGTATTTTTGATACACATATTTTGAATGTTTTAAAACTTAATGCATCTCTTTGTATTTTATTTTTTATTATGGACAAATCTTGTGTGTCACCCCTATATTATTTTCTTTGTACTCCATATATTATTAGTTGAAACTTACTATTTAATTTTTTAAGGGTCATTCGGTTTAATTATTTTTGTTAGATCTTAAATTTTATGTCATCTTTTAAATTTTAAAATTTTAATGTATTTCAATCTAAAAAATTTCATTAATAATTTTATTAGTATTCAAACACAAATTTGATCGTAACCGACCCGATCAAATCTTAAATCGAATCCGAATCAAAAGATTAAGTACCCAAAACCAACCCGCCAAAACTGGCTAGATTTCAATATACTCAATCCCAAATTTGAATATACTCAAACCCGACTGAACCCGTACTGTTGCCATCCCTAATCTGAAAGTTACGTTTTTGGTCTCAACTTCATGATCTAGAGCCATGAGAAAGCATTTGTGGGGTGCGGAAAAGTTGTAATAAAAAATATACTTTCTCCATCTCCTAGGCTCTTTTAAATTTTTTTCACTTTCTTTATGTATTTTCTTGGATTATTTGATAACATAAAATAGTATTGTCATCACTTGTTTTGTAGATTGTTTTATTTAACTTTTAAATCTATAATTATCATCTTTAAATTTCATACTAATTTTCAAATAACTGATTTAAAAATATCTTGAAGAACTTAAAGGGAGGGAGTATGAGGTAAGCGTATACTTACACAGTTACACCACTCAATGTGTGAGCTAACAATAGTATAGGCGAGATAATGAAAATAGATTACGAACAATAATAAGGGAGAAAGATCAAAGTAGAACTAAAATATTGAAAATATACAAAAATAGTACTTCTATATTTTTAATCCCGAAATAGGACTTACATTACCATACATGGTCATATACATTACCAAAAAAGTATAGTAATTTACACATGTACACTGCCACATTACAACAGGACAAAGTCACATTACCACAGTGCAAAGTCCTATTTTGGAAAAAAAATACATGAAAGTCCCTATAAATCAATACATTTTTTGAAGGAAAAAATATAAATACATATTAAATATAAACATAATAGTAAAAAAAACTAAACGTCCCTGCTTGAGCCGTCACCTGCCGCACCTCCAAGCCACCTCCGGGATATTTTATCATTCATCTTCATCACCTCCGCATGCTCCGTCGGCCCAAGCTTATCGACGTCACGTCGGTGGTCACAATTTTGAACTCTTCCTCGAGCCGGTTCTTTAGAACTAAAAAAAGAGCTAGATGTTGAAAGAAACTGGAAGAACTGAAAAAACTAGAAGAAACTGGAAGAAACATGAATGAACTGGAAGAAACTGGAAAAATTAAATAAACTGAAAAAACTAAAACAAATAGACAATCTAAAAAAACTTTAAATTTTTTTTGTGTATTTTTATATCATTCTCATTTTAATACTTGTTGTTATAAATTAATAATATTGTTATTATTATTATTATTATTATTATTATTATTATTATTATTATTATTATTATTATTATTATTATTATTATTGTTGTTGTTGTTGTTTTTGTTGTCATCACGTTATCTTAAAGAATGCATTTAAGATAAAAAAATATTTTTATTTTGAGTAAATTCAATAATTGGTCCTTTATAACAGGGGGATTTCCATATTTAGTCTTCTATTATCAAATATTACCTCCGTAGTCCGTTTTTTAAAGGTGCCTTTCTACAAATTGTCCTTTTTTGATCTTCTACCATGTTGGTATTAATTTAAAGGCTAAAAGTATAATTTGACATTAACATTATGTCTAGTGACGTGTTCTAATATTGGTTAAGCGGATAACACAAAAATAATGATTATGATTGTAAGCTAGGATTCCGATGAAAGACCACATTTGTAGACTATGGTTGTAGTAGAAAGTGACTTTAATTCACAAACGATGGAAACAGAACAGCCTTTGAAATTGTGTATGACAAAAAGATATATTATCATTGCGAAATTACTTTTTTAGCCCTCAAATTAACACCAACATAATAGAAGATCAAAAAGGACTATTTGTGGAAAGATACCATAAAAAAAGGACCACTGCGGTAATATTTGATAATAGAGTACTAAATAGGGAAACCCCCTATTATAAAGGACCAATTATGGAATTTACTCTTTTATTTTTCATACACAAAAAGACTACTTTTGCAAAAAAAAGAATATAAAATTAGAATAAATATCAAAGTGTTAAATATTTAAAAGTTAGTGTGGCTACGCTACATGTCATTTTATTTATGCAATATTTATCATAAAATAATATATATTTGTAAGTATACTTTAAATATTACAAGATTTTTTTTGGAATATCAGACATGTCATATAATGTAATCAAACTTGCTATTTTTTATTTAATGATGGATTTTTTCATTGTAACCCTACTTTTGGAATAAAGACGTAGAACATTTTTTTACAATTTTTATGTTTTACTTCTACCGATTTTTTATGTTAAACTTAATTGAAGATACTAAATATGAGTATAGTTTTTACAATATGATTATGTTGAAAATGATTTGATTATTTATATTCATATGCGCAATATTTTACATATTAGAGACTAAAAAGTAGATCAAATAAATGAAAGTATAACTTTTTTGTTAGTTGTATTTTAATTATGTGAAATTTGCAGTGAATAGGACTAAAACATAAGTCATTTCTCAATGTAGGACTTAAACTTTTTTATTTTCTAAATAGTACTTAATAATGTCTAGTGAGAAGAATAATATCCAAGTGATGCTGGACATTTAGTTGAATAATGACTAATAGATAATGACCAATGGTCCTACATTGGGAAATAAAAACATACGGTCCTATATTGAGAAAGTCATTACTTGTTATCTGAATTTGTTTTTATACTTTTTGGATCATTTTTTCTTTTCCAAGATGTAGTTTTCTTTTGGTTTTCATAATGTAGTACTCCCCACCCAATTTCATTATTATATTTTAGATTAAAATATTGATGTTTTACTTATATAAATTTGGATTAAAAAAACATTTTAGGCAACTATTTTACCAATAATTTTTTTAAATAGTTTAAAATATTGTTGTTTTCCTATTTTATCTTGTAGATTAATATACAAAAATGGTATTATTAATATAAAAAAAGTTAAAGAAAAAATAAGAATCAGTGTCAATCATAAAAATAGTGAGATGAAAAAATGAAATAATTTATAAACTATAGTTATAAACAAAATAGGTGCAATAATAATAATCATAACAACAACAACAACAATAATAATAATAATAATAATAATAATAATAATAATAATAATAATAATAATATACGGAGTATCATTTTTTGAATAATTGATCGATAAGGAGAAAGAGTTTGAAAAAAATAAAAAAAGTTAGAATAAACTGGAAAAAACTAGAAGAATTGTAAGAAACTGGAAGACATTAGAAAAAACTAAAAGAAACTGGAAGGAACTAGAAGTTAAGAGTTCAAGCACTAAAAAACAGGCTCTTACTCTAGGTGTTGTCGTTCGAGGGCAAGCTGCTCCGCTTCTTCTTTGCATCTTTGCTCAAGCTTCTCCGCTCTCTCTTGTTGTTTAACTCGAAGCCTCTCCACATTCATCTCAGCAAAGGCAGACAACAAAGTGCTGAGTTGCTCGAACCCTTTAACCAAAGGTTCAGGCGTGATGCACGAGGATCCTTCTCCTTTTTTCGGTTGATTCCTCCCGATGGGTTGTTCCGACTCTAGTGGTGTAGTTGGTATTTTATCATTATTGTCACTGATACTCGGCATCCAACGTGCATCAAACATGCCAGGACTATAGTCACCCGATTTGGATGTTTTTGGATCGACCTTGTTTGGAACTGGCGCCCACTTAAAACATCCATGGAAGATGTCCCACGTCCTAATATGTAGGAATGAAGAAGAAAATTATGCTTGATATTTATCAAGCGCTTGTTGCAAGACATTTTGATCACTTGAACCGCTTCGACTGTTCTGGTAAATGTTGTTGTAGATACCACAATCTTTTTAAATTTTTTATTCATATCGCGGTACTTGGAAGCTATGGAATAAACAAGGCGGTACAAATTGGAGTTCATCAACTCATAAAATTTGTTGGTCACTTTAACTTAAAACTCGTCGCTTGTCTAAGCATTTCTTGTACACGAGTGATAATAAACTTAAGAAAAAACAAATATTGGAAAAATATTAACAAAAAAAATTAGTTCAAGTTAAACGCACCTTTTATGGGGTCGATGGTAATGTTAACCCAAGCTTTGGCTAACGTTTCCTCTTCGGTCAAGGTCCGAGATTTTGAAGCACTCTGAGTCCTTCTTGGCCCCCCTTCACGTTTTCCCTTCCCTTTCGATTTTTCATAGGTTGTGTTTCGGGCACAACCTCATTGATATCGTCATCGATATCGTAAGGGATGTCCTGTGTGGGAGCCATTGCGTGCGGTGGCGGTGGTTGGGACAATCGGGCGCCACTGGGTTTGGAATTGTTGCTAGTGCATTTGTTGTCATTCTTGAAATTTTTGCATTTGGAAAGAACTCGGCCTTTGAACGTAAACCATAAATGAAAAAAGGGGAAATCATATCAGAAAGAGACCGGTGATCAGAATGGATCCATCGCACTCAGAAATATGAAAAATATTTAAGAATAAAAATACTCAAACTGAAAGAAATTAAATGGATGTGAAGTGTTTGAAAAATATGAGTAGAGTGTTGTGTTTAAATAGTAGTAAGTTTTAAATTTTTTTAAGTTCTAACGGGTAATTCTAAAAAAGTGACTCTTACAACCAACGGAAAAAAATAGGGAGGGGTTCCAGCTCTTCCCGTTCCCACAGAGGGGGTGGTGTTCCCCTTCCCTAGCTTCCCGCACCAGGTGGCATCCCCTTCTTATTTCCCGTCATGCACACTGCATGGCCTAATACTATATTCACACAATTGAATATCAAGTTACCAACACAATTCTCAACTGGTGTCACTTAGGGTACTTTAATTTATCTCTTTTATTTATATTTTCTTTATATACAAAACATTTACTATTATATTTATTGCATTTCAATTTTAATAAAAAATGTATTTTTAACTTTTAGTTAGTAATTCTTGGTAAGACCTTTTTTTGCGCCGAGCCTTAAAGATCTTAAGAACGGGCCTAAATCTCGGGCAACAAGCACATAGTGTGCAAAACCTTTACAGAAGCTTGTATATGCTGAAGCAAGCACCGAAACAATAGTACAAGAAGTTTAAATTCTCCACGTGGAAGAGCAGTTTTCATGAGAGTGAAAATGAGTAGATTGTTATTTACTTCAAGAAATACACATATTCTTATGTCTTTCTACTATGTGCTTGATATGTTGATTGTAGAATCTAGTACGAGGAGATAGATTATCTGAAAGCAAGCATGTCTTTCGTGTTTGAGATAAAAGATTTGGGTGCATTATTAGGGTGAGGATTTCTTGGAATAAATTTGCTTGCACTTTAAATTTATCCCAAAAGTAGTACATACATTAAAGTGTTGACTAGATTGAGAGTGAATGGTGCTAAACCCAAGACTGCTCCATTAGTAAACCACACATAAAGTTGTCAAAAGAGTAGTTACTCAAGACAACTGAGGAGAATGAGAGCATGACACTTGTCCCATATGATTTTATATTTGAAGAGGTACACCCAATTCAATACTCCACCTTGGCATTGCCTTGACAAGTTGATTCTACAAGGTTTTGCGGATGCTGATCTTAGTGAGGATGTGGACTAGAGCAAGAGAAAATTCAGGTACATTTGCACTATAGGTTGAATAGTCGTGATTTGGATGTCTAAGCTTCAAAATTATGTAGCTCTTTCATCTAGAGGTTGAGTACATGGCGACAGCAAGAGCTGAGAATGAAATGATATGACCAGCAGATTATCTATAAGAGCTAGGTAAAAAATAATGAACACAGGAAGAAAAGATTCTTTACACAAATAATAGATCAGACAGAGTGTCATAAAGTTGGTAGTAGAGAATTGAACCTTGTCTATCTTTCGAAGACAAAACAAATATGGAGACGACATTATCACTCGCAAGGCATGCAGTTGAATTGAAGAACACAATATGTGTGTTAAGAGAAGATATATATAGCGTGCAAAGAATCCATTGCATGCATGAGACATGCATGTTCACAGAATATGTCAATGTTAAGATTTAAGAAATTGAGGGAATTGTAATAAACATTGATTGTGTTAGGACTCTTTTATATTGATGATGTTAGGACTCTTTTATTTGAGAATGCAACCTTTTGTATTAGTCGATCTCTAAATGGGAGTACTATTAGATTGTGTATTAGCATTCATGTTCGCATTGTGCAACTTCTGTAGTGAGGGTGCCAGGGGGTGTAGGGGTCGGGAGCTCCCCATTCGAGGATGGAGTTTGGGGCATATTTAACCTTGATCCAAATTTTATACTTCCTTCGTTCAACAATAAAGTTCTCGTTCACTATTCACAGGGTCAAACTTTATTCACTTTGTTGGCCCATTTTTGTGTCTTATTTGATAAAATAATATAGTCATGTCACCTCTAGTTTTGTAGATCTTTTCATGTAGTTTTTAAATATGTAATTTTTATTTTTTAATTCCATACCATTTTTCATATAAAATGATTAGAAAATAATTTCAGTCAAACATCGTAACGCGCAATGGGAACTTTATTTGTGGACGGAGGGAGTATTTTAATTTATCTTTTATTCTTTGGCCCTTTTTTGGGTTGAAATTTGAGAGTTAAATCTTTGAAGAAACTCGAAGAAGTTGAAAGATGTTGGAAGAATTAAAGTGTTTAAAACTCACTCAGTTACATGATTACCTAAATAAATATACAAAAAAACACTAATTTTGAATAAAAAAAAATTCCTCCTTCTCCGTATTTGAGGTGATATGCTATAAAGTTGAATATATATATTTTATTAATGTATGCTCATCATATATAAATACCTTCTTTAAATTATTGGAAAAACTAGACATAATTGGAAGAAAGTGAAAGGAGTTAGAAGAAATTAAAACAAGAAAGTTAGGGAAAATTGAAAGTTAATTTTTCCAACTAAAAAGAATATGGTGTTTGTGTTGTTTCACACTTTTTTTTTATGTGTTGTTTCTAATATTCTCTCTGTTCTTACAAACACTTCATCTTTTATTTTCTTTACTTCCAACAAAATACTTTGATTTTCTATTAAAAAACTATTTTTACCTTTACTTTTTTCATACCATACATATCACATCATATTTTTTCTCTAATAATCTATCCATCACATTTTACTTTTGCTAATCACATCAAGAGAAAATAGAAAGTCAACTACAATTTAATACTTTTTTGTTTTTGTATTTGGTCAAACTAGGAACCCTTTTTGAGAAACTAGAGATCGGAGTATGATCTTGGGCAACTCAACTGGTCAGTGAGGGGGGCTCCTCTTGCGAAGTAAACACTAGTCCAAATCTATGTTGTCAGCAGAGTAAATTAAATTTTATCGATTATATCTCCAAGTAAATTAAATAATCTGTAGGTTTTGTACTCGATATCTCCAAGTATTTATGATTTTAGATCCAATATATAATCTTAATTAAATATAAATGGATCAATTGTTCATGGTGACGCATGATGGGGTATAAAGGCTTCGTTTGGTAAAAGCGTTTTCAATTAGCGTTAGCGTTTTGGATAAAATTTTAACGGTGCATATTAATTCTGAAAATGCTAACGCTAAAGGCTACCGTCAGATAGCTTTTTCAAAACGCTAACGCTAATCTCTGAAGCTGATGCCAAACAGGGCCAAAATAAAGTGCATAAAATATATTGGAAAATGTAAAATGAAGACTTTGTTTATTTGGATTTAATTGTGAACTTGTAATTGTAATTAAAAACTGTTGAACAAAATTGAATTGAATTGAACTAAAAATAAGTTTTATAAAGTCCATTAATGTAAATTACTCCGTATTTAATTACTCCTTCGTCAGTCTAAAAAAAATTATTTTCATTATTATTTTTCCTAAATTTAGTGAAAATAAAAGTGATAATTTTTCTTTTGAATGGGGAGAGTAGATAGATAGATGATCGAGATGATAAACAACATTTGGCCATATTTTTGGGGACAAATTGCGCTGATATTCTAGTGGTTTGCAAAACAAACACCAATACCCCCTCTGTTTTTCAAACTCATTTTTAAAATCCCTGTGGTTTCAAAATGTTGCACTCGTGCCCCCTCTGATTATTTTCCGGCCATTTTTCCGGTGAAGAAGGGGGGCATTGGTGCACATTTTTTAAACCATAGGCGGTATCAGTGCTGATTTTTATTTCTCGCATATTTTTTGTTTCATTTATTAAAAAAGGTTCTTTTAAAAATTATTTTTATAATGTTTTTAAAATTTAAAGTTATTATTGTTTGAAAATAACATATCATGCATAACCATAATTTATTTTCTCTCACGATCAAGTCGGACTAGGAGATAGAGACGTGTCTAAAGTGAGCAATTTATCTTTTGGAACAAGTAAAAAAAGAAATGTGTCGGAGTGCGCCTCACTTTTGAAGGGCACTTACTAGTTACTACTACTTGCATGAATGTAGTGAAATAGGGAATGTTGGGTGCACGTATGATATGGATGGAGGGCCCGTTCCTGAGTCAGCATGGAGCCACTACAAAGTAGGTATCAAGAAGGCAATCGGTTCAACCTAACAAAACCACTTTTTCATTCTTTTTAATGAATGAGAAATTTGTTTTGACACAATTAACGAATTCGTTTTACCATCTATTAAAAAGTTATTTCACCGTTATTAATTGAAATATTTACACTAAATAACACTAAAACTTAAATCATTTTTCTAAATAGCACTTAAATTGTTTTATTTCTTAAGTAGCCCTTAATAATGTCTATAATGACCAGTGATCACGAATATTTACTTGAATAATGACTAATGCACAATGACTAAAAGTGCTATATTGGGAAGAAAAACACATGTAGTGCTATTTAGGGAAAGTCATTATGTTTTTGTGCTATTTGAGTAAATTTCTCTTATTAATTTTTACTTTAGATATCACATGATATGTTTAGAAAAATTAATTATATGTAATAAAACACATTTTACCAAAAAAATTTAACAAAATAATTAAATCTAGTCTATTTAAAGTCACCCCAAAGTACACTTTCTTTAAATCGTTTAAAAATCAATAAATGAAAAGTTTTTAGGTACAGAGAATGTATATTTGAGCATAAAATTAATTAAAGGTCAAATAGCGCCAGTACCCCTTGTGATTTGCAAAACAGACACCAATTCTCCCACTATTTTCAATACTTATTTCTAAAGTTCCTGTGATTTCAAAATGTTGCACTCGTGCTCCCTCTGATAATTTTCCGGCCATTTTCCTGAAAACGAAAAGGGTGCATTGGTGCATATTTTTTAAACCATACTCAGTGCTAATTTTTATTTTCCACTTATTTTTTTCATTTTTCTCTTTTTTTGTTTCATTTATTAATAAAGGGTTTTTTAAAATTTTTTATAATGTTCTTAAAATTTAAAGTTATTTTTGTACGAAAAATTAACATATAATGCATATGTATATCTCAAGTTAACCATTTTTGTTTTTTCTGAAAAAAAGTAAATTTTTTTTGAGAACTTCAAAAAAAAGAGGAACAAAATAAGAAACAGAATAATACAAAAATAAAAATGAATATCGTTTTTCGACATCTCAATTCTAAGGACTTTTCTAGGCGTGTCCATTTTTTTTGTATAAGACTTTTTTTTCGTATTTTAATTTTTTCATTTCGATTTTATATTTTTTTTTATTTTTTTATTTTGGGTTTTTTAACTTTCCAAAAAATTATTCTAAGTAACAAAAAATGAAAATGTTTAATATGAGATAGATCTAATATATGTTAATTTTTTATTTTTATTTTTTATTTCAAACACAAAGAATTTTAAAATTTTTAAAACATTATAAAAAATTGAAAATAATTTTTAAAAAAATTCTAGGAAATGAAAAAAGAGATAGAATATATTTTTAAACAGGGAAAACACAAATAATAAATGAAAATAAGAATGAGCACGAATGTCTCCTATGGTTTAGAAATTATGCGTCAATGCCTCCTTTTCACCGGAAAATGACCAAGGGGTGTGGGTGCAGCGTTTTGAAACTACAGGGACTTTAGAAATAAGTTTTAAAACCAAAGAGGGAATTGATGCCAATTTTTCAAACCACGGAGGGCACCGGAGCCATTTGGCCTAAAATTAAAGCACACTTGGATCCGACCCGCAAATCAAGGATAATTTGCATATTATGAGAGAAATTAAATACTGTCTCAGTCCAATTTGAATTTTTCCGGTCCATGTTGCGATGCTTGAAAACCTTTATTTCTAATTCAATTTATTTGATTGTATGTGTAATATAGAAAAATAAAATTATATATTAAAAAACTATATTAAATGATCTACAAAACTAGATGTGACACGATTATATTATATTATCAAATAAGTAATGAAAATAAGGAAACAAAGTTTATAATATATATATATATATATATATATATATATATATATATATATATATATATATATATATATATATATATATATATATATATATATATATATATATATATATATATATATATAATATATATATATATATATATATATATATATATAATATATATATATATATATATATATATATATATATATATTATATATATATATATATATATATATATATATATATATATATATATATATATATATATATAGTTTGGTTCCGGTGAGAAAGAGATCTTATGAAAGAAATAGGAATGTCTCTCCACCGTTAGATCTGATCGCGCATGCATTTACTTGCGCCCAATCTTCAAGGGCTTTTTGGGGTTTACACGTCTCACACCCACCGATCTCATTCTCTCTCCTATATGCTTCCGAGATTTTCTCGTTATCTATGGATCCGTCTTGCTCTTTCTCTCTCATTTTAACGCATCAATTTCTCTTCTTCCAATCTCAAACATCTGCCTCTTCTATCTTAGCAATCCTCACTTTCACTCTATCACTTTAAATCTACATATCGAGCCGGCACGCAGACCTAGGGTTCAACCAAGGCATGGATTCTGACAAGGGCGTGCACGGTGGTGATGGCGCACAAGGGCTAGACAGAGGATGATTCCGGCGAGAAGAAATTACAGGTTTGGTTTTGTGCTGGTCCATCCAAATGAAAAAGAAAAAACTACAGGGAGACTTTTTTTAGCTATTTAATTCAATTTTTTCAATAAGGATTATAAAAGCAATAATTACTTAGATTAAATTTTCTTTTTTAAGTTTCTTAATTTTAATTATTTAAAATTCTCATGATATACAAGATCAATATATGTTTAGTTGATACATCCTTTTTAATTTTTGCACACAAGCTGTTTGTAAAATTGCCTTATAGGCAAACAGGTGCAATTTGAAACTTTAATAGTAGTTGAATGAAAGATTATTTAATGTTTAAATGCATGACATACACTCTTGATATGCATCTTTGAGTATGTAAGATGCAGTCTAACATGCTTAAATGATGTGCGGGTAGAGTATAAACATACAGCATACTATGTGAGTTTATGTTATCTACAAATTGTTGACTAGTTCATGATTTTCTCATTCAAGTTTTTAACTTTGATTTCTAAGTAAAGAAATCACCCTACATAGCACTCTAACTCACCCTAAATTACGCATCTAGCACTACTCATTGTTTTTAACAAATTTAGCACTTTTTTGGGGTCAATCCTTTCCTATCATGCCCTTTAACCTTTTTTCTTTTTCTCATTAAAAATTACGGCACTCCCTAGGCCGCACGTACTCTTCTTGCGCGCGGCCGCACGTTCTCCTTCAGTCGCCCGCCATCATGCGTCCTCAGGCCTTCTCCCACGATTCCTGGGCCGATCAGCAGCGCCAATCATCAGGTTATCTCCGCTTCCTTCATCGATGTGGCTAATCATTTTCTCTTCTCCTTCAATTTTTAATTTTCATTCCTTCATCCCTTTATTCGGATTTCCATGTATTTTTAGTTTTAATTATTGTTTTTTATTCGTACTGAAGATTAGGTGATGTGAAATCAATTTTGAAATACCTAGTATTTGTTCCTTTTGAAAAATTAGGTCTTTTGAAAGGCATTATGATTTTGGCAGTGTTAAGATTATGTGCTATGGTGTGGGCAGTGTGAAGATTAAATGCCTAAATGTTGTCCTGCATTTTTAGTTTTATTTATTTCCTTAATCCTTAATATCTGAATTCGGTTATTATCCTTAAAAAAACTTTGCATGTCAAAAAATTAAAAAATAAATTTACTTAAAATAATCTCACCTTTCATTTAGTTTCCAAAAATATGTATTTTCAAATAATCCTGTTTAGTGGCCATTAGTTTTTTAACGGCGGCCCAAAACATGCACACATGCATACATCCTTAATATGTATTTGTTTAATATTCTGAAGTTTGTAATGTGACTAAAACACCTATCATGTATATATATGATGTGTTTTTGTATTCACCACCTCCATTAAATCCAGCATTTTCATCGCATATTAGGTTATACGTCTATTCTTTGAGATCATTCCTTTATTTAATTTAATTGAATATTTTCTCTTTTATTATTTAAAAGGAGCATCACATATGGGTCCAAATTTGACGATATTGCTACGTGTTGATGGGACATGGGATACTCATGGAAGCTTTATATTGTGGTAGTGTAGATATATTGTGGCAATGTAGATATATTGTGGCATTATATTTTAGAGATTGAATTTTTGGCGGTGCATATATTGTGGAAGTGTATTTCAGACATTGAATTTTTGGAAGTACATATTGTGGCTAACATTATGGCAATGTATATATTGTGGCAGTGTAGATATATTGTGGCAGTGTATATATTGTGGCAGTGTATTATATTATATCTATTCTTTTAATCTCTGAGAGTTTTTCTCTCATTTTACAACACGTTATCAACATGAATTTGCTCAAAAATCTCAGAATCCTTGTTCTTCTCAGAAGGTATATTTATTTAATTTTCTTCATAAACAAACTAAAATATTTTCTTAGAAACTATGAGAAGTATGCTCTGTGATTGCCTGAATTGTGGGAGTGTAGATATATTGTGGCAGTGTATATATTGTGACATTGTATTTCAGACATTGAATTTTTGGTAGTGCATATATTGTGACAGTGTATTT